>VZRW01005143.1:0-63091 GCA_013398125.1 Aegotheles bennettii
CAACCTCCTTTTAGGTAGTTATATATACCTCCTTTTAGGTATATATACCTACATGTATATACATATATATATATCTCCTTATATATACCTCCTTGTATATACCTTTTAGGTATATATACCTCTTTTTAGGTATATATAACTTGAGAAAGAAGTTTTTGTCTTTAATTGATGCATCAGCTATGAGTTACTGGGATGTATTTGTGCTCCTAGGCACTAAAAACCTCCAAGCCCTCATGAGCGTCTTGCACACATGGGATCAGGGGAGTAGGGGAAGAGGTTAGAAGGCAGCAGTTGTCTTTCTCTGGGACAAGGTATGTTTCCTAAGATCATTTTTTCTCCTAAGAATTTTTCTGGTATTCAGAGACCTAAAGTATCAGTGACCTCTTTGCTTTATCTCCTTCTCTCTCCCTGATGTACATTGCATACTTTTTTGGCTTTTGATCTTACAAGCTAAAACCAGTATGCTTGATAAAAGCTACCGATAAAAGTTTTTGATGTATGGGGTGCAAGAAGCAAATGCTGCATGAACCCTTCTGTGTTGGGATCTGTGGGGTAGCTATCATTGACTGCGAGGGATTAGACTCAAGAACTTAAAAGATCTTTCCTGCATTCCTACATCAAGCACAAGCCAGGGACTTTTGGAAGCATTGCAGAAGAGACAAGAAGAAATTATAGACTGACAAAGAGTTCAAGGACTTCTTATGACCTCCACTGCAATGTGGACCACTAACTGTTTTAAACACTTAAGCTGCTTTGCAAAAATAAACCACCTGGTCTTTGTCCCACTAAGTACTGGGGAAAGACAAGCAAGAGACAAGGCTGACACCTGAAAAGCAAATCTATCTGTATTTTTTTATACTAAACCACAACAGAAATTGTACAGGAAGGTTCTGGGAGACACAGAAAAAAAACTTAAATTTTTGTAAGATTTTAGGAGTGTTTTTTTCTTCTTTATATGTCTTCCACTCTATATAACAAAGAGCTTTGCTCTGATTTAACAAAGAACTTTTCAGGATGGTAAATACTTGTGCTGTCTCTTCATCTCTCCAGCTCCTCAGAAAAAGCCTGCTGTGCACTGGCTCACGGTGCTGCCAAGAGCATGAGCATGCCTGGTGCCTAGACAAGGTGCTCTGCACTTGAGCCCATGATGCAGTTGCCCTGCTCTGCACTCTTGCACGGCCTGCACTTCTCCATCAACTGCTCTGCACCTTCTGGTGCAGACCTTCAGGTGGAGGTCTGAAACAAAACCCACCCTTTTATCCTGAACAATAGAAGATTCCCATCCATGTTTCCTGCATGGAGGCAGGACCCCTTCCCCTCTTGCAGTGTTGTGCCAGAGTGCCTGCTCTGTTACCCCCCCTCCATCTGCCATGGACTCAGCACCACACAGCCTGGGAGCTGCTGAACCCACTGTGGTGGTGCCTGCTGCCCTGTGATGGCTGCCTGGAGAAGTGGCTGGGCTTTCTTGGAGCCTTATGGTTGCAAGGTTGAGGTGAGGAGGTATTTGGTGTGCTGCCTATCTTCACTCTTGAGGAGGCTGCTGTTCAACATCTCCAGATATCAGGTCTTTCTTAGAGAGACAGCTCCAGCTGCGAGACCTTTATTGTGCCGAGCCCCATTGGAACTGTACGAGAGAAAGAGAATCTTCTCGGTGAATGACTGAGGGTTGCCGACTGGTTGCTGAAAAGCCTCCAGGTACTTTCAAACTTTCAGTAGATCTTGGAGCTGGAGATTACTTTAAAAAAAATATCTCATGCTGCTGTTCTGCACCTGTTAAAAGGTGCTTGAGACTCTGTTTGGATCCAGAGTGACATAATGTGACATAAAACCAAGGGTCTTATTCAAGTGTAGAACACACAAGGTAAAATTATTTCTGTTCCTTATTCTTACTTGTAGTCCCTGGAAGTTTAGGTAGGAGCAGTCCAAATTTCTTACCAGATACAGATAGACAACAGTGCCCAGAGTGCCCCATGTTGCTATGGGTGTCGAGTACCTACTCAGGCACTTCTACACATCTCTACTTCCCCAAAAGAAATTTCAGTCAGTCCAGTATAAGGCAGCACTAACATAGTTTGACAGTGTGAAATACACTCCTGTCCAACACGTCATTGCTGTGCTTGGCACTGGTCAAGTGCCAATGGCTGAGAGCCACACAGGCATCCCACTTGCCATGGAGTCTATCAGCCAAGCATAAGCACTCCCTACAGACCTAACATAGAGGTTACTTCTGGAGGAACTTGTTTTGGCATGGTTGGCATTTTGTTGGAAAGAAGACTTCCTATAAGTACAAAACTTCACTGACACAAGCCTGTTGGTGATGTGTGTGAAAGCAGGGGGCAAAGAGAGATAGAGAGTGAGAGCACAAATGCAAACTGCAGTTCCTGAGCTGCAGTGGGGATGCTGCTACTTGACCAACCACGGGTTGAAATTCTGTATGATGAAGAGTTTGGATTGCCCTCCAGTGGGCATTTCTGATCCCAGCATAGGTCAAAGGCAATGTCAAGAGAAAAGTTCAGAGAAAGGAAAAATCAGCAACTAGAAGCAGCCTGTTATAAATTTTACAGGATGAGCTTATCTGTGTCACTGTCATGGCAGCTCATCTGTTACAGATATCTCACATTTGCTTTCTTCCTTTTTAATCATAACTCCCATACCATCACTTTCCTGTGATCACACAGACCTTCACAGCTGTCATCAGCTGAGCAGGCAGCTGCTGGGACCTTCACTGGCAGACCAGGGTCAGCAGCTGGTGCATATCCAGAGAGGCACACCAAACAGGATTACATACAGCAGAAAAAACAGTCCCCTTAAAAGCCCAAGGCAGATTACCACTAACAACATTCATCTGAAAAACAGAGAATACATCTGAGTCAAATCTGGAGTCAAGGGCCCTTCCTCTTCTCTTATCCCTTGACTTTGATGGCACTTGTAGAAGGAAACATGGACACAAATACAGCAACCCTGTTCTGGTTATATGCTACCATTCATCTTTCCTCCTTCTCTAAACATAAACGTGGAGCCCCTGTTGGCCAACTTCACTGGGTATGAAAAAAAGACAAGATAATTTTGGAGTGCTCAAGCTTTGATTTTTTTTTTTTCCTGGGACACTTGTTCCACGTTCACTTTGGCTGAAGCCTCATCTTTTATCTTTTGGCTACACATCTAAACTCTGAGCATTT
The DNA here is from genome assembly GCA_013398125.1 of Aegotheles bennettii. Taxonomy (NCBI): domain Eukaryota; kingdom Metazoa; phylum Chordata; class Aves; order Caprimulgiformes; family Aegothelidae; genus Aegotheles; species Aegotheles bennettii. The sequence goes on from VZRW01005143.1 coordinate 3,180, forward strand.
TTCAGCCTGTTGAACATCATTCCTGAAGGGTTTTCCAACACCAGGTCCTTGGCAAAGACAGTGCAGGACAGGGTGGGAAGATCGTGTGAAGAGAAATCAGCTCCTGGTGCATCCTGGGTTCATAACACAATTCCTTGGCAAAACCCTTCCAGAAATTGGCTGCTCTCTTGCCATTCTGCTGCATGTCTGGTTTGGATGAATGACTTATGAGCCAGGCAGGAAACTCTGTCACTTGTACCTCAGAAACCTGAGTGACAGCTGGAGAGATATCTTATCCCTGGAGGACAGAAAACTGCTTGGCACTTGGCCAACTTATGAATCTTCCCAAAAGAACCTTTGATGTCTAGGAGCTGCTGGTAGTTTAAGGTCCTGGTTTGACAGATATCTAAGTCACATAGAGACCATAAATCACAGAGATACAGGGCCAGAAGGGATTTCAAGAGTATACCTCCCCCACCCCATGCATGGAGGCAAGATAACTATATCTTTGCATCTCCTGACAGATGTATGTCTGATCTGTCCTTAAAAATCTCCAGTCACAAGAATAATAAGTCTTTATAGGTGTTTTCCTCCAGTCCTGGATTTTTCCAACAGTAAAACATGCCTCCTAATGCCTAATCTAAATCACCTCTGCCATAAATTAAACCAGTTCTTTCTCTATTCTTATGGGCACAATTCATCACAGTCTTTCACAATAATCTTTTAAGTACTGGAAGTCTTCCATTACATCACAATTCAGGATGCTTTTTTTCTAGACTAAAAAAAACCCAAAACACATCAGTTCCTTGAACCTTTCCTCATAGGTCATGTTTTCCAAACTTCTCATCATCCTTGTTGGTCTCCTATGGCTCTTCTCCAATTAGCCTCCATCCTTCATCAAGTGCATGGCCCCAAAGCAGGCACAGTGCTCCAGTGAAGACCCCACCCACTCTGAGCAAAGCTGAAAAATTACCTCCTGTGGATTACACCACAAATCTGTTACTAAATACCAGTACAACACTGGCTGTGGGTTTTTCCCACTTTCTTTACAACATCCTATTGTTAGATTGTTATTTCAAGAGTTGTCAGTCCTAATAGGCCCATCATCAGCTTCACCTGCTGTCCTGTAGTTCTGCTTAAATGTGTTGCTAAATCAAGATATAAATTGGAAGTAAATCCATGGAAATGAATGGTGTAATTGCAGCAGCAAGAATGATGTAATAAAATCAACAAGGAGCAACATCAGGACCAAGACATAGATTGAGTACTGGTATACTTAGATTTCAGACATCTAATGTGCCTATTACACATTGACTTTGTTTTTGGTAGAAATCTGTAGAGTCCTTGGCCATATCCCTAACAGATATTGTGTGCATTCATATTTTTATTGATGAGCAGCTCCCTCTCCTAACGTTATGAGCATCTGTAAGAGCAGGATCCTAAATCTCGCCCCCATCTTGCACAAACAGGGTTCAGAGCATGTAGTTGTGGATCACTCAATGGTGTGGATGTGCAGATAGTGACAGCAACCTAAGAAAATAGGCAACAAAGATTTGAAAATACAGTCCCTGGTTTTGGCTTAAAATGTTTTCATGCCCTAGTCATACCTAGTGTGTTAGGTATTCGATATACAAAGACTAGAGATGCTGAATGATGTGAGTGGGCATTGCCTGAGAATACTCTTCCCCTATTAAATTCTGTAGGAAGTTGATGTCCCTTAACCAGTGAATATTTGCTTATTCCTGTTTTATGAAGTAATATTTGGCTGTCTAGTGGTTCAATAAATATTGTTCTGTAACTGCTTCCATCTCAGTCAGTTTGCTTCAAAGTAAGGGTTCTATAAATTTTGGTAATCCTAGGAGTGCACTCAAAAGTGTTTGGGTATATTTTTTTCCACATAAAATATGTTTTATAAGCTACCCAGCAAAAAAAAAAAACAAAAAACTACAGAGGACACAGACAGGTCTTTGTAAGGACTCTGAAAAAAAAATTTGTCTTTGTTATTATCACTTGTCCCCACAGAGCAAAAGTAAAACATAGATTTGGGAAAGCCCAGGAAGATAAGAGGAGTAAATGCATCTAGACTCTTCAGTTAGACCAAGGAGGGAGAAGTTTTGTAAATCTGGCCAAAAAGAGGTCACTGGTGACCCTGAATATTTAGACATATGACTCATATATAAAAGGATACTTGAACCATCAAGAAACAAAAGATTAATCTTCTGTTGGCCTCTCTTTTTACTCCCTGAAAAAAAAATATGCCTTGCAGTGATTTTTTTCCCTCTCACATTTCATTCTTCTATTAATCTACAGTAAAGCACCAAACTTGGACTGGGAGGAATAGGTAGCTTCTAGTTTACGGTAGTGTATAGTAAAAGGGGTCCCTGGGCATTGAAAGAGGGCTACAGGTTCCTTTGATACTTCACCATTTTTTGATGGTGATACTTTGATACTTCACCAGCTGGTGCCCTCTGAGAAACTTAGATTTCATAAACCCAGCACTGGAGGAGAACAGGAATAGAGCAGATCTGAAGCAGAGAAGGTCCTGTACGAGCAGTCATGCCAATGAAAAAAAACTAGGGACTAAACTATTTTTAAATTGTTCTCTTCAAAGGCCCCAAGAAAGAGGATATTTAGGCTCCTCTCAATGAGCATGTAGTTGGCTCAGAGGCATCAAGCAACAGGACCTCTGGTTTTGATACATGCAAAGGATCAGAAGACTGGGAGAACCTCTTCAGTTTAACAGTGTTACTTAAATCTCCATTGACTCATCCAGGTTGCAGGTTTCACCTGGACTATCCACTGCTCTGCATGCTCTGTATGGATAATGTGACAGCACTGCTTTGACATCAAGAAATGTCAAATACAGCTCCTGCCTTCAGCTGAGGATCTCACCTCTTCCAGCCTTTCACTGCTGTATAGATGGGCAGGATTTCACACAACTGAGGTGTACAGAATTATTACTTCTCATCTACCTCTCATCACAGGACAGCTTGCTCTGCTACATGCAAGAAGTCCCAGCTTCTGTTATCCAAGTTGTGTTACAACAGATGAGTCCTTGCTTGCTGAGATAGGTTGTGAATAAAAGCAGGCAGCTGGTCTGATTCCCCACTTCCAAGTAATGAAATTTGGAAGACACGGCTTAGATAGCTACTACACACTGGCAGTTAAAGACAGAAAAGAATTTTTTTTTATTATTTTTTACCAAATTTGGTTTTGGCTTCTTTGCAGAGTTCTTTCTTTGCTCAGATTCAACCTTGGCAAGCACCTCACCAAACCTGACTCATGGAATTTACCCTGGAGATCAAATGCTGGTGTCCTTGTTCCTATGCAGAATGTGGATTTGATCTGAAAGTCCATGTGATTGCTAAGCAAATGCCCTCTGTTGCAGGATGGATTTGTCTCTAGTAGCTGGGGTAATCTTCCTCACCTACCACTTGCAAGTTGGAAATTTCAGCACCATAAATCATAGAGAAGACACAAGTATTTGGGAGTTTCTTTGAAAGTAAAGCCATGGTGGAACAGTTCAGCACTACTGACATGGTATCTCTCCCCTAGTCTGTCAGAGAAATCCAAAGAAAATCATTGTATCATGATACTGTCCATCAGCTCTGTCCATTACTGTAACAGAAATTTACAACTACCTACCAATACCACTGGTTTGTTCAGGAGAAAATACTGAAAGATCTCTTGAAAATAGCCTAATCCAAACATGGCACACCATTAAAAGAAAAAGTTAACACATTAGTCACATCAGTTGTTTCTACTGGAAAAGACATAGATGCAGTATCTCTGGCAAATAAGATAAATTATGCACATAAGGTCTGATTTAAGACACAGCAAAGTCAAAGGCTTTCAGGACTCCAGCAGGCTTTGGATAAAGTCCTCATGTTGCTCCACACACAGCAGGGGAATAGCTGGAGTCCCTGATGTGCACTGCCATTTGCTGTGCCTGTCTCATTCAGTCATTTACAGCTGCCTTCCCTCTAGCCATGGAAAACTTTGACCCCATCAGTCTAAAGACCACGTCATGATGTTTCACCGCATCTTGGATATAATACGGTCCCTCATTTATTATTGTGATTTAGATTAAAGGCATATAATTCCCTTGGAGCTAGTGGGAGTTTGGCCTTGGTTTCTGTTAAAAAGGGATGAAACATCAATGTTTCCTCACTTTTTTTACTTTTTTTTTTTTCCTGAAGACACACATCCCTCTGTTTCTGAGTATTTTATTTACTTTTAATTTGTTTGGGGAGTTTGTTTGTTTCCAAGGGAATACTAAGCAAGAGAGCAATCGTAATTTACCAGCCTGTTCTCACAAGTCCTGTCACACCCATAGTCATACCAAGCAGTCTGTACCATTGCAGGACAGTGATCCTAAATGTATGCAATAATGACATTCGTTGCTGTTGATACTTTCATGGTACCTGGGAAAATAAGGTTAATTTGCACAAGGTTAATACCACCTTTTGTGACTCAGTTTTCTTGTTCTTAGCAACATCTGCTCTCATAGTGTTCCCACTTGTACCCCATCTCCATTTTCCCTGAGGTAGGGCAGTGCTCAGTGTGTGGCTGCTCAGCAATGCTGCTGCACATGCAGTTCCAGGAAGGAGAAGGAGAGTTTACCAGATTAAGGAGCTGAAGCCTAGGACATTAAGGAAGAAGTCCCTCTGCTCCCAGCATCCTCTACAAGCTGTCCCATGTCCATCATGAGATCTGATCTGGATATCAGGCGTCAATGGAGAAACAGTGACCCACCCTGTCTCCATCAGTCTCTTGGGTGTCATTGATCCAAAATGTTCCAGAGTGTTATGGTACCTGGTGATACTGTGATACCCTTGCCAAACATCAGTAATGTGAAAGATTCAAGCCATATCCCTAGGAACATAGTTGTGAACACTCGGAGTCTGAGGACGGTTAAGAACAATTTGTTCTCATGACCACATGTGAGCACAGGTGTCTTTCCTCAGGAAGCTGAGCTGCTTTCCTTGCTGAAGAGACCTAACAAAAACCCCTCCTACACACTTGGTGATCCACTCTGATCTTTTTCGATTTTTCATCCAGGGAGGATGGAGATCAATCATCACTAATAACAGACTAATCGTACTCAAGTGCCACTTCATTATGTTGAGCATCTTTAAAAAGGCAGTAATGCTACGACCAGTCAGTTCAGCCATTGAATTTCCATCAGGCAGCAACATTTTGGGGTCATTTACAAGTTTGACCTAGTCACCCCAGCATGAAAAACTGCATTTATTCTGCACAATAGAGCTTTCTAATTTGTATGACTTATGAAGGGCATATTCCTCTGAGTGCATATTTGAAAGGGTGTGTTCACCATAGATGTTGTTTATTAACATTTCTGCATTCCTGTCAGCTTTTTATCTCCTCCTTGCAACTACATTGAAAATCAAGAAAAACAAAGAGTACTTTAATTTATAGGCCTACTGCAAACAGCAAGGTGAAGATTTGAAAAACAAGTAGATTTAAATCTGACCTCTTTATCTCTTAAATTATTATTTTCAAACTGAAGTCTTTTACTTAAAGTTTTAATATGAAAGAAATATAATGAGATCTTGTGTGCCTGGCTAATGCTGTGTTAAGCCTGGTTTATGTTACTACTCAAAGCATGAATCATGTAAGTGACACCCTTACACTGAAGTGTTTGCCTCAGTGCGTTGTCTGCATCACACATTGGTTTGCTTTTACAGCGCTGGAAATTAATTCTGGCATGGATGTTGCTACACTTCACAAAGTTATAGCTTGAAAATGCACAGTTAGATTTCAAGAAGGCTTAGCAAACCAAAAACAACCCAAAAAAGAGTCCTCAAAAACAGAAAAGCAAATAGTGAGTCTGGTAGCTCTGATAAACTCTCTTAATACAACCGTAAGATGCTCCAGAGGGCTGGAGCACGTCTCTATGAAAACAGGCTGAGAGAGTTGGGGTTGTTCAGCCTGGAGAAGAGAAGGGTCTGAGGAGACCTCATAGCAACCTTCCAGTACCTGAAGGGGCTACAGGAAAGCCAGAGAGGCACTTTTTACAAGGGCATGTAGTGACAGGACAAGGGGGAATGGTTTCAAACTGAAAGAGGGCAGATTTAGATTGGATATTAGGAAGAAATTCTTTCCTGTGCGGGTGGTGAGACACTGGCACAGGTTGCCCAGAGGAGCTGTGGCTGTTCCCTCCCTGACAGTGTTCAAGGCCAGGCTGGATGGGGCTTTGAGCAACCTGTTCTAGTGGGAGGTGTCCCTGCCCATGGCAGGAGGATTGGACTATATGGTCTTTAAGGTCCCTTCCAACCCAAACCATTCTATTGTTTCATGTTTTATGTTTGCACTTCAGATATTTGGATACATGCCCCTCAATGGAGATCCTGTATATTTTTTACTCTTGCAATAAGGCTATAAGAAATCTCGTCCATAGTCTAGAACAGTCACTGGAAAACCAAGCACCAACTTGGCAAACACCTTAGCTAAGCATCTAGATGCATTGAGGGACTGCTGTATTTATTTCAGCTACAGTCCCCTTGATGGGACACAGAGCTCCAGAAATGAGGCCCGCAGTGACTGTTCTTCTGTGTCCAGTCCTTTGGCATGGCTTCTTTCACCGTCATACCAGTATGCAAGGAGACCTAGCTTTGAACAGCCTTTGCAGGAGAGGAGGCTCTCCTACAAAGTACCAATCTTTTGCTGTGTTGTTGAAAGGAATGGATTGACAGAGAAAGACACAGCCCAGAGATTCAGGTTTGGGAGAGCCAGGCTGCACTATGAGGGAGCAGGGAAGTGGCACTGCAAAGACTTGTTCAACCTAGCTCCTCAGGAACAGAAGTCTGACATAGCAGGCAAGTTTACAGTGTGATGGGGGAGGGTGGAAAAGTGATCTGTGAAAGGCTCTGGGACATGTGAAAGTAGAGGGCTATTACAGCTAGGAAGATAACTAGAAATTGGGACAGCAGGAACGTGCCTGAATTACATGATAGATTTTTTTGACAAGATGGATGTCTTTCTTTCAGACAGAGGAATACGAGCCAGCCAGATCTCTCTGGACATCTGTATGGTATCACATGGGAATTATTAACCAAAACTGCGAAAATAGGAATCAGCACAGAAATGGTCAGGAGATGAGAACATTCCTGGGGACATGACAAAGGATCATCCCACAAAGAAATTTAATGAACTGAGGCAGTTTTCTCAAGAACGAAGCTAAACATCAATTCAGTGTGATCACTAGCAGAGAAAATGAGAGCGTCTGGTAGTATTTAATGATGTGATATGTAAAAAAGATGGGCGCATTATCAGCATAGAGAAGACTCATGTTGCCGTATGGGTCAAACCTAATAACCTAGAGGGCCAGGCTTATGAAACAGAACAGACTTTAATAATTTACAAAATCTAAGGTCATGCATATGGGGTCAAGTTACCCACGCTTCTGCAATTGTCAGGACTCCAACCAGCTGCAAATGAGTGTGGAAGAAGACTTGTGTATACAGGTTGTGTGATGACCCAGAGGTCTGACCCAGCTCTTGCCACTCAGCTTCCAGTCAAATTGTTCACAAGAGGGGAAAAGGCAAGCATAGGACAGTGCAGGAGAGGAATTTCAAAAAAAGGCAAGTAAAGAGCAGTGTCCACTGGACATGGACAGCCCTGGGGAGACCTCACAGGGTTGCTGCATATAGCTTTCCTTGACCATGTTTGTGTTGAAGAAATAGCTTAAGTGAAAGCAACGCAGATGCTGACTGTGGGATTACTGGGGTCATCTTAAGACACCAGACTAGACAAGCCTGGCTTTTCAACCAAAAGAAAGACAAGGCTGAGAGCAGACATGACTGTCCTTTGTAGATGCAGTACTAGAATAAAAAGCAGAGAGGGAAAATAGGACCTTGAGCCAAGTTCAAAGCCCAAATGAGTATAAACCAGCTACAACTACCCTTACTCTGGAAATCATGAGCCCGTTCCTCACTGCTAGGGGAGGCCTGTGCTGAAGCGGCCTCCAAATAGGTGCAGTGAGGACAAGACATTTCCCTGCTTCCCAGACAGACCTAGGTAAGGCCTTGAGCACAGTTATACAATGGTTGTAGATGAGAGAACTGACCTTCATGACCCAGGAAACTTTTTCCAGGCCCACTTGAGCTGTTGAGTAAGTGCCAAGAAGTCATCAAAAGTTAGAAAGAAATGGATGGCATGTTTTTACAGAAGGGAAAATGGAAGAAGGAAAGATCATTAAAACACAGGGAGGAAGCCCTAGGGGACTGCAGTCCTGTATAAGCAGTAGTATTTTCTTGTGAGAGTTTACACACACATACCTACAGCCATAATTAAACCCCACACTCATTATCCCTTGATTTTAAGATTCCTTTTAATGCAGAATATCTAATAATCCAATTAAAAATATTATTTCTTTTCTCCTCTGTTAATGACAGGGGAACAGAAGTGACCCTACCTGTGCCAGTTAACATCTTGGCAAGCATGCATCCCTGCTGTGCAGTGCAGAGCCTGCGTGGTGGTACGAGCTCCCAGCATCACTTCCCTCCTGTAGGTAGGAAGCATCCTTCAGCATAGTCATCTGCAGTTCATTATCCCTGCAAAGAGGAAACGGAGCATTATACTATGTTGAATTACAAAATATCCCTAAGCATCTTGTGTAAAGGAGCAGAGGGTGAATACAAATTGACTGCAAAGGAAATAAATCCCAGAGAAAGTTCAAAAGCTACAATAGTGAACTTATTAGACTTGACCCCCCTTTTTTTTTCTTTTCAGTCTACAAAAATTTAAAAAATCTCCCGGAAAATGTAATGGGCCAGACTGCATTTGTTCTACTTGGATAACAAGCTTCCTGCAAACCTTGTGAAATAGCACAGAACATAGCTTTGGCTTTGAAGGAAAAAGTCACCACTGGTTGATAAAGAAATCACTAAATGATCTGTGCCCAGTGCTTCAATGTTCTGCTTAAAGTATGCTTTGTCAGGGAGGAAAGGCAGGATCAGAGCTGCCTGTCAGATAACTCATTGATGGCAAGAGGATGGGAATTAATATTTGCAAATCTATGATGTGCTGAAAGGAGAAATTTATTGAACTGAAATGAAAGGTTAACTTCCAAGGACTATGTTTTTTTTCTTTCAGGACATTTGTACAAAGTAGATCACAGTCTAGGTCTGAGTCTGAAAATAGTCATACATGCAATGACTTTAGTAGGTTTAGTAGCAGCTGATAGGTTTGTGGACCTGGGCTGATTATGCACAAGTTTTAAGTCCAAACTCAGAGTAATTGTTTAATTTTCTTGGTCAGATCTCACTGTGAGGTAAGAACTTGTTCAGGTGGCAAACCTGCACAGAGAAATGCATACTGAAGTGAAGTTCAAACTGCACTTGGCTCTTCCATATTATCAAGCATTCCTTTGGCAGGATTCTCCTCTGGATAAAAGATCAGGTTCCCATATGCCACCACTGCCCTGCCACCTTCTGTGGTGTCATGGACACGGTGCTGGCAGGGGCTAAAGTGACAGTCAGGGACCTACAGAGATGTGATGGGAATCCCACTGCTTGACATAATGAAACAGCTTAAATGGGGAGAGAGCGATAGGGAGGGGTGAGAGACAAATGCACTATTTGTTGCAAGCCCTTCTCACAAGTAGATGCACACTCTTTCCTGTACTATGGGGTCTACAGTGAGTAGGGAATAGCTGTCCGTGAGGTGCTGTGCAGGCATCAGTGATTGGGGAGGCAGCTGTGTGGTGCCGGCCTCCCGGATGCCACTGCCTTGCACAACAGCCAGACACTGCTCTATCGACACCTTTGTGCCAAGAGGGAGCAGGATTTTACCTATCTTCAGGTGAGAAATGATGTGCCAGCCTTGCCTTAACAGACCATGTAATAAACCATGATTACGTGCCTGTGATTCGTCACACAATGCACTGCCTATGCCAAACACCTTGGCAGCAGTGCTGACTATCAAGGAGTAAAGATTTGACAGCTAAAAGATCAAACAAAAAATAAGTGCAACGCATCGTCCAAAATAGTGAAGTTTTAAATGTCTTTTCTTTGTGTGATCTCAGAAAAGAATAGGATTGGCTGTCTGTCCATGGAGGACAGTTTTTATTGTTTGTTTATTGAAATCCAATTGATGACTATTTAATGTGCATTCTGAGTTAACAAAACAACAACAAACAAAAAACCAACAAACCCCAAACACTTTCTGTATTTGTAAATTTTCATTTTCAGAATAGTTTTTATTTTGCTGTTTTACCACCTTTTCTTTCTCTCTTTGACAAGAGAAAACAAAGGTTTTTGGGAGGATGGAGAGAAAGGGCCAAAAGAAAAAAAGACCTTGTTTGCTGAAATTCAGAAGACAAACCAAGGCTGCATTTTTTCATTTGGCTGTTTCTTTGGAAGAAGTGAACATTGAGATTTCAAGAAAAAGACCAATTTCCACTGAGAAAAATAGATTGGTTTTTTTTCCCTTTGAAAAATTTTAATTGGCTTCATCAAATATTTCTCAAAGAGGTAACAAGTGAAATGTAAAAAAAATATGGTTTTTAGTTCATATTTACAATGACTTCTCTCTAAAACTCATGCACCATTATAAGTCTGTGAAATGCAGTAGCACCTGAGGACAGGATGGAAGTGAGTGCTGGTATGTACCTCAATTCCAGGAGGAAAAAATCCCATTCAATATTTTTTGCATTTACTCAAAAATATCTAAACCCGCCTTGATTCTCTGCACTCCATGCATGCCAAGAAGGGAGCCAAGAACTCAAGGATATTCTTTTCTTCTCTCCAAATATCATATCTCCCCATTCAAAAGGAAAAAAAAATAATCCCATCAGCCTGACAGACTTCCAGGAAACAACAGAATTAATTTAGAGCTGCCAGGGTCCAAACTCTGTTTCTTCAGGCACCAGCAAGAAAGGGGCTATTTTACATTCCTATTTACATAACTAATGAATATAAGACACTGTTTAGCAACCTCTCATCAAGCAGCATGAAACTCACCTTACTAAAAACAGACTCACCAAGATGTGGTGCAAACATTTAGCTCTGTTTTAGTGCATGCTAATAGAGGAAATTATGACCTGACTTCATGTTACACAGACATGTCTTTTCTGTGTTTTCTAAAGGTTTCAGGTTTTTTGAAGGTACACTTTTTTTTAATGTTAATTATCTTCTTTTCCCCTTTCTACTCAAGAAGGCTTTTACCTGTTATTTCCTCATAAAAAGCTTATTATGCTGAGAGAATACTAAGATATGTTGCATTTTCCCCATTTTGTTTCATCAACAAGGAGTTCTTAGATAATGGCAAAAGTGGTTTGGCTTCGGGGAGAGGAGACAGACATCAAATGCAAGAAAGAAATTACATAGACAGGTGCTAAGATGTTTCATTAAAGTGATCTCAAATGTCACAACTGCCATCTCAAAGTTTACCCCCCTGAAGGGATGAACCAGCAGCCTCTGCTTTATTTAGAGGATTTAATCCACAAGTGGTTCATATGCAAAGGACAGTGTCCTGTCACCCCAAACATGATAACTAGTTTGCACCATATTACACCTGCTTCGTATGAAACCGGAGCCATCTAAGCATGAGACAAAAACAGGAACAGAAAGAAGAGAGCTTGATGGCCTCCCATACCTGACTGCAGCCACAAACAGGGAGGGTAGGGCTGGGCAGGAATGGCACTCCCTGCCAAGGTGAGATTAGTCTTGTGGGTAGTTGATGGGCAGAGAGGAGAGCAACTGGTTTTGGCCTCTGCTAGAGGGTAAATCAGTCCCTTCTAAGACACCTTGGTAGCTGCTTGCTGTTTTACATCTGCCTGTGGTGAAACCTCAGCTCTCTTTCTATTGTATTTTAATTTAAAAGTGGCTCCAGCTGCTTGGAAAGGCACCTGGCTTTCCAGGCAAATTACTAAAACAGTTTCTTCACATCAATTTTTCCTTTCCCCCTGAAGCCAGCAGGTGACATCTGGAAAACATACAAAACAAAGAGCAAATTGTCATTTCAAAGCGATTAGCAACTCCACCCCATCCGTGTGGGCTGGCGCTGCCGCCCGTCTGACAGGCTGCTTGCCCTCCTGTACTGCAGAGCCGGGAAGCTCTGCAGGAGCAGGGTCAACATCCTGCTGGTGCATCGCTTCCCAGCACAGCTATCTCGGGGAAGGGCAACGTCTCGACTCCTCAATGAAAGAGCATCCTGTGGACTTTGGCCAAATCAAATACAATTTAAGGTCCTGGGTGACATGACTCAGTTCTAGCAGATGTTTATGGCATGAGAGGGAAGTCAGCTCATCGCTGCAGGATGCTGCTCTCAATATGTCAGCACAGCATTCTGCTGAGAGCTGGAGGTAGTCCTGCCGACACCTTATAGCCACAAGAGAACAAGGACACTTATGGCAGGAGGAGCATGCAGCATGGTCTCTGTTGCTGACCCCAACTCCCTGCATCCAGCCCTGGCTCAGGGGTCCACATCGATGCCTGTCACAGAGACATTGAGTGTCACAGCTCTGCATCTGCCAGCTCCACTGCACAGCCTTGAAATGCAGATCTGCGTGCTGGAATACACAGGAGTGAAAGGAAAGGGATTTAAAAGACAAAGAAGTGTGAGAGGCATGAGTAGGCAGGAGAAGCACAAGCCCTTCCTCCCAGGTCTCTGTGCCACTCATCCACACAGGCTGTGCTGCCTGACTGCATTTTGTCAGGCATACCTGCAGTTTCACCAGTAAAGTGCTTTCATGTTCTCTCCCAACTCTTTGTATGCTGTTAAATCAGCTTTCCTCTTTTCTTGCCTTTTCCCACATCCATCAGCCCAGGACCAGCAGGATGAGGATTCCTCACTGATCCATTGCCTCTGCCCTCTATGGCCTTGGGCAGGTCACTGCCTTCTTGTGACTGTGTGAAACGTGGGAAGGAAAGCCCTGTTGCTTCATAGACATAGTAGCAGGGCAAAAAATAAATAAATAAAATTACCACAGATGCTTAGGGTCTGCAGCAATGAGTGCCATACATACACTGGAGATCTTCATTCAGAGACAAGAGGTGCTGCAGAGGTGTAGGATTTTTCTGTTACCTGAAAAAAATTCAGTGTATGTGGTGTGGGGGCACTGAATTTCCCCTCTCTGGTGGCACTTGCGTGCAGCCTGTCAGCCTTAGCCTGCCTGTGCAGGCTGCCCTGAGCAGACACCATGCCAGCTGCCCCAGGAAGGCAGTGTCCCTCTGCACAGCCAGTTCCTGCTCCTCCCGTGCTCGTAGCTAAGGAAATGCACAGCATAAACAACATCATCTGGTCCCTACCTTCCTCATAACTTACTGTGCAGGTGAATCTGAGCAACCCAACACTTCAGGTGTAAAACTGAGACACATGGCAGGTGTACACAAGTGCTGTGTGAATCTGCACGTGTTTGCTCAGCAGGGAAGAGGCAGGCCAGGAACCCATTTCTCTCATGTTTTACCCCACCAGTCTAAGAAATTTGCTTCTAGGGCAATAGCCACATGGACAGGAGCAGGGTGGAGTCCCAGATTTTGCTGTGTTTTGGCCCCTGCAGGGGAGAGGTACGACCTTTGGCACATGGTTCTGTGCTCATATGGCCATCCAGCTTCCAGATTAGAGCCAGAGCTCAACCTCTCGGCTGGGAGAAGGAGCCAAGGAGCATGTGTCTGGCTGCACCTCCCTGCAGGAATGTGTCCCCTGCCTGCCAGATATTAGAAGTGTGTTTGATAAAAAATCCCAGACTCCAAGACTGCAGCAAGAGCAGAACGAGACAGGACCTGCCTGAGACACATGACCCTCATCATTTTTGGCACACACTAAAGTACAAAAAACCCCATGCTATGCCTAGGAACTCCTAAAAAATAAATCAACTTGGTCTTACTGTAAGTGTATTATAAACTTTACACAAAATGTTAATGGGAAAATTATTTAAACTTTGCAGAGACATGTTGGCTTTGACTTGTCTGAGTGACAATGGAAAAGGAGGATGAGGAACAGCTAACGTTTTTATTAGAGACTGAACAAAATATTCAAGTAATATCCATAGGCATTTCAAGATAATGCATAATATTCTGTGGTAAGAACTTACAGTAATAATTAAATCACATTTTCTTTCATCACTGTTGGTACTGTGGATGAGCTGAAAATCAAATTAATGTCAACAAATGGTTTAACAAACAATGTTACACTGATTGTGTAATGACACATAGAACTGCTACTGATGCTCCAACAGAGCCTGAGCCCTTCCAGCATGCGGAAGGGTTAGAGGATTCTCAACTGCTCCCTTGCATCCAGCTAGTGAGTTAGCTTTTGGGCAGAGCTGTAGGAGAGAGAGTCATTGTGATGAGCAGAAGGCAGAAGGAGGTGCAGGTGGCTCTGTCATGCTCAGATGAGGAATAGCTGTCATGTAGGAGACAAAAATGTATCACTACCATGTATGTATGGCTTTTCTCCCAAAGGATGTGACATAATCAGAAATAAGGAAACTAGACTCAAAAAAAGCATGGCAATTTTGAGGGGACTCTCAGTCTCTTCTGCAGGTGATGGGAAGCTGGTGGAGGAGGAGCAGGAGAGATCTCTGGCTGGTGGGAAGAAGAGTGTCTGGGAGGTGCATGGGGGCCAAGGACCAGAGGCAGAGGAGGTCCAGAAGGCAGGAGGTCTGGGCAGGTACATCAGACTCAAGAAGCAGGAGATAAACAGCAGGGGACTGTTCTTCTTTGAACCATCATGTCAAGAGGGTTTCCTGTTGCCTGTTTCACCCTCCAAGTTCCAAATGAGAAATCATTAAGTAGCTGAGAAGAACAGAGACAGAAAATCAGGAGGACCCCCATGAGAGACCTCCGAGGTAGACCAAAGATGTACATGCCTGAGGCTGTTGCCAAACAGTACCATGTATACAGTATAAAACTGTATTAGCCACATTCTGGGAACTTTCAGAAGAGAAGTACATGAAACATGATCAGTGCTTTCCTCTGCTGATAAATGAACAACAACAAATGGTATGATGATTAATTTGACAAGCTTCGTTTGCTTCATATGTGGTCTTCCAGATTGCCAGTTGCATAGATGCTGAGGCAAAACCAAACCAAACATATTTTTCTCCATGGGATGCAAGGGAGGCCACAGATTCAGATTCAAACCCCAGGTTTCCCTTTGGGTTTTGGTTCTGGACTGGATCTCCAAAACTCTGGGGGACCGTCTAACCTGCAGTCACATCTGCTGTGCTAAGGTTTGGCTCAGAGAGTAGGAAACATGGAAGATCTCAAAAAGATTTTGTAAATTCTCATCTCTTTCTAGACCCTGGTTTTGTTTAGGTTTACCCTAAGCCTAACCCAGTTCTGCAGACTGACATCACTGTGCAGAATACACCAGGGAGACACAGCATCTACTTTGTCTGAACATCTCCTTAGGAAAATATAAGTTTTGCTAGATGCCAAAACCTGCCCATTTTTATATAAAGGCTGGTCTGAGTACATTGCATCCTGCTCTCTGTCACCAAACCACTAGCCAGGTACGAAGAACTTTATCTCCCTCTTTAGCTCTGATACACGTCTATAGCAATTCTAAAAAGTGGAGATGGTCACTCATCTGAGCAGAGGAAAATCACCCCTAGCAATAGTGAAGCTGTCCAAACAAAAATTACTTTCCTGAGCTGGCATGTTTGGCCCAATAAATCTTGTGGCACTCTGGCCAAAGTCAGACTGCATTTGCTTTTGGTTTATTTTCAGACAGAACTACATGTGTTGGAGCAAACTGGCTTACTCGGATCTCGTAACAACATCTCAGAAAATGGAATTGTAGGAACATCAGAAGACTGAGTTGAAAGCACATCTATGAGCTGCCCCATAGCCTGTTTCTTCCTTCTTTAGCATAAAGGGATGGCATACAATCATATGAAGAAGTAGTTTCACTTACGTGGGAGGGGTAAGATTATAACCCTGGTTTCTAAATGTTGTCTAAAGAGCCAGCTTGTCCAATGCTCTTTTTACATCATCTTGGCTGATACATGAAGTTTGGAGCCAAGATTTCCAGTTATCCAGAAAGCCAGAAGAGGTGTTCAGAGGCTCATACTGTGATATTTTAAAGTCATCTGTACAGCTTCTGACCAACCAAATTCCCTCGCCCTGTAGGGCAGGCTATGGCACAGCTTTCTATTTGCTGTCTGTGACTTCAGCTAAAAACACCGCGGCATTACACATTCTATGGCATGTCCACAAAAACTGGCTGTGCCAGCAAGAGGTAACAGCCTGGAAAGCAACTCTGCCTCACAAAAATCACAGACCTGTTGCTGTGACATCCTGTGAGTTCATATTCCCAGAAGGGAATAAATTAAACCACCAAATTAAGTGAGGATGCCTTCATTTTCTGAGAGCCTCAACCATAGCTTCCTGTGGTCTAAAGAAGTCTTTACATTGAGTTATTGCAGACTAAGTCAGTTGCTATGCCATACACATACATACTTCCTTCACAGTCTCCATTCTAACACCTTCTTGCAGCTTAATCAGAAGTTTACTTATCTTTAAATCCTTCAACTAAGATTTGCATGCTATGAAGACAGGTTATATCTTTCAAACTTTTGACACCTTAACTAGGTTAACCCTTGTGTGATGGAGGGATGCGGGGCTGTCTGAGAGGCTGCAGTGCATCCCTTGGAGAGAGCTGCACTGGGACCCATCCTCCCTGAGTAGCTCTGTTTCAGGGCTGAGGAGGAGGTGCAGGACCTGCAGCTGCTGCTCCAGGGTGCTAACGGCTCTGGGGAGGCTCCAGACCACAGCAGCAAGACATGGGTTTAGGGGTCCCCTAAGGTGAGGAGGGATTCACAAGCAGAGACTAGGAACAAACTCCATGGTTTGAATGCAAAAGTGAGGAAACAGGGAAAGGAACAGACTGAAAAATTGCTGAGGAGTAACTGGGAATGTGGGACTGACTACCTGAATCAGGAGATAGATTTGGGAGAGGGAGGGGAGGAAGAGGGAGAGGTGCTAGACAATGTATCTGTGGGGCATGTTGGGGGGGTCAGGTGAAAGTAGATAATCTGATGGATAGAGAAAGAAACTTTGATTGGGAGCTGAGATGCGTGGAAGGCTGAGATGTGGAAGACAGAAAAGGTCTGGAGCTGGCAGCAAAGCTGTAAAGAGGTAGAAGTTTAAACTAAGAGAAACAGGAGGCTGGAGTCAGTGAAGAGATCTTAAGAGAGAGATGATGCTATCAAAGGCTCAAGGTTGTTTGATGTGGCATAGGAATCCTTAAACCTAGGTTTTCCTAGCTCCTGAATGCTTGACTTATCATCTCTACTATGCTGTTATAGAGGAGAGTTCACACTATAATGACTGTACATGTGCTTTCAAGCACACATAGCCCAAAAGACCTGATGAAGGCTAACATCCATGTCTGACAGGTGGGACTTTTGAGGTAAACAAGCCACTAGTAAATCAGGCCATCTCAAGTACCTTTGGCAAGTCCATGCCAGTCAGGAATGGGCCCTGAAGACAGGAACAAAGCCCTCCTCAAGGCACCCAGACCGCTTATCAGTACCTGCCTGCCACGATGCTGAAGAGCTTCATCTTCCACAGTGACCACTCTCTCCATGAGCACGGCAAAGGGAGGGCAGTCATGTTCTGCCTTTCCCTCTGCACCTGTGAAGAAAAAGATGGCCCAGGAGCTGTGGTCCAGCATCAGAGGTAGGTCTCCAGAGCCTGGCAGAGAGGACAAGGAACTTGCATGCAGTGAGGCTAAGCTAGCAGACAGACCCTTTCGCCTTTCAGATCTTCAAGCTCAGGAGAGCCTTTTTCCACCACTGGGACATTTCTCCAGAAGGTGTTGCTGCTCATTTTGGTAACAAAATTCCAGCTGTCTGCCTGGTGCCTGGTCCCCAGCTGCCTGCAGCTCTGCACCATGGCATGCACACTGCCTGCAGCCTGCCTTCTGCTGGCAAAGCAACCAGCCCCATTACTCTGAGCTGTCATCCCTCACGCTGAGGTGAGATAGGATATCCTGGATCTCCCTGGGGTTTTTCCCTGGGTGAAGGAGCCCCTGGCTAAAGCAGTCTTATGCCTCCCCAGATACGTTGGAAGGACTGCAGCCAGCCCCGTACCATCCTCCAAGCAGGTCTTGCATGTATCACTGTGGCACCTGAGGGGTGAGGAGTGTATGCAAATAAGCCAGTTTGTGTGCAGATAAGCAGGCCAGGTGAGCAGGCAAGAGGGCCATTCTCGATCCATGTGGCCACAGCTTCCCAGGGATTCCAACCTGACCCTTTCTTCCCACTAATGGCTGGGTTCAGATCAGGCTCATGGTGCCAGGGACCAGCTCCCTCCACTGATATGAGAGAATTGGATGGATATCGCTGCAGCTTGCTGCTGCCCATGGCTGAGCAGACAGATCTGTAATGCCTCCTCATCAGTGCTCCACATGATGCTTGGGTGGATCAGCATTTCAGGGCACCCTCCTTGGGAACCTGAAGGTAGCCCCAGCTAGCAAGACCAAGTGTCTAACTTTTCCTATTGCTTATGCAAACAAAATTTGGCAGCATGTGGTGTGGTTTAATCCCCCTTTTAACCAGACAGACAGACCCTCAGGCACACCTAGCCCCCAGCCCCACAGCTTCTGCTATTTTCACAGTCTCTCAAAGCTCTTTCCAGGAGAGCAATGACTTTGCAGCAGCTGGGAATGTCTCCTTGCCCATGGTGTGCTGGGCCAGCTGCTCTCCGGGCAGTGTGCCCCACAGGGCAGAGCCGTCGAAGGGATCTGACTCACTCAGGAGTCTTTTGCCAAGAAACAGCTGGAGGCACTCAGCAGTGCCGGGGTGCTGGACGCAGACTCCCCGAGGCTGTGAAAGGCATACTCTAGAGTTTCATGATGGGCTGCGTCCTTTGGAGCCAAAAGTCATGGGGTTCATAGCCAAACAGATGGACTTCACTGGGAGGAGGGGGAGGCCACCTGAGGAAGGGTAACAGGAGCCAATACCAAACATGTGGTAGGGCTCCTTAGCAACGTGAGATTAGCCTAAACACACCATTGCATTGCAGACCTCTGGATATCCACACCATCTCCCTTACTCACACAGACTGAAGCCTTTTCTGGACTCTAGCACCTTCAGTGACCTCCCTCCAGCAGCCTCCATGCGCTGCTCCATCCTACTCAATGGAGGCAACCAGCCAAGTCCCAGCACTCCTCGCTGCCTTCCCACACCAAGTAACACAATATCAAACACTAAATACACCTCAGTCTGCCCCTTTTTTTCACCCCAGGATATTACAGGGTCTTCCTTATTATTAATAAGCAATGCACAAACCATGTCACAGTGCTGATGTCTTGTGGAGACCTAGAACGGCCACAATCAGCAGCGGCTGTCATGACTGCTGTTGATGGATATGTTAATTCAGAAAAGCCTTGCACTGGCGAATGACTTCATTAACAATGTCCTTTAACTTTGTCCCCAGTGCCACATCTGTGGGTTTTGCTTCAGTTGCAGTCCTTTGCCATGCTGCCCAGTGCTCCTGCATGTGTCCGGTGGGTGCCCGCTGCCTGTCCTGCCTGAGAGGCCTGCGGTGAGGAGCAAGCCAGGGACCCTTCTCCTGGAAAGCGTAACCAAGAGCAGGGCCATGCTCAGCATTTGCTTCCTTCTCATATACAAAAGCGTTGTCACACTGGATCTGACATGCACAACACAGAACTCTGTTTTAGAGATTTCTCCTTGGCTTGTTGCCTTTCATTGCAAAGCCATATCTCCCCTCTGGATTTCCTCTCACTATACATGCAAAGCTTGTTCTCCTGCCGCTACCTTCCCCAGCTGTGCTGATGCCCATAGCAGTCTATGTGCTCAGGGTTGGGTAAACAGAGAAGAGCTAGTGAAAAATCCCCCTCTCCCTGTATCTGTATCATGTGTTCAAAACCAAAACAGTCTCAAGGTGTTTCTGCTCCAAGTTCTGAGTCCTGTCATCAGCAGCATGTGGTCTCACCAGGACGTAACCCAACCCACCTTGTTTCTGCTAGCTGCTCCTTGCTGTCATAATGTGACTGATGAGCAGAAGGAACTAGACAGAAGAAAGAGGATAAAGAGCAAAGAAGGAAATAGGAAAGAAAGAAGAAGAGGAGGAAGATGGAGAAAAAAAGCCCTTATAATAGTAGAAAACAGGAAGAAATGAAAAAGAAGGAAGAAAAGGCAGATGATGATGAGCAAATAGAGAGAAAGATCCAGGTCAACAACCTGAATGAGGGAACAGAGTGTACCCTCAGCAAGTGTGCTGATAACACAAAACTGGCGGGGGTGGCTGGCACACCAAAGGGTTGTGCTGCCATTCAGGGAGACCTGGACAGGCTGGAGAGTTGGGTGGGGAGAAACTTAATGAAATACAACAGGGGCAAATGTGGAGTCTTGCATCTGGGAAAGAACAACCCCATCTATCAGTATAGGTTGGGGTCTGACCTGCTGGAGAGCAGAGAAGGGGAAAGGGACCTGGGGGTTCTGGTGGACAGAAGGATGGCCATGAGCCAGCAATGTGCTCTTGAGGCCAAAAAGGCCAATGGCATCCTGGGGTGTATTATTAGAAGGGCTGTGGTTAGTAGGTCAAGAGAGGTTCTCCTCCCCCTTTATTCTGCCTTGGTGAGGCTGCATCTAGAGTACTGTGTCCAGTTCAGGGCCCCTCAGTTCAAGAAGGACAGGGAACTGCTTGAAAGAGTCCAGCGCAGAGCCACTAAGATGATTAAGGGAGTGAAACATCTCCCTTATGAGGAGAGGCTGAGGAAGCTGGGTCTCTTTAGCTTGGAGAAAAGGAGACTGAGGGGTGACCTCATTAATGTTTACAAATATGTAAAGGGTGAGTGTCAGGAGGATGGAGACAGGCTCTTCTCAGTAATAGGACAAGGGGGAACGGGTGCAAGTTGGAACATAGGTTCCGGGTGAACATAAGGAAGAACTTTTTCACTGTAAGAGTGACAGAGCACTGGAACAGGCTGCCCAGAGAGGTTGTGGAGTCTCCTTCTCTGGAGACATTCGAAACCCAACTGGATGCATTCTTGTGTGACCTGCTGTAGATTGTCCTGCTCTGGCAGAAGGGTTGGACTAGATGATCTTTCGAGGTCCCTTCCAACTCTTAGCATTCCATGATTCTGTGAAAAAGGAACGAAAAAATAGAGAGTATAGAAAGTGTAAAGCTACAGAAAGCTGGGGAAGCAAAAAATGGAGTGAATAAAGAACTAATATCAGAGACAGTCCCCATCTTGAAGATACACATTACCAGAGATAGCCTTTTGACCAGTATGCAGTAAACAGTTTGGTCATGAGAGAGCAGATGCAGCCCTTTCCATGAGACTGGGGAAGTGACTTGTCACAGTCAGGATCAAAGGCACCCGAAAAACCTTTTGAGGGAGTTACCCCAACAGGATCAGAGACAAAATCTCTTCTACAAGCTGGAAAGGGTCATTAAATCAGTTATCAGAAAGCTGATCTCTTGTAAGTTCATGCTCAGTTCATTTGGCAGTAGCGTGTTTGTGTGCCCATGTCGTCCTCACTGCGTACACCTGGAAGCACAGATGGCCAGACAAGGGAGTTCGTAGCACACCAGCAATAAAGCTTTCTGCCTCCGTGCTGCCTGTGCAAATGGGGCAAAACCTGCACTACATGCAGAAATCTGTGCTCTGTTCCAATGTAATTATCCAACTAGTTTTAAAGTTGGTCTCTCACAACGTAAAAGACTATTTGAACTCTGCTTTATAAATAATTTTTTTCATTGCTAAGATGTAAATCTTACAGTGAAAGCCCACATTTTACAAATGTAAGGAATACTAAATGAAAACAATGCTGAAATCAGAGGAAATTAGTAAAACCCACTTCATGCTCTTTAAAATTTTCTGAGCATACATGCTCCTAACCAAATTCTGACTGAGTTACCTCCATGCAATATCGCACAGGGAAGGAGGTTACAGGCATGAAGTTGTGCGAGGAAGGTTTTTGAGAGAGTTCACTGCAACGGTGCTTTTGTCCCCGTGAGAATGATTACTCTGCTGAAGCACATGATTGCTGGCACACACCAGGCTCGCTAGATCAGAAAATGCTGGAGCATTTCCACGGGCTCTTTGCTTTTGTGCTTCAGCTCTCTGTGTTCACAGTAACTAAACACATTGGGTTTTGGAAGGAGATTTTACTAATCTGCAAGACCTAGGGTAAAATTTTCCAAAAATTCCCAAGTGGCTTAGAAGCACTTCTTCTTGCTCTCTAGCAGAAGCTAAAAAAAAGTAAAATGTCAATGTGAAAGTGCCGTGTCAAGAAAAAACAATACAAACATCTTGCTGTTTTCTTGTGTATATTTCTTAGATTAGCAAGTCTTCAATCCTGTATATCAGAGTCTTTTAATCACCTTGCACTGAGGGAAGTTACTTCCATTATGAAAATGTGTGCTTTGTCTCTTTGATTGCTGGATGCAGTTGTGGAGGGGTCATGCTGTTAGGGGGTACTTCTCAAGGGTTCCCCAGTCAAGGTCATAGAGAGCTCCCAGCATTTCCTCACTGGCACTAGGGAAAGGAGTGTCAGGACCCTCTTGGACCTGGAAGCAGAGTGTTTCTCATTTCTGCTGTTTCTCATGTTGTTACCTTGTCAGTGTAGGCTATAAGGCTACACTAGGCTACGAGAGGGTATCAGCAATTCAGAAGACTTTCTTCAGTATCATACTTCAGCATGCCCATTCTTGTTCAAATTCTTCATATGTGTGATGCTGTCTTGAAGGCGGATTATAGAGCTCCTGCAGTTTAACATCTCAGATCTTCCCCACAGCACATATCATCCTAGAATATGATATGCCAGTCTCTGAGATGGTGGCCACTGGGCTTCATCTTTACAGACACACCCACCTTATATGTTCTCAGTCACAAGTGAGGGGACTGACTGCAACCACACAGACCCTTTTATCCATGTCATTATCAGATCCACACTGTGCCTTGGTTAATTAATTGTTGGTGTGCTCTTGGGCTTGTGTGAGGTCTATCTGTTGGAGCAGGACTGCAATCTCTTGGAGGATGTGGGTTGGTTGTCTCATTTCTGGATTTCTTCCTCTTGTCGTATCTTGCACAGTGTCTTCCTTGGGTCGCACTTTATACCTACGAGGCAATTTCATACCTTAAACTGTGACAGTGTCCCTTCAGTTAGTTCTATATCTCATGGTGGCAGGTTCATTTTAGAAATAGTTGGCCAAAGCTTTAACAATGTGTTAATAGGAATGTGAAGCTGACATTTTCTAGAAACAAACTCAGTAACCACCTCATCTATTTTCAGTGTCTAAACTAAAAAAGAATGTAATACGTAAACATGCAGTATCAACTGCCATAAGCTATTTCAAAGTGATTTTTATCTTTGAATTTTACTATTAAAAGCTGTTGGTCATAAAAGCACAGAAAATGTTTATTTTCTTTAGAAGCAAAAGCATTTTTTACATACTTAGGAGCTGATATTTGTGAAGAGCTGCCATCAATTCTTGAGATATTAAATCCAACATGATTTAAATGCATATTCATATGTTTCTAAATAGTGAAGCTAAACAGTATGTTATTCTTTCTCCAAAGGATTAACTTTTTTCCTTTGTAACATCTGACTTTTAAAAACATCAGTCTCAGCTCTGGATAGACTACATTAACAGAGAAGGTTAAATCACTTCATGACAAACACTCGGTGTACTGCTCTATGCTATTATTCCAAAGCCTAACAGCAAACTTCAGCCTTTACAAGCAGAACACTGGAAAAACTGCTTAGTTACCAAATGTGTTTGCACTTATGTTTACAAACTGATCACATCCCTTCCTTCTTTTAATTGAAGAAAAAAAAAATCCTTGTAATTTATTAAACTAACCCTGCACTTGCTTGCCAAAGGCTGGACAGGGGAATGTCCCTTCCAGTCAATCACCAAAATTAGTGACTGCACTTCTCCCCATTATCCCTTTGTCACACCCTGTGTCAGTGAAGACATCTCCACCCCACTCAGAAACAATTAATCTCCTTCAGATGAGAACACCATGTATGCTAGGAAAATCAATTAGGCTTTGGCAACTTCGTGTTTGTGAGCATTAGAAAAGCTCCCATGTTTCTGGTGTAAGTCAGGGTGATAATTCTTCCTTATCTGACAGTTATTGTGAAATGACCCTATTTGTGTTTGTGAGGAAGTCAAATATTCAGTAAAGTGTGCAGGAGAAAAGCCTGACAATTAGCCAGGGTTGCAGCTCTGCAGAGGATGCTGAGAACTGCCTGGAAAGTGGGAAGGACTGGCCCAGCAGAAAATAGATACCAGGGGGATCCAAAAGTTTGAGAGAAAGTCAACATTTTGTAGCCTGATCTCTTGGAGAGCTAATGGAAAACTAGCAAAAAAACCCAAAACAACCCAGTGTCCTCATGTTACAACAGGAGCGGCCAACCAAGAGCGACAGACTGACTGGCTGGCCAACACTGTAACATCATATTTTCCGAGGAGGCTATGCTAGAAAACAAAAGTGCACACTGGGGGCAATCCTCATCAGCTGCAATTGTCTGCACCGATGCAGAGCCTTTGAAGAAAAACCACAGGCACTCAGGTGGGGTGAGGATCTTCTTGGGATGAGACAGTTAATTGGGCAGGAAAAGGTCTCTTTCTTCTCCTTTCCCTCACAGAGATTTCTCCAGATTTCTCTGTCCTTGAAGGAGAAATGATCCAGAACATCTTTGATGGAAAACATGTAAACAGTTGTAATATCAAATGCTTATTTACCCAAGCACCAAATTTTCCCCTGCATATTATCATTTTTCCCAGCACACATTACGATACTGTTACAAAATTCCTTATGGACCTGTAGAAGAGACTCCTACATGTACCAATCAGTGGCAAAATCCCCATCCTCTTCAGCACGGCTGGAGTTTCAACTGGTCTCTCTTTCCTTCTACAGCCTTTTTCTGTGTGGAGGGGGAAAATTTGTGCTTACATTTCATCTCATGGGCTGGTTCCTATATATGCTCAGTTACACGAAGCCACAGCTTGGCTCTGCATCGTCCTTCAGGTGCACCTCCTCACCTTTATGTCCTTGCAAGCCACAGCAGAAAGAAGCTGAAAGAGTGTCCTGCTGTTCTCAGTAAAAACATTTCTGTTTCGTTATTCCAAGCCGGTCACTTTACCTTTGTATTACTCAGCCTGCATTTCAAAGTACATTGTCCGCTGCATGACCTGAAGTAAATTAAGAGGTACCATATGCTAGAGGACTTAAAAAACAAAAAGAGCATACATATCTGAGCAAATATGCAGAAATCAAGTCCATTGTGGGGCTCTTTCCTTAGAGAAATCCCATCCTTCAGGTGTGACACATAACACGGTCACCTGCCAGACATTTATTCTTTTTTCTCCTCACCATGTGCAGAATAAATTAGGGGCTAAAACACAATGATGTGAAATAACAGGAGTCTCCACTACCCACTGTATCAGGTGAGGCTGGAGAAAGCTGTGTGCCCCTAGGTCCCTCCTCCAATATCCAGCAAGGAGGCTGAATTGGCAAGAACAGAGCCCTGCCAGACACTGGTGCTAAAGTGGGGCACCCACAGGGCTGCTCACCTCATCCCACTACTGGGGCAGCAGGCAGGAGGGCCCCATCCCTGCAGGGGTATGCCTGGGTACATCTAAGGCCAGCCAACAGGGAAAACCATCACCAAAGCTGCTGTAGCATCCCAGAGTGGAGGAGGAGTTCCCTCTCCATCCCAAACTGTCCTGTGTCACCGTGAGGCACCCAGCCCCTCCAAAGTGCCAATGCCAGCAAAGCCATTTGCTGATGGAGGTGTGATCCGGGTGTCCCCACTGTTGCCAAGGAGCACGTTCCTCATGGAGCTGAATGATGCCCCTGCCCTTGTGAACCATCGCCTCCCACCCCTGCTCAGACCTGCTCAGTCCCTGCCTGCCTGCTCTGGGGGTCTCTTCTTGGGATGCCGAGGCTGCCAGCTCTGGGACACACCAAAGAGGGCTCTGCCTCCACTCACACTGGCCACCAAAGGCCAAGACTGTGAAGTGCAGAATTATTTGATTTTTAATATGCTTTCCCTAGGAGAATATGTTTTCCCTTATTTTCCAGAATAAGAAAGAAACTGTGCAAAAACAGGCACATGCAGTACTTTGCAAAGAAAGTCTGACTTTAGGATTAGATCATTTTAATAAGCAATGATAGTAGTGTTTGCCAAAATATGTGCACTGTTAAGTCTGTCTCCAGCAAAGAACTGTGTGCTGAAACCTACGTGCTGTATAGCAACCCTCATTACCTTCTATAAAATCAGATTTATCTCCTTAATTTATATGTGGTCAGCTGATCAGTTCAATTAAGCAACCCTCAACTCATGTCTATTGCATTTGCTTGTCAGTGCTACTCTAAAAAAAACAGTCAGAATTGGTGTGAACAGGAATTAAAGCCTCAAACAAAAAGAAAGGGTGAAAATTTGCTTTTGCAAAATGAAGTCAAAAGAAAATTACTCCAGGCATAGGTTTAAAGAACTTTTGTCATAGGTACAAAAAGTGTCTGCAGCCTGTGTTTCAAATAATGAAAAAAACTTATACAGAAGGACTGCATATCTAATTGAATAAAATGCTAGAACAAAAAGTAATATTACCACAAAAATGGGTATTAGGAGCATGCACAGAGTCTGTAAGGAATGGGAAAGAAGAATTTGTTAATAAAGAAGCCTCTGCTTAAGATTTTAGGAAGTACAGGTATAGAATAAAAAGGCAAGGAGTTGGAAAGAAATTAAGGAAGTTTCTCTACCATATATAGAAAGAGTAACAGCACTGAAAAGTGAAGCTGGTGGGCAGAATGGAGAAGGTGCAATGAATAATAATTTAGACAAGTCCCAAATTTCTGAGCTTTAAATAAAGGTGGTGATCTTGAGTATGGGAGCAAGGTTGCAATGGCTAATAACAGCAGCTGGAAACAGTAGTTGCCCAAAACCCGCATGTAAGTAAATTTAAAAGAAGGTAATGCATGAAATGTAGATGGAACATACATTTCTTCTTCAGGAATTGTGGAGAAACTAGTACCTGGAACTGGAAAATGGTGCAATCAAAGTAGCTCAGTGTGGTGAGTGGAAAAGGCAATAAAACCTTAAGTGCATTTAGTAGGGTTAACATGATTTTTGGGGTACAAGATAACCGATTTCTGGAAGAAGAAAATGCAGATGACGTATTCCTTTTGGCCTGAGTAGAACATTTCCTACTGTATTGCCTGGGGAGATTACTGCAAGTGACAGCAGACTAAAAGCAGAGAAGAACAGGCTGTACAGAAAGGGCATGACCGTGTTGAAGGCAAGATATTAGTGGAGTTCATCCAGTGGAAAGTACGTGGTCTTATGGCAACACTTTCAGGAATGACCAGAATGACTTGTTACAGTTCGCCATGTGTTAATGAAATCTGCTGCTAATGCAACAGAGAAAGGAACTGCCAAGAGAGAAGGACTGCAGTATCATTAGGGGAAAACTGGATGACCCTGAAGTCTGGACCAGTAGAAATGGAATTAAAAGTACAAGGTCATATACTTAATGCCTAATAAGAAGGATCTGCTATAGCCCAGGAGTTTGTGTGAAACAGCTGAGAAGAAAGACTTAAGTGCATTATTTAGGGTGATGTCAAACCATAAATATGGTGCATCCATAAGGCAGGCAGATGTGATCATAAGATGAACAAGATATTTCCAGTACAATAAGTAAGAGATCAATGAGATTACTCCAGATTCTTGTGACACCTAATTTGTACTGCTGTGCATAATTTTGGTCACCTCTACTTTGAAAAGAGTACATGAAATTGGAGCAGTCTTAAGGTTGCCAGGAGGATCAAGTGACTGGAGAAGTGCTTCTACATGAAAAGAAGAGAAAATCAAAGGCTGAATTTGTTCAATTGCTCTCTAAAAATGTATCAGCTGCAACACACCAGGGGTGGGTAATAATTTTTTTTAATAAAAGGGCATTGGCAGCACAAAAACCCGTGTCAATAGGAATGGCCCTTAAGTGTCAGAGTCCTACAGCCACCTATGAAACAAGATTTGGGACAGCTATGTAGACTTTGAACAGAGACTGATCAACTTAACATAGCAGTTGTTTTCAATAGTTGTAGATACAACTTGATAGCCCAAGGGGTCACTTCCAGTCCTGTGATGGGAGAGGAGGGAGAGGGAGTGGGAGAGGGAGAGGGAATAAAAGCCACCTCTGAACTGCAGCTTTTATTTTACTGTAAAGGTCATTGGCTTCCAACCCCACCCAAGGCAGCTGTGTTCAAGTTTTTCAAACCAAGGCCAAAACTTGTGACTTTGTTTTTGGCTGGAACAGAGAACAGAAGACTGCTTGAAAGGAATGCTTGGAAGGAACTGGGAGGGTGAGAGAAGAAACTTGCACGTGCTGGGCTGATTGGGGAAGATGCAAAGGAGCATCTCAGGGGTGGTATAATGAAGATCCAGCAATGGCTAGAAATACCTTAAAATCAACAGGAAAAAAGTGAGTGTAGCAAATACGCAGCAAAATGTCCATCTCTAAATGTGCCTGACACAAATTGTATAGACTGCCCTAAATACCACATCTCTTCAATGGCCTTTTTTTGGAGAAAACTGAAAGTTACAACTCTTCTGGGATTTATTTTTATTTTATTTTGTAGGGAAGTGCTCTGCATTTCATCTGATCATTTGCAAATGGAAAGAAAAGGTTGGATGTGTTTAGGAATCCCCCAATACATATTTTACAAATAACCCTGCAACTCACCTTTGTCATGCCTCTGCTCAGGGTGAGTCAGTCACCAGCATACATAAAAGACAAGGAAGGAAGTGTTCGGGTTATCAAAAACCAGCCTGCTTGCAGACTTACTTCTAATGTTAACAATTAAAGAAAACAGAAGATAAAGTATTCCTTCCAACCCCAAAACACTCTGTCCAGTTCAAGCCAAAATCAAATAATCTCTTCCCCTCAGTGTTGTACAGGAAGGGAAATATAGAATAAACACTATGCATAGAAAAAGGTCTGGGTTTTCTATAGGATCAGCAATAATAGTAGGAACTGCCCAGCAGAGATCTGCTGTTGGGTGTCCAGCAGAGCAGATGTTCCCTAGATACTTCTTTCATCATTCCCGTCTGAGCTGCCATCTGAATTGAGTAGGCTCCTTCATTTCAGAGGTGTGTTTTTTCTAGTTTGCCTAGGTCTTCTCCACTGGTAATGAAGGACATTACCAGGAAATTGTAATGGGAAATACAGCAACTGGAAAGAGGAGAACCTGCAGAGGCAAGGTCAGAGAAGTTTGACAACCAAACAAGAAGTTTTTGCCTTTTGTGTCACATCCTTTAACTGAGCATGTGGCAATCATTACATGTATCCTCTACTCCCTACTTCTCCTCAGCAGATGTCTTTAGCCACAGGGTCCCAGATTATTCCAGCAGCATAAAGAAATGCCCTTTCCAAATAGACATCCCCTGGGAATGCATGCCACTGTAAGGATGCAAAGTTCTGTTGATGTGAAGTACAACACTAGCAATAAAATTCACACAGCCATGAGTAACACAGAAAACATGCTGCACATGCTCCAAAGCCATCTGAAGCTGCCAGACCAGTGCAGCAGCCTTGGTACTGTTTTGTATTTTCTCTGCAAATGGGCAAAATGCAGGTCTGGCCATCAGCTGCCCAATGCAGTCTCCCCCCACAAGCCATCAAGGACATCAGCTGACAGCTGCAAAGACCATGACCCATCCTCTGGGGGGGCCCTTGTCAGGGTCAATACCTCCACAGGGGCTCCCACCAGCATTGCAGATCGGGCTGCCCTGAGGCAGGGGATCACCCCTGTAAGGACAACAGTACCAGCTACCTCACCATCAGGTCCATGCCCCACCATCACTGTGGGCGTAGCTATGGGCACTGTGGTGTGACAGGGGAGGACAGCTTGCATCTGTTGAATGGGGATGAACAGTGGTCTATGTGGAAACTGCCTTGTGTATAACCACCTCTGGTGGCTGGAGCTCATTTGGGAGACACCAGAAAACCTGAAGTTTAGAAAAGCTTGAGATGTAAATCACTCAGGTGAAGTATATACCTGTTAAAAGGCCAGCGCTAGGTGGAGGAGAATCCCACTCTTATCTGCTACACCAGACACTGGCCCACAAGGACAGGCAAGAGGTGGTGGAGCCAATTCTTACTCTCAAAGACTTTGCCACTGGGACTGAGCAATCCTGGCCAGTCCCTCTGCAGAGGCACGGCAAAGGATCCATGGTGCCAGGACAACTGGAGCCTGCTCCTATCATGGAGCACTGTGCTGCCAGGCCAGCATGCTGCTGGCACAGTCAGCACTGTCTGCCTAAAACTATTGCTGCATGGTGTGCTCCTTCCTCAAAATTCCCAAATGTGGCTCTGCTGGCAGAGCAACTCAGTACAGAAGAAGCTAGAGCTTAACACCTCATCCTGTCACATTCCCTACACTAGTCAGAACAGGATTTTGTGCAGTGGGAATAAGTTCAATACCCTGGGGCATCTCTTTCAAAACAAACCTACATATCTATCTGCAAACAATATCTTATCTGTATATAGAGACACAGAGAAGTCAGTCAATCAATCGATCAATGTACCTATCAATCAGCATTCCCCATCCTATACCCTCTGCTCTAACAAATATTCATTTGCAGTCAGGTCAATAAAGGGCAATCTCTGCTGCAAGCCTACATCAGACTCACCCTTCTGGGTCTACCACCATAATCATGCTGCTATTATATCTGGCCAAGTGTGATTTTTTCCACACATACTCTGTCAGAAAGCATTGCTGCTACAGTCATCTAGGAAGGAGGCTCCTGCAGCAGAAAGACAAGAATTCAGCTGCTGAAGGAGTCATGCAGAAAGAAATTTTCCCAGCTCACATGTTGCATTATTTGAGAACTTGAAATTCATATAATCTTCAGAAATGTATAAAAGCATGCTCTTTCCTAAATGGCAAGTGGTTTCAGGACCAGTCAGAAAACTAACTTTCTATGGTTGCTTCTTTTTCTAAACTCCTGAACCATGAGGCTTTGCATCCAATATCTATTTCATTTTCTGGCCTGCTCAAAGATCTTTATTAGGCTGTTAGAAAGACCTGCAACTTGTTGAAATTATACTGCAGCATAGTTGATTGTAAATTCCTTGTGCCTTCCCTTGGCATGTAGTCAAATAAGCAAATGTGCTTGACAAACTTTTCCTTATTAACAAGAAATCTTGTAAAGAATAGAAAAACAAATTAAATCTTCACAAACACTAGGTAAATAAAGCTAAAAAATTATACCTCCTGTAGGAGATGTTATAAGCTGTTTACTCTGAAAAACAGCTGATAGCATTGAATCTTCAAGTCTTTCACTAGGCTAACATTATGGAAGAAAACTGCAAGAGTGGAAACTGTTTCAAGGCACTTCTGCAATGTGCATCAGACCTGGTTAAGCATAACCCTCCCTACAGATGAACACAGAAATAAATGAGCAATGAACATCTCTGCCTCTTTTGCTTTGCATCTGCCTAGATGAAGGGTAACAGACAACACAGCAGCTTCTGCTCTGTGGGCAAAATTTGTAAGTTGGATGAAACAGGAAAACCTTTAGACAACCATCAGTTGGTATTTTCCTTCACATTTAACTATGACCAAGCCCCTACATCATGGTGGGTGATGCTATTTGGACCTGGTGGTTCTCCAAGCATTATGCTCCATTTCCCAGGAAATCAGGCTTGGAGCAAACCTTCCTCTATAGAGGTGGCTGTAACACTAGGTGGGGTGGAAAGTGTTTCGCTCTGGTCTCCCTCTATTACACCAGTTTCTGTGTCGATATGCTCAGGCCATTTCCTGGGATGAGGGAGGAGTGATGTCAGACATGGACATGGGAATGGGAGTAAGGCCATCCCTTCAGAGGAAGTCTGTACAAGTAGCACCATCACAGTCATGGAGAGGGGGACCAAGGAATGATATATTTATGAAGACTGAGGTTCACCAAGCAATTTTAATAATGTGAAACGGGACATATCTAGAAGAAACAACTGACCAGCTGCTATTAGAGACATGGTACAGCTCACCACCTGCTGTCCCTCCACTAAGACAACAGCGACTCTATCAAGCTGATAGAGCAGTGTTGACTTATACTTGCTGAAAGGCTGGCACTTTTGTTTCATCTCTGGAGCAGCTCAGATTGAGAGAGATCAAAAATATTGCAAGACAAAGCCTGCATGTGCTTTTCCAGAGTGGTTTTGATATTTCTGGTATTTTGCTCTGATAGAACAATATCTGACTGAAGGTTTCTCGTCTAGTCCTATCGGTATAATAAATGTTCTGCAATAGGACGAAGTTCATCACTTTTGCCTCAAAAATTATAAAAGCAGACATAAATACATAGCAAAGAAGGGACCCGCCCTGAAGTCTGTTTCCCTAATGTGTGCTAAAAATATATGGGTAGGTCTTGCAGTCCTGTGGAGTTAAGTCATTATATGCTATTGACTTTGATGTAATAAATTTAGTATTATCTACTGTCATGTTTTGTGATAGTTCCATAGCCTGATTGACATAAAGAACTATAAAATCTCATATCTGAACTCAGATCAAAAGAGATTATGTACTAGTTCAGACAGATGCTCTTTCTCCAGTTCTTTCAGAAATGCCTGGAATTTCTACTGCAAGCCTTCTTGGGACTTTCTGCAGTTAGCTGGTCATTCACTGAGCAGCCTGCAGATTTCCAGAAGTTGCTTATGAGAGCTGGAAGAAAACTCATATTCCATAGCTCAAGCCACATTTTTTCCTGGGAAACCCTGCATTCCACATATTTGACTGTCTGAATTTGATATATGTGAAATCCAAGCTTCTAAATGTGTTCCCCATGAAAGATTTATTTTGTCACTACCACAAATACTTTAAAGCAGGCATCACGGTAGGAAAAACACTGGAAGAGAAGTGTTAGAATAGATGATAGAAGGGTGAGGTAACAATATCATAATTTCCCAAAGGCTGAGGCACTCAGAGAAGTCTACACACAGTAGTCATTCATTTAGAAAGAAGGGTTCGTAGGAGGTAAGTGCCAATTTTTTTTCTGTAACCTGAAAATTCTGACCCTGAGTTATCACCAGCTACTCCTGGCTTTGAGACTTCACAAGGTGTGACACTCCTTACACCAGAAAAATCCTCTATGCGGACATGGTGTTTCTGACCATACTGACAATTTTGACATTTCCTGACAATACCGACAGTCACAGCCGGAGTTTCCCATGACCACAAGCAGCAAGTGCCTCATATAGTAAGCCTGGCACACTTGAAGTTATCTAGATCAAAACCAGATCTTGTCATCCCCTCTCCTATATACCAGCAGGACTGGGGTTGAGCACTGGGATTCTGAAGTGACTTTTTGTTTGACTAGTGCTCCTAAATCCCTATGGTTATTTGTAAAAGCCTGCTACCCACATATCAGTGGTTACTGCAAATGTTAGTGAGATTTAGCAGCAAGAAACTGCTAAATGTGAAATGACAGTGCCAGTCAGTAGAAATTGCTGCATGTGTGCCACTAAGCTGATGTTCCCCTTGTGGACTGGGGCCTCACTTGCCTTGCTGCATCAATTCTGCATGCAGAGCTCAGTGGGAGCATTTCTGCATGGTCCAAGAGCAACAGAAGGGCTTTTTGCCTCTCTCCTCCAACACCTTTTGGTCACCTTGGGCCCCTAAGCTGGACAACAGCAAACACAATCCTGGAAAGATCCTCTTGCCACACTGCTGCTACTCACCATGACAACAAATACCCTTATCCCACTGACCATGTCAGCTGTAGGAAGGTTTACCTGAACTTGTCAAGTGTTATGTGACAGCTGTCTCAGATAACCCTTCCCAAACACTGTGCTCTGTTGGCTTGCAGCCAGAGGAATGGGCACCCCAGGCTCTCCTGTGCCTGGCCCTGTCAGCATGGAGGGAAGAGCAGTGTGCAGGGGCAATAAGGTGGCCAAGGGCTTGTACTTGGTCATGATCCAGCCCCTCCCTGCATGCAGGCAAGGGCACTGAAATGGTCAGAAGAGCAGTTCTGCCTAAAACACATTTGTTTGCAGGCAGCAGTGTCATGGAGAGTAGGCCAGACACATGATGTCATCCTTTTTATCACCCATAAATCTCCTGCTTTCCAAACTCCTAGCCAACTCTGTGATGCGATGGATCAGATTTTGCTAGTGAAGGAATAGGAGCCTGCTTGTTACTTCTTATGAAATAACCTATGGGTTTGCCACAAGGGATATCAAACATTGTTTATCCAGATTTATAGATCTTGTAAGACTTAACATTAGAATGTACCTTCAGTGCAGCCCCATTACATGCGCTGTAAGAGAAATAACTTTGCCCTGAAGGGACAGCACTTGCAAGTTTTGAGAAACCAGTGCCATGGAACATCTCCTTTCCTTCATATAAACATGGTGTTTACTTGAGCCTTTAGCTCTGCTGAAACCATCACACAAGCAAGTATCCACTGTATTCAGATAAGCATGATGGGGATGGATGTGCCACCTTGAATTTTAGGGCTGATTTCATGTAGATGCAGCACTGTAGAGCAGATTAGAATAAAATTATTCAGAAGACATGTAGGAGGAAAAATAAAAGATAAGCCCACAAGTAAGTATCCTTTTATCCAAATATTTAAATTTCATAGCAAAAATCCAGGTCTGGCCAAAGTCAAAGAGCAGTTGACCATTACATTTCAAAGTATCGCTGAAGAACATGTTCTTCTTCGTCGCAACATATTACCTCAGTTTTATTGGAGAGTTAAAAGAAACATATAACTTGTAATGCAAGTGCAATAATCTTGGTGAGCTGAGAGATCTCAAACCCTCCAAAGCAAATGTGACAACCCCTGACAGCATTCCTAATACAAAGCATCCACCCTGCCAAAGACACTGTCCCAGGGAGAAGCAGGCATTTATCTGAGTCACAGCCTAGACCTACATTCTCTGGCATTCCCTAAATACCTTTGTGCAGAAAAACCCAACAGGCATTTTCAGACTTGAAATTGCTATCAGAGAGCCATGCCCAACTCCACCTCTACTGTCTGCAGCCCTCTGCCAAGCACAGGGCAAGTGTCTCTGGAGGGTCTGAAGGAAACCAATCAAGGAGACCACTTAACCTCCTCCCCAATATCCTCATCACAGAAAACTGCCACTCTGTCAGTGGCATGTTTGTCTCTCCCAGAAGAAAACACAGTGGAAAGGGAGCCCGGAGCACAGCTGGAAGCACAGCTGCATTTCCATCAGGAAGGACTGGCCAGGTCCTATGCCTTCTGAAGGCTACAGCATTTTTTACATGAAAGAACAAAGAGTAATCCTGTAATTTTGACATGAAAGAACAAAGAGTAAATCCTTGTAATCCTGTATGGTAAATAAATGGTAGTAAAAGGGCTTTGAAAGGACACCAGTGGGATATAAGAGATGAGTATGTAGTCAGTAACTAGAGCTAGATTTCAGTGCATGGTGGAGCTTGTAAAAGTATTAAATGAAGTGAATCACTAAATGTTTCTTCAGCCTTGAGAGTGCTCAAGATCACATCTTCACTCAGATGCTGTGTACACCAAGTGCATGCTATTATACTCTTCCACTACTGACAGCATGAACTTCATATAATTGCCACTTCCCTAATTTGGCTGAGAACTGTCAACATAACGGTCTTGGAGGGCTCATTGTAAAGGTGAGCTCAACAGTTAATGCATAAGGTATCATTCCATATAAGTATCTCCTGGTGTCCTGAAATCACTGTATATTAAAATACACTCAGATTGCTCAGCCAAGTACAAAATCCAATGAAACTTTATGGGCTGTTTGAGAGCTGAAGAGATAATGGATTCCTGGAAAAGGAAGCATGGCTTTTTATTGTGTGATGTTGAATGTGCACCTATACTTAGATAAAATCAGAAAACGCAACTGGCATTTAACTTAAGAGGGCAGAGGAAATATTTGTTCATTTTAATGTGAGAAGAAACCATGTCTTAAACACCTTTTGAGACACAGCCATTTCTGACCCAGCAACAAAAGTGTCTGAAAGAAAAATCACGTAGCACAATGTGGGACTTGTAACTGGAAAAAACCCACTGTGAAGACTTAACTGTTAGTGCCCCCAGCCTCACCTTCATTCTTGCAGTACTTTGTACTTGCGAATTTTGCACATTTACTAAGAGTTTGCTAAAAACTATTAGGAAGTCCAGGAGGCAGTTGTGGGTGTGGGGTTGACATGGGGTTGATTTGGGGTTGATGTATGTCAAGTGTGGGGCAGTAGGAACAAGTATTCTGCTATCCTTTCCAGACTGAAGCCTGATCCCTGCTGTTGGTCCTGTGGGACTGGGCTCACTCCATCACTTCCACACTTGCACTCTCCAACTAAAGCAGAAATTCAGTTTTATTGTCCTTATTCACAAAATATGTGAACCCAGACATGGAGAAAGATGCCATACAAAGTACCTGAGCCTGACAGTGCACCCGTGTGTTTAAGAAGTTGTGGAAGAACTGCTCATACTTACGTAACTATTACTTCTAAGGGGCTGCCAAAGCTACAGTTTGCATGGTTACCAACAACATAAATGGCAATTGCAAAAAAGAAATGTGACTTTGCAGTGGGACTGGTTGCCAGAGCTAACTCCTGTAAGTGTTTCCTGACTCATTTGGTAGCTTCATCCTCGCCTGTCATCCCTGCCAGGCGCAGTACAGAACCTGCTTTCCATCTTCTGCAGAATCAGTGAAGTGACAGAACACGGGTGAGAAAAACGTTGGAAAGAACAGGTGTACTGTTTGGCTTTTGCTGGGTTATTCACATACCCTTTCTCACTTCAGCTCTTAGTGGTCTTCCCTTCAGGACAGATACCTTAGACTCATGTTATGTTTAAAATGAGCCTGAAATTCTATATTGTTTGTCCAGACTTTGCAGGAAAGGCATTTAGGGTCTTTTTTTCCAAAGAGCTGTGCAGAACATTTTCAATACAATAAAGGAAAAGATCATCCTCCGGTTGCCTCTATGATCTTATGGCAGTTCTGTCTCATGAACACTAAAATTAGGCTTCTCTTTAAAAAGGTAACATAAACATGGACAACTGAATCTTCAATGGGAAACGTGCATCAACCTTTCTTCCCCTGCAGCAAGGATGAAACAGGAGCTACCTGTGTTGCATGACAAAGCAAATTCCATCTCCCTGCTACAGGGAAAACACTGAGGACTAAAAGCGGGCGTGCTGAGATGCACCAGCATCCCCATGCCTATTGTCTCCTGCTAGCACACAGTCCTCAACAGGTTCCTGGTCTGCTCCTCCTCAGAAATGCCTGGGCCTTTCTCCTGAGTGGTGGAATTGGCTGTAGATAGCTCATGGAGTGCATCAGATAATTCAACCCATTGATTTAGTCATCTACGTCCCTGAGTACCCCATTCTAAAAAAAAAATGGAATCTGCTGTGATCATGGCTACCATCATGAAGTATTTTTAAAGAAGGTTATTTTGTGGAGGAAGAGCTACAACATTGTGCCACCATGGACAGATGATGAATCTGTTCACAGCTCAGGGAGCACAACACAAAGTTGCTGTCTTGCAGGGATGTGAAGTAGGAGATGCCTGTCCTTGTGTCCTACAGCCACCACCAGGTTATCCTGGAGTAAACAGCACCAATGTAAGGGATGCAAGTGAGTGTGTCTTGAATGCAGGAGCCAATGTTGGGTGAGTCGGTGCAGAGGCAGGTGCTGTTGCTTCTCAGCACTCTGCCTGTGTTTTGTTACAGCACCCACTTGCCCTGTACCTCGCCCTTTAACTCAGTTAGTGTCAGTGGATATCCAAAGCCATGTTCTTAGTAAGCATACGGCATTTAATTTCTGGATCACAGAATCTGTAACTATTTAGGCTGTTATTGTTGATATCTCTTAAACCGTGCATCTGGCTAATTCTCACAGCCTGTGAGGACTGGAGCTCTGTTGTTTCTTACTTAGGATGTTTACATGAACATCAAACCACCGGCTTGTAGCTTTTTTCAGAAGTATAGATTATTACAATTTATTTATATCAAGTGTGTGCCTAGAAATTCTAGTCACAGATCAATGCTCAGTTTGGTGAGGTGTTATCCAAACACATAACAAAATTATTCTCCAATCCCCTTCAAGTTCATGATCAAAGCTAAAGAGAAGAACAGGCACATATGGAGCATAAGGAAACAACATCTCTATGTATGACAAAAGTTAACTGTAAGAGTTGCTGGGTTTGAGAGATTAAAGGCTGGGAGTGTAATTTTGAATGAAACATCAGAGTTCAACATAGGAATGACTGTGCTGGGTCAGAACAAGCTGCTGAGCTTCTCCTTAGTCCCCTTCTCACCATCATGCATGATTTCCTTGCTTTTCCAGGTCCAGGGTTCATGCCCCTTTAGATGCCTTTGATGGACATCTTCATGGTAATGGCTGTTCATGCAAGAGTGACAACAAATTCCCATCAATCTTTTCTGGCTAGTGCTCCACATTCAGAAATAGTGTACTGTGACTCAGACACCAACCTGAGGGGAAGCTCCGATCCACACACAGTTCCCAACCCCAGCACTTGGGAATTGTCCCTGACCTGATCAAGTTCAATAGAGACAGATTTTGAACAAGTTTTATATAAGCTGCACATCACACTTAGGAGGTTGCAGCACACAACACTCTTAGAGGAATGTGTTTGCAGAGCTGCTCTAAACTCCTTTCCTTCTTCCTCCCTTCCTGGCCAAGCTGTGTTCAGTCTTGCACCCATCTTTTGGCTCCTTCACTTTAATTGGAGAATTTAATTATAGCAGAGGAAATGCAATTCCCGTAACACTGCTTCACTTCCATAAAGATACTCATGCATAAGAGACACAGGTGTGCAATTCTGTTTATGTCTACACATCAGCTACTCTCTCAGAGGAAGAATTCAACATTTGTCCTTAGTTTTCCATTACTATTACTTTCCCTCCCAATGGGTTTCAAAAGTTAATAGTTTCTTCAAAATTATGATTTGTTCTCTCTTCTTGAATACCAGGAAAATCTGATACTCACAGTAATGATTTATTAGAAAAATATTTCCACTCACCTAGAGCTATGAGTAATATTTAAACATACTGTAAGATCATCAGTCTGAGACATCTGAGGCCAAATTTTTCTTTCTGTGATATTTTGAATGCAATTGAAGCTGAAGGAGTTTAATCAAGACTTTTATACAAAGTAAGCACTGTTGGAGGGCAGCGTAAAAGTACTTTGAGGTGCAAAATGTCTCTCACCTGGGCACTCTCTCAGCAGAGCAGGCGGATGGCTCCAGGGACAGAGATGCTTATGAATATGAATCTTGCACATCCTGTAAGCTGGGAAAATGCAGGGGTCCATTGCCCTCCTCTTGGTGTTCTGTTTGTAACTGTTCATTTCCCTTCTTTTCTTGTAAGTGCCTGAAATGACACATTTAATCTGGAGTCAGAAAGAATGTTTCCTGCCAGACTAAATGGAATTAGTTTGGTTCTGCTTCATTGGGTGAGAAACTAAAATCTCTTCCTTTTTATACTAATTAAATCCAAAGCCAACCAATTTTTCCCCTTCATCTGGCTGTTTAAGCAAAAAATCTTGACACAGCCTTATGAAATCCAAAAAACACGGCCATGGCCCACACAACCAACAGCTCAAGTACATGAGGAGAGGAAGCAGTCGAGCACAGTCCTCTTGACTTCTCCCATCTTTGCAGAGGTGACAAGAGTGGACACAGTCTGTCCTGGGCCCCATATCTTAGGTGAGCACTGTTGTTCTAAGTGCTGCTTGCCTTGGGCAAGATGGGCTTCTTATCTTCAATTCAATGACGACCCTTTGCATGATGTCTGCCATTTTATGGGCACTTGTGATGAGACAATGACTTGCAAGACAATCTCTTTTCAGATGCACCAGAGATCAAAACAAAACTGGCCTACTGACTAAAATAAGGAGGATCTTTGTAATATTTTTTTAATTTCTTATATCTCAGTAGCTGCTCTGCACCATTTCTGTACCTTAGAGCTCGGCATTTAACCCCATCAATAGAGCTGCTTTCCCCTTACAGGTGAATGACAGCAATCTCAAACTAAAGAATGTTTGCCTGGTGTAGTGGTGAGGGGAATACCTCTCACAAAAATACTTGGCACCATTTATTGTGTATGTGTCCCAACCCCCTCATGACCTCCTGTGCCTTTCTTCTTTTCATTAAACAAGCTGTACAAAAAACCCCACACTTCACCATCACCAAGGCATAACCCTGGATGATACAATTTGGACTGTAATCACTGCTGTAGCGCCCAAAGGAAATTAATAAAAAGAAGACAAGCCAAGATGGAGTTTAAGCCAATGAAACTGGAATTCCCATTACTTCTTCTGGAGAGTTTTCAAGCAAATCTGGGCCAGGTAGGAGTATTTCTTCATTGGCTAGATCACAGGTTGCTGCACTGGGAGGTTCAGGAACACCAAGATAAATTATCTGTCTACAGTGTACTGGCCTTCAAGGACTGGTTTGAGGCTGGTGTGTTTTGGTTATTGGCCTTTGTAGGTTCCCCGAAACACTGTTGAGCCTCAGAAAAAAGGGTGCTCATAAAAGACAAGTGCAGAATGAGGTTGCAAGAGCCCAAAGGGCATCCAGGCCTGGACTTGCTGTCTGGCAGATTTCATGTACTGTTCAGGGCATGGGTTTAGAACCACCAAGTTTTGCACTCAGGATACTACAAAGACTTTCTGGGCAAATGTGTCGTTTTTGCAATCACCAGAATCACTGAGGAGAAGTTTCCACCTCTTGGTTTGTGGGGTCCAGACACAGGAGAAACCTGTCTTTTCTTTCAGTGATTTGGAATGGGGCTAGGACTAGTGGGTTATGGCCAGTTTAGCATATTCATTCATTTCTTGCTTCTTGGCTTGTTCCAGACTGCTTCCTCTGGAAAACAGCTTTCCTAATGGCCAGCATCCCCCCAGGATGCCTGTTTGATGTCTGTAGATGCTGCCTTTTCATCCTTCAGACCATAGTCTTGTTGTCCCTGCAGGCCCTCTTACACAAACCTTTGCCACCATGCACTGAGAATGTGAGCGTTGGGTACTACCATGAGGAAATAGCATTCCCTGTACTAACCAGCTTTATTCACATAGTAGTATCTAGGG
Source organism: Aegotheles bennettii (assembly GCA_013398125.1). Classification (NCBI taxonomy): domain Eukaryota; kingdom Metazoa; phylum Chordata; class Aves; order Caprimulgiformes; family Aegothelidae; genus Aegotheles; species Aegotheles bennettii. Next base: position 44,234 of record VZRW01005143.1, read on the forward strand.
CTGTTTAACATTGGCAGTCATTGCTCTGTGGTTCAAGACCTAGTGTCTGCTCCAGCTTTGCCTCCCAGCAGCCTAGAAGACTACCTTCAATTTCTGGAGGGAATTTCAGATTTGTATGTGGCAATTCAATTAATACGCTACTGGGACGAATTTTGGTACAAGGTAAAATCTCATGTTAAATTCTGTAAAGCAAAGAGTTTGCTAGTGGTGCCTTAAGATACCTGAACACACTGTGTGGCACAGGACTCCATGAGCATCACTTCTCAATTTCCTTGGATTATGTCAAGACAAACTGATTAGTTCCACCTGTAACACTGGGCACATCTTTATATGTAACACCTCCTGACAATGGCCTAAAACATTTTCACTGTGAAGATCCAGATTTGGTTTTGCCTCTCTAGCTTCCATCTCTTGAGTGAAGTGGATGAGGTGCATATCTGCAGGACCGGTCTGTGGGCTGTCCAGCCACCTCAGTGTGCCAGCAGAATAACTCCACCACCATGAGCAGGAGAAATCCCCCCAGCAGTCTCCTCATGGCAACCCTGTCCCTGTGTTCCCGTGACCTTCTGGGTGGCTCAGCCCTGGTACAGGTGCCTTGGTGTGGGCAGAAAGGAATGGAGCTTCTCCCCAAGGATAAAACAGCTGCTCCCTCTCTTGTGCTGCACATCTGGAAGAACTGCTGCGACCACGCTGACTGGCAATACAATCTCCTCCAGACTTCCCAAGAGCAACATAGCCCTGTAGCCTGTGCTGAAGAGCAGGCTCCTCATAAAGAGCAACGGCAGTTTCCATGGTAGTAACCAGTCTCCTCTCTAGAGAAAATCCTCCCAAAAATCTTGACTCGGGGTCTGAGTTCTTGAGGGTTTGGTAGAGGCTGTGTAATTGTTACCAAAGAGCAAGGTGGCTGGTGGCTTGGATATTTGTGTGTAGAAGGGTAAGTGGGTTGGCTGAGCCCTCCCCATTGATTATATGTGTCTCTGTAATCAGGAGGTGAATGCTGTCCCAGGAGCCCAGAAGAGGAGCTGGTTTCCTGGCAGGGATCACCAAGAAATTTCCCCCAATATCACTTGTTGTGCAGCACTGTGCTGCCAGGGAATGTCCTGGCAGACAGGTCACAGCCTTGTGACCCAATAGCCAGTAGGAAAGCACAGCAAATAACCAGTGCCAGGCTCCAGCCCTCAAGGAGAACATCAAAAACTCGTGACTACCATGGAAGTGAGCCACTGGAAAGCTTTGTCGTAGACCAGAAACCATGGCCATGCCATTACAGAGCATAATCTGGACTGTTCCAGCGGTAATCACCCTAGCACTTGGCTCTGGCTGCCCACATGGCCCAGCACTGCTTGGCTTGCAGTACATTAGGGCTTGAGTCCTCTTTACAAAGTCACTCTGGTTTACTCAGATAGCAATTCCAGCAACCTCCTCTTCTACTCTTTCCCCGGCCCTGCAGTAAGGCAGCATTTGCGTAAAGTGCTGCTGAGGAAGGGGACAAAGTCTGTCCCACAGCTACAGAGGCAAGTGACAGGCTCAGTCAATGAAGCCAGATACCTGAAGCCAAAGGTTTTGTTCATGGCTCTCTACCTTATCCCAGTCCTTACTAAGATGTGTTTTTGGGGTGGGAGATGACAGTGAGCAAGATGAGATAAATTATCTTTAGGACTTAGTAGTCAGGTATAGGGCTATAAGAATGGGCAGATACATTTGATTATACAGAAATTATATACGTATATATGGGGGCCATGAAGATGATCAGGGGGTTGGAGCATCTATCCTATGAAGAGAGGCTGAAAGAGTTGGGGTTGTTCAGCCTGGAGAAGAGAAGGCTCCAGGGAGACCTCACAGCAGCCTTCCAGTACCTGAAGGGGCTACAGGAAAGCTGGAGAAGAACTTTTTACAAGGGAGTGTACGGATAGGACAAGGGGAATTGGTTTTAAGCTGACAGAGGGTGGATTTAGATTGAATATTAGTAAGAAGTTCTTTACTGTGAGGTCGGTCAGACACTGGCACAGGTTACCCAGAGGAGTTGTGACTGCCCCCTCCGTGGCAGTGTTCAAGGCCAGGTTGGATGGGGCTTTGAGCAACCTGATCTGGTGGGAAGTGTCCCTGGCCATGGCAGGGGGGTTGGAACTGGATGATCTTTAAGGTCCCTTCCAACCCAAACCATTCTATGATTCTATGATTCTATGATTCTATGAGCTATAAATACATCTATATGTACATAATTATATAGATGTGTGTATATAGAAAAGATCTCTATACATGGCAAACCCATCACTGAGCAGTCCTTATTCTTTAAGCATTTGCTGCCTCTCATGGGATACTCTTTAAGGATGAGCATGCTAAGACCTTGGCTCAGATCACATTACCTATAATGAAGTTGAACATTATTTTTCCAGCCTGTAGGTTGAGGTGACTGGCTGGGTTTCCCTCCCTCAGTGGAAGAATACTGAAATGTTCAGAGGTCCCACATGAAGTATAAATATGTCAATTCCATGAACTTCCTTAACCATTACCATAACATCAGCCTGAAACACATATTTGTCCAGAGGTGAATTTTTCCCTAATGGGATAAACAGAAATATCTGTAAGAAGCTTTGTGCCTCTGTCTCTTTCTGCAAAAGGGCTGCTCGCGAGCCCAGCAAGGACAGGACTCTGACATATGCTCAAAAGAGCCCAATACAAAATCAAAGTGCTCTCTGCAGTGGACAAGAGCCTGGACCCAGCCAAAACGTGCCAGCTGTTCCAGTTTACTTTCAGTGAAGACAAACTTGCCAGAGGTAAAAATGGAGAAACATATTGGTATTTGTTGCTCAGAGTCTTCGGGTCTTCCCTTCCCCATGTCCTCAGTTCCTTTGGGTCACACCAACAGAGCTTGTGCCTCTTCCTGCAAGCTGCCATCAGGCTATGTGGATAGGAGACAACAGACAGCTCTTGGAATTAAAGTGAGAGTCAAGGACTTCTAAACACACTCCTGAATGCCTTGGTTTCAGTGCAATGACCTCAGTTTTTCTTATGAAATTTTTTGTGTGCTGCAACAAATCAACCAGTAGAATTTCTCTCATTTCGTGTTTTCTCTCTGAGCCAGGGAAGAGTTTGCTGTTGGTAACAACAAAACACAACAAACTCACTTTTTGCCTTAGGTAATTCAAGATTTTACAGCCCAGTGCACCAGTGAAATTTTTAACCTGCTTGACAGTTGTGGTCCAAATCTTCAACTGTGACTGTGGGAACAAAATTCCCCTCAGAAAACATCAATGCACTATCTGCAGATACTGGGTTTGAGACATGAAAACACTGGGATTGCTGCAGTACAAATCTCTAAACAGCAATGGGGAAAAAGCAAGTTGAAATAAGTTGCTGAAAACCAGTGGACGCACTGTGAGATTTTACCAGGAAAGACCTGACAAAAGCAGGCATCACTGTAAGTGCAGAGGGATGTAGAGGGCATACTTCAGGAGTAGCTATCATACGGTAAAGGGGCATGTTGAATACAATTAAATAGCAGGTTGGGCAGTGGCTGCAAAGTTATCACCTTAAAAAGTCACACGGTCTCCAAGAGAGGTCAGGTGGAACAGGACTTCAGAGTACCTATATCAGGATTCATGCTGACATTTCTGAATTCCCATTTCAGCCACTGAGGACAGGTGTGAAATATCAGCTAGCAGATATCATAAATCAAAAATTATGTCTCATTTCAACACCTTGGCAGTAAGTTACAAACAAGTTTGTTGTGTAAATGACATACATACATTCATGCTCAAATGTTATATTTCATTTAAAGCTCATTTTTACCCTCAAATAGGGATTAGAGTGTGAGCACTTTTAAACTTCTGTAATGAAATCTTTTCCTAGAAACACATTTGTAAGTCCAGTGCCTGACTGAACTTTTAGCCAGGTTTCAGCCAACACAATGGAAAAAAGTTATTGGCCAAATGTTAATGATGAATAGTAAGCTGTTGATGGAGAATATTACGGGCAAAGCAGGTCCTGTTCACTATGTTACAAAGAGAAAGCCCTAGAAGTCCAGTTGCCTGTTGAAGTGTTCACAGCCACACACTGCTGTTTCTCTGGAGAGGATTTCATCTGCTCAGAAGTGCCACGTTTTCAGCACTAGAGCTAAGAAACCTCTTAGCCTTTTTTGAAGCAACAGAAATAATTATTTTTGGCAAGCGCTCTCTCCAAAATGTGTAGATAATTCCTATACAGTAAAACTGTATGATAAAATTGCACTGTGCCAAGAGGAAAACATATAAAACAGACCTTTCTGAGAGGAGCCAAGCTAAATGTGTCTAGCAGTCTTCAGGAACCTGCCTTGTTTCAGCTTCTGTTGCCCAAACCACAGGGCGGTGCTGGGCTTGGCAAAACCCTGAGTGCTTATGCTGACAACCTGGTGATCCCGAGGGCCGCACCTCTCCAATGCACTTGGTAGCCAGCACCATTGCCTTTTCTACAACAGGGCCAGGGGTTGCCCCTCTCACACAGTTTTGTCCGTAGAGCACCACATCTATACATCTACAGGCTCATAATTTTTGTTTATTTCTAAAATCTCTAGTGTACTTTGCCTGACCAATTTCTTCCCTTGCCTGTTGTCCTTCCAGCTCTTCACATCCCTTCAAATCAAAAAATATCCTCTAGCTTATCTTCCTTCCTACTCCTCCAGTGAGGCTACACCTTCCCTCTTTGCTTCTTTCACAGACCTCACATCGACTGTCTTGGTGACTGTACGAGCTGAAACATCTGCCCAGGCCTTAGGTGCTCCATTGAAACACTTCATTATGTATGATCCCTTGTCTGGCCTCTGGTGGCACGTGTCAAACCTGCCAAGGTGCATCTGCTTTCATGAACCAAGTGAAACTGCAAGTTTCTCATCATTTTCCCATGCAACCAGAACCAATTTATCTCACAACCAGGCTTGAGTTTATCCTAAGGGTTCAAAGCTTGGAGAAAAGGAGACTGAGGGGTGACCTCATCCATGTTTACAAATATGTAAAGGGTGAGTGTCAGGACGATGGAGCAAAGCTTTTTACAGTAATGACCAATGAGAGGACAAGGGGCAATGGTTGCAAACTGGAGCACAGGAGGTTCCATGTGAATATCAGGAGAAACTTTTTCACTGTGCGAGTGACGGAGCACTGGAACAGGCTGCCCAGAGAGGTTGTGGAGTCTCCTTCCCTGGAGACATTCAAACCCCGCCTGGATGTATTCCTGTGTGATGTACTCTAGGTGACCCTGCTCTGGCAGGGGGGTTGGACTAGATGATCCTTCGAAGTCCATTCCAACCCCTAGAATTCTGTGATTCTGTGATTCTGTGATTCTGTGAAAGCAGACCTTTTTGTGAAGTTTAACACATAAGATGAAGACTGTAAGGTCTGAAGTCCCATCACCAGATGTTTCCACTGTCGTAAAGAGGACAGAGGACACACAGCTTGTTGTACAGCTGCAGCTCTGCTGAGGCCCGGCCCACCTGCTGCTGCACTTTGTCTTTGCAGTCATTGCTGGGTTAATCTGAACCATCTGGCTTCTGCCATCTTCTAACAGCCACGCATTTTCTGCATATTTTCTTGTCATTGCCAGTGCTTTGTTCTGCTGTCTTTGAGAAAACATCTGCCCTGAGGATTCCCCCTTTTATAACCTCTTTAATATATGTCACCATCTGTTTACTCTTAAAATCTCCTCCTTGATCACTAGTGATCACTAGTGACTGGCCCTTCAGTGACCTCCCATTTCATAGCAAGGCTCTTAAGCAGGGACATTCGTTCCTTTGCTTCACATCATATAGCATTCTGTATCATGTTTTGATCCAGTGGTTTGTTCAGTCTATAGCAGAGAAATACCTCTGCTTTAGCAAACACCTCTTCTCCTGGCTGTTGAAGCCTCAGCTTCTTGCCATTTTACAGCCTATCTCTTCCTGCACCAGCCCAGCCCAGCTGCAGGCATACAGTGTTAGCATTCTTGCATCTTAACAAACCATTTTCTCTGCCACCCCAAAGCCCTTCTGCACCAAACACCCCAACACAACTGTCTTGAATCATCAGTGGTTGCCCTTCCCCTTTGTCACCTTGCTTCATTAACTCCTTCCCTGCTGGGTACATGCCACACTCTTTTGCTGCTCCCTCTGAGTGACACCTCACCATGTGTTGTCCAGCATTTCAGTTTCAGGGTGTGTTGAAGATGATGATCCAGCATTCCTGAATCCCTGCCACATCCACCCTGGCCATTGCATACGCCACCACAGAGGCACGCGCAGGTACACCTGCCTCCCTTCAGACCCCTTGCAAAATGCATGGCCTGCCACATCCTTTGCTTGTTCCCAGGCCTCCTTCACAGCTCAGCTTTGAGTTTGGATTTTCTCATGTCTCACAAAGAAAGCCACCAGGACTGTCACAACTGCTAGGGAAACTGTTAATATTTTGGCTCCAGACTACCAATATAAAGAAACACAACCTCTTTTCCCAAAGGCTTAAGAGGCACGGAAATCCGTCTTGCTACCACCTGAAGCAGGGAAACAGGAATAAACCTTTCCTTGGTCTGTCAAAACACTCACTTCAGAAAGTGCTAAATGATCTGTTTCGAATGCAAATACAGGAGGATCAGAAAAAGAGGCTTTGATTTCCTCAAGCAAGTTTATATAATAAGGGTGACTGGTTTAGTTTGTCTGAAAACGTGAAGCATGGAAGGAGTAAAACAGTTCTGTAAGAACATATCCTGGGCAAGTAGCAGAGAGGAGAAGGGACTGCCTGAACAGAAGGATGTCATTGACACTGGCACAAAAGAGCACAAACTGGACTGTAATACCATTAGGTTGCAAATCAGGAGAAATCCCTGGCCCTGGGTGCTGTGAGGCTGAGGCAGAGCCCCCAGACCTTGCTGGGACAAGCAACTGACCCGGTGCATGGTGAAGTCTCTTTGGCTGCCCTCCCCAAAGGGATTGCACGCCCCACTGCCCACAGTTCAGCGAGCTGGACTTGTAGTGCCAGGGCATCTCTCCCAGGCCCATGCCCACCTGCAGCCCACTGCCCAGCTTTCCTTCCTCTGCAGTTCAGCCTCTCCCCTGCATCAGAGCAATGGCTGGGGTCCACCCGCTCCACGCACAGGCTTCCCATTCCTGCAGAGAAACATGTGAGAAAGTCCCCAGAGTTTGTCCTAAGGCAGAAGCACCAAAGAGAGCACCAGGTTGCTCTGGACAGGGGTCTGCTCCAGCAGCTGTGGGCGCACAGCCCCTTTGGCATCACTCAGCAGAGTCTGGGGCTGATTTGTGGCAGAAGGAGTGTCATTCTGCACTTGGGAGGCCTACCCCAGCAACGCAGTTGGCCACGGCTAAGGAAAGAATCACAGTATGTTAGAGATAAATTTTAGCACCTTAGAGACCCAGAGAAAGTTACTTCTGTCATTGGACATTATTTTTTTGTTGTTGTTTGAATGCAGCATCCTTGATCATTACCTGTGGGACAGTGAGGATCTGAAACTGGAAACTTTGAGATGAAAAGAAATTGGTTGATTTTTTTCTTTCATTCTTTTCCATTTGTGTTTAATTTATTAAAATACATGTGAATCTTCCTGGAGATTCACCAGGAATAATTCCAGAGGGACTAATATTCATAATTTATCTGGATCCAATTAAACCTAACATCCACTGCCCTCATCACTAACATATGTTAAACAGCTAAATGTATAATCTTATTGCAAATTGTGTATACTTTGGCTTCTTTTGTTTGTCTTCTGTGGGCACTGATATCTGTTTTCAGATCTGAATTTGTCATCAATAAACCAGAACTTACCCAGAGAGAGCAATTAACTGCTTGTACAAAATAATCTATCAGAAAATGTTACAAAGAATGTCAGCAGGTGGGTCCCATGGACATTAAAGAGAGTTACAACCATTTCTAAAATGGGGAAAATATTGCAATTCCTGCCACTGTTCACTGCACAACTTGGCTTCTGAAAATGTTGGCAAACAGAAATTCAGCATTGCCAATTTTTGCAATTGTATCATGAGTTGCTGATATGGAATTTTCTAAAGTCCCCACTTCTGAAATCATCTGGATTAGATGAAGATCTGAACTTTCATTTCTTATAAAAACACTGTCTTTCTAATCCACATGGTTAGAAAAGCCTGGCCAAACACAGGTGTCATCTCATTTAGTTTTACTGTCTGTAACTTAGACACCTACTACAAAGCAGGTCATCTGCTCTACTCTACAGTCCATGAAAAAGACTGGTACCTCCACAGACTAACCTGGACTAACCTGCCCCCCTCTACTCATTGCTGGCTCTAGCTGAGCCTGTACAACAGCTCACGGAGGTCAAAAAGACAGGGCTGCTCTTCCTCTCCTGTGCCCACACTCACCCTTCTTTGTTCCCCCAGCAACTTGATTCAGCCCACAGTAACTTGATTTCAGCTGACACAAGAAGTTTCAGCCAACAAAGATGAGCCCAAAGACTGTAAAGTGGAATGGTCTCAGGTGGTGTCTCCTGGGGCATCTGAGTTGCAGCACTGCTGTGACAGACACTGACCCCAACAGTGGGGACAGTGACAAATCCAGGTGGCTGTGTGGCCCCACCAGCACCCCAGCACCACCTCTCCAACAGCTGGCCCCTGGTCAGGTTTTGGCAATAATCACAGATTTTGACTTACAGGATTTCACTCAACATTAGGAAAAATCTTTTCCTAACAGGCACTGCAGCACTGGAGCAGGTCCCAGGTACAGAGTGTGCTTCTCTGCCTTAGGGTTTTCCCCAGGACTCACCTGTTTGTGAAGAGTGGGGCTGGACTAGGTGACCTTCAGAGGTATCCTTCTATCTGGGTCTGGAGATTTGATGACATCCTCACTCAAAAGGAAGTGGATTTCCCATGAGTGGTTATGCCAGCCCTCCCCAGAGAGGACTTCTGGCACACTCCTAGGCTCCTGCTGGGAGTCAGCAGAATCTCTGTTTTTGAGAGGCATGAGTTATGCCCCATGTGCTGGCACATGCTCCTTTTTGATTTTTTGATACTCCTTCTTTGTCTTCATTTCACTTCTTACAGAAGCTGTGAAATAAGTCATAATGCTTTAAAATCTGCCTTCAAAAAATGGTAGTGGCTTTTCTGTTTTCAAGAATCTTTTGAGTAAGTCCAACAACACCCCCCAGTCTATCTGTCTTTCCCATCTTTTTGTGAACATCTCCACTGGTTTTGCCCTCTCCCTCTCCCTCTCCTCATTCCCTGTCACCCACCCCCCATTCTCCATTCCCTTCTCCCTCCCCTTCCCTTTCCACATGCTGGTGAGAGAGAAGAAAAGCAAGAACCAGCAGTATGGCTAAAATGAGTGCTCAGCATGGTAGAGACTCAAAAACTATAAGCCAAATAGCAACAGGAGTTGCATAGATAGGATTAGCACTGTTTCTATTGCTGCCAGAAACTTTTATATACCCTGAAGCCTTGTTAAAGATGGGGGAACTTTGGTGTTGGCTAGAAATATTGTGTTAATAGAGGGAAATGCAAGTCCTCTTAAAGAAAAGTATTGTGTGCCAATCAAATTTAATAAAAAGCTATTTGAAAGACAAATAGAGTAGTGTATCATAGGCAGAGTTAAAGTAACTTTGAAAGAAGTGATGGTTAGGAATACTTAGCACTTGCTTTGACTTTCTAAGACAGATTCAAAATAAAAAAACAGCAGATAAACTGGAAAACAAGTATGTTTTCCTATGTAAGAGGTATCTAGACATGGAAGTTCCCAAAATATGTTACTAGAGGAGTGGAAAATGCCATGGGAGGAAGAGAAAGAGTAGAGTCTTTTCACAGTTTGAAGCCCAAAAGACTGTCTACATGGGGAATGCTTCCCTAAATATCCAAAAATCTGTCCCACAATCTATACTAGTGGGCAATGTGGGGAACACTGAATTTCTGCTTCATGTAAACCCTAGATGCTCAAAATACTGTGTTTAAAGAAAAAATATGGAACAAGAAAAATGTCACCAGAACATAGATAGCAGGTGGCTATCTGGACACCAGCACTGGAAAGCAAACCCACCTACGTCTCTTTGAGCTAGAAAAGCAGCTGTGCTGGTTTTGGGGTGGAGCATTTGAAACATCATTAAGTATCTGCCACAGAAAGGATGCAAGGCTAGGAGTAAGAGAAAGATTATCTTTTTAAGTTAAAAATTGGTAGAAAAAAAGAAAAAAATAAAAATCCAATCAGTTGCACTAAATCAACCAGCTTTCCTCAGGAACAGGAACCTTTTCTTTAGAATCCCACCGAGCCATGGTGGAATGGAAGGGACAATGGCAGCTGAGAGAGGCTGCCTCACCTTCAGGAGTGTCCAAAGCCTCTCCCAACACAGTAACCTGTGGCTGCCTGCCATGCTGCTGCACCTTGCTGTCTGGAGGGGCTCACCTGACAGCTGTGGCAGGAAGCCTCGAGAAGGGTTGAAGGGGCAAAGGCAAAAAGCAGCAAGGCTGTGGCACAGCTGAGGCAGGGTTATGGCACACCGTCTTTCTTGGCCATTGTGATAAAGCCCTACCACACTGTCTACAACCTGGGCTTCACTTTGGACTAGGGTTTTTCTCCAGGTCCTCACACCTAGGTGATCTGCATCTTGCACCTGCAGCATGCTGGCCTGTACATCTGTCAACAACCTGTAAAAAGTTTCTCACTGTCTCACTTCTTAGTTAATGCATCATCTTTTCCTCCAACCTGGACAAAATCTGTTTTAATCCATCCTTTCACACAACGGTCCTTCTCTCAGCCCACCATTGTGTAGTCTTAACTCTCCCGTAGCATCTCCACAGAAGCATTCCCTCATCTTGGCTACTTTGGTTGTAGGAGGGCAGAGGCAGGAACATGCTTTGAAGGGCACACACAGACAGAAAAGTTAGGTTAAGATGTACCTGCATTGTAGCCACTAGAGAACAACCTCTGTCCTCTAAATTCGCTTTCAGTCACTATGTGTCCAGCACATTCTCCCAGCACATTCTCCCCTGGGGAATCAGCACAGCTAAGGGGAGAATGTGCAGGAATATACACAAGGGAGAGGCAGCAAGCACAAGTGCAGAATTCAGACTTAATATTCTGGCTATTTTTCACAAACCTGAATCTGAGTTTGTACATGCAGAGCTCCAAAACCCTAGCCTTAGTGAGAGTAAGCAGGGTCTTGGTGAGACATCTTCATTTTTAAGGACAACTGTGCAGCTGAGCAAGTTTCTCCTGGCACCCAGCTATTGGACCTCAACTTAAAATGGCTGGTACAGTGTTAGGCCATGCTACCCTGCATAACCAGCCTTTTCCTTGTGGGGAATGGTTATGAATCAAAATGAGGACAGTACTTTTGCACTCCCAGGTTTGATCACAACTCATAGCTATATAACATGGCTAAGTGAGTGAACTGAACTAGGCAGAGAACTGCACAGGGCAAACACTCCCTAGGGCAGTGGAGGGCAAGGGGGTGCCCAGGTGGATGGCCAGGTGGCAAATGAATTTAACTTTTTTGTCCTATAGGCACAGCATTCACATTTGCTCAGGAAATATCGTCAAGGAGATCTAAAAGCCCTTCTGTAGTCCTGACATTCAGTCAGGACCTGAGACTAAGAAACAGCAACGTTACCCATCTTTGGCCACAAAGGAAAGAGCTGCTCTGGCTCTGAGCAGGGTCATTTCCCCCTTCTCAGAGGGATGGGGCAGAGAGAGACCCTCACGATACCCACATGGGGCTTTTGCTGGGGAGCGAGGAAGAGGACAAGCCACTGCTGGACAATGAGTAAAGTAAAGAATGCTTTGAAGGGTATCTTCACAATGTTTTTTACATTACTTTGCTGGCTGGATGGCAGCACGGAGCATCTGTTTCCAGCTACAGAACTGCTCATGGAAAATACTCTGGCTGCTGCAGAGGCTCCCTTCCCCCTCCCTGAGGCCTCGCCCCAAACCGCACCAGCACTGGATTGCAGGCTCCATCAATCAGGGCATTTTGCCTGTAATTATTGGCAATGAATTTACACGTGGAGTCCAAATATGTCCTCAAATTTATGATTATAACGGAGTGATTTATACTGCAAACAAAGAGCTAATGGGTCACAAGATTTGTCTTCCTGTGTTTCAGTTTGTTTCCCTCATGCTTATTTTTTTCTTCTTTCACTTTTGGGGAGTTGGGGTTTGGGTTTTTGTTGCTTTTTTTCTGCCAGAGAAGCTGCTTCCTTGTAGCTTGACTGTACAAGACAAGAGGGAGGAGGCAGGCCAACAGGAAGCAATGACTCGCTGTTTCTTGTGCATTTAATTGTTTCTAATTTATGAGCTGTAGGCAGACGGTGGCTGCAGCGCATTAAAGTTAATAACACAAATGTTTTTCCCTCCAGTGCTTGAAAACTTTGCATCCTGAGTAAAAAGTGTGAGACAGTACAGCCCAGTACGGCACTCGCATAGCACCTGCATACAACTGAGGAACCCTAGACTCCAGTGTTACTCAGGGCTTTTGCTGCCTGAAGGCAGCTAAGGGAAAGTACAAGATCCCAAATGAAACCAGAAAAGCTGATGACAATAGATGTGGATGCTTGCTCTGAAGGTGTGCACTCCCGCTCACCCTGTAGCAACATCATCTCCGTATCCACTTATCTTCCCTGAACTGGTGAGTAAACCTCAAAGGAAAAAGAACAAAGTAAAAAGAAACAGGATCTTGGAAGAGAAGACGACCTGCTGCTATGAGTAAAGGATGCCAGATGGGAAAGTCACCACACAGAAATGCTGTGTGAATCACTACAACAGGAATCATGGCTCTTTTGGTATACCTGGACCTCAGAAGGCAGACATAGCTGCAGACACTGCGTGCCAGAAGCCTGGCATATATTATTACTATTACTAAATATTTAATATCAAGTCTTTTGGAACATCTGGTTCTAAAAAATCTCTACAAGAAGATGGAGTACCTCTGGATCTCACTGCTGACAACAGTGAAAAGGCAGATAAAACCTTTAATTCTGTTCATGATATGCAGAATCCACCATCAATATCTTTCCACCCCAAATATTCTTGGCATAGGATGCTGCAGGTACAAAAGTCCTTGAGTTCAAGGGGCATCTTTACAGATTCATGAACCAGAAATACATTAAGAGCTATTACGTACAAAGGCACACCCTTCTGGCTCAAACACATGTTTCTGGAGGATGGGGATGCATTCCTTTGCATTTGCCCCAGTCTTATCCCATTCCCTGACTTCCAGTGTTAGTGGTGGTAGGGCACAACTTGCTGTCCGGGGTGAACCTCTGTCCTTGACCCACTTGGTTGCTCTTATGTTCCTGTAGATGTATTTTATAGCAAGTCTGGTCAGTTATCCCCACACCTCTTCTAAGGTCTTCCTTCCATGAAAGAGCATCTCAGGTCTTACCTACACGGTAGTTTGCACTGTTGTATCTATTAAGTGTTTTAATGAGTCTGATTGAGCCAATGAGAACTTATACACAGGCACCCAGTACTGTAATATTGTATTTTGGCTTTGTTTAAACCATCTTTTTTTATTTTTAACAGATTAAAATAAATCAGAACAAGCCACCCAGACTCCAGTAGCCTATGCCTGCATTGTCCTATCTAGCCACACCAGTTAAAATACACAGTGTTAAGTAATCCCTGGTATTTTGCATGCAGAAGAGGACTGTCTTGCAGCTCCTTGGAGACAACTTGCTCTGCACCAGGAAACTACTGCTGCCATAGACAGGAATTAACTTTTTGAGACAATATATAGAGGTAATATAATGCTAGGGTCTAGCATGTCACTCCGCATGTCACCAAGGTGACAGCAAGGCTCTCTTTGGTTGTCGGGGGGTGAAATACCACAGCATTGACACTCAGCACTTGTGCCTCAGATTCGAGCTTTTGAGGAGGTGGAGAGCCACCTCTTCCCTGGAAAGTCTGCTTGGAGTAATAGGATGCCTTGAAGGCATCCAGGTCCTGTGTGGGATGAGCATTTTGTTCCATTGAACTAAGAAGAGCAAACTTAAACTTGGATTTTGGACTGTTTTGGAAAACAAGTATAAATAGGAATTATACCCAACACATACTTTGCACCTTGCAGTGACAGAATGTGCTTAAAACTGTTCTTTCCATTTGTCTGTCCCTGTTTCCAACAAAATGATTCAACCTTGCACACCATTTAGAGCTTGAACCTTGCAGGGGTTATTTTACATCCACATGATGGCAGAGATGAGGAAGTCTTTTGGCCATAAGGCCATACTCAATGTTTAAAACAAAATCATATGGAAAACATATTGGGAATCTTGAACCTTCAAAAAGACACTGTTTTGAGCAGCTGGTTTCTAATAAAGGAGAGTGTAGAAGAAGTTGGTAAAGACACATTGTATCCCAAATAAAGCTCCAAATTAAAGACAACTGATTTTGTAATCCCAGTTTGATGTTAACCAGCCTCCTACTGCTACAAGCAATATATACCCCAAGGTCAAAGGCAACCAGCTTTCTTGGGTCAATATGTTCTCTCCATCCTTGTGCTCAAGAAAGGAAAGCATTAAAAGCCTCCTGGGCTGAACCCAAAGAGCAGGGCTGTGCCAGTCCACATCATTAAAAAGGAAAAAGTGGAGCAGCAGCACAGTTTTTGTTGGCACCACTTTATGTAACTCACTCCTTGGTATTTGCTGCTCTGGAGGAAGAGCACAGCCATGGCGGGCAGGCCGTGGGGAGCCGTCAGGCCGGCCACAGGGAGCCGTCAGGACAGCCCATGCCAAATGCACCAACCAGGACTGGTGCTTTTGCCCGTTAGTGGTGTACCTCCATCAATGCTCTTGTCATCTGCAGGTAGGACAGCTGCCTTGCCCACCTCTGGGCCTGCAGCTCTGGTGCAGTGGTGGCACAAGCTGGCGGAGGCTGAGCCACACCCCTCCTCTGGGTTCAGGGAGAGGGAAGCAGAGCCCAGGGGTCTCCTCTTCGTGGGCTGGGTTTCTGGGAGCAGCATGGTCCCCATCTGGAAGCTCCCACCAGCACTGCTGTTTTCTCTCCAGGCTGCTCTTGGCTTTCTCCTGCACAGCTGTGCTCTCCACATCAGAAGGGACTTTTCAGAGAAAAGTGAAATTAGTAAAAATTAAGATAATTGAACACATTTTGTTTTACCAGAGAGACTGTTTGTGGTTAGCAAATAGACATGAAATGTTATAAAATATTTTCTAACAGTACCCTATAGAGATGACTTGCCTGTAAAACGTGAAATAAAACTGGCAGGAAACCACCACATTGACTTAATAAAACATAACATTAGCTGACACCAAAAAAACAACCTAGTTAAGAAGTAGAAAACTTTACAACCTCAGTTATTTGAAAAATACAAAGGTAGCCCAGCTATTAAATCAAAAGGTATCATTAGGGTAATTTGCACTGTTTGGTTCACTGCTATTAAATGCGATCCCATGAATGCATTGGGCTGGAATTTCTTGGACTCTATTATCCTCCTGACTACTCATGCTTAAAAAAATAGTAGAAGACTTAATGCCATTTTACAACCACACAATGTTTTGCAACACTCATTTAGAAATATTTCTAGCTGAGGCAATCAAAGCTTCAGAGTTTACAGAGCATGTATCTTCCAAGTACATAATGGTATGTACATTCTTGATATACTCCACAGCTCAAACTGGGTAACTAGAGGTACTACTGGAAGCAGGTATTGTTAATCCTTTCTGCCCTTTAACTGGGATTTTGCAAGAACATCTGTGCACAGAAAAGGTGAAAACAAGAGAAGGATGCTAACCCAGAAGATAGTTATTTGTTCACACCTATATTTTTTGTACTGATGCAGTCCATAGGAACCCTGCAAATGAGCCAGGACTCTATCACAGCTGGCACTACACAGGTATGAGGCAAATGCAGAGCCTGAGAATGGTCTCCTTGGCATCCTGTGCTGAGCACCTGCATCAGATGCATTACAAAGAGAGGAAACACAGCTGAAGATAGTTTTAGTCCTTTTTTAACAGTTGTGGCCTTCTGAGCAGTAGCTCATAAGAGGCATCCCTAAAGCACCTCTCAACACAAAAAGCATTCATGTTCACCCTAGTCCTGGCTTAACCCCCTGTGCCATGGAGCCCAGGAGAGCATCACATTCTCTGCTCTTATGCCTGTCATGAGCAGCTTCCTGGAAAGTCATATGGTGTCCTAACAGCTGATGAGGTGGGATTAATATGAAATCACAGAGAGAGGGGTGAACATCACTGCTTGTGCTGAAAACAAGCCCTTATGATGCTGTAGCTGTTATTATCTTACTTGCAGTACCACAGTCCCTGCGCTCGAGCCTTTGGATTGGGAATCTAGGGTACCACACCATCTTGATATGACTGTCAGCAAAAGGCTCAGTATAACCTTACTTGAGGCAGTGCATGATCCTAAAGCCTGGCTGAAAAGGCCTGTTCCATGAATGGATGAGTCCTGACCCTATTCCTTGTCATTCTCCTCACCGTCCAAAGTGTCTCCATTTTATCATGTTCCCTCTAACAGCACAGTTAGTCATTTGTTCACTTTTAGATTTAAAACTCCCTTGGGAGAGCTAGCAATTTCCCCATCTCTTTCTAAAGCCAAGCACAGCACACACTGCGATGTCAGGGGTGCTTCCAGCTGTCTCTTCATCAGGCATACACAACACTTGGAAGACACATTGTGTGCAACAACAAATACAGCTACCGTAAACTTTTTTCCCAGTACCTAAACAGCTACAGAAAGAGAGAAAAGTGGAGGGTTTTGTTGGAGGTGTGTGTTTTATGAGTCTCTAGTACCATGGATTATAGGAACTAAGTCTCCTCAGTGGTAAAATAATATAAATAAATTATTTAGGAAAACAAAGTAATTATATGGAGTAAATGTATAAAAGCAATTGATTCAGCCATCCCCCTTAAATTCTAAAGTGGTGTGCCATTGTTCTAAAAAGAGACAACTCCAGATGCCAGCACGCAAAGATTTAATATGCTTTTTCCTTTAGGCTAAACTAAAGAAAAATTGGCTGCCCTTTCCTGGAGTTAACAGCAACCAGGTCACATTTATCATCCTACCAATTATGTTCAAGAACCAGCAATTTAACTGTTCCTAAATGGGCTGGTTTGTGGCCCTCCTGAAACTGCAGATGGGTTGTGGTTTATAAGCAATCTTATCTGCTAGAAGTGACTAATGTTAGAATAACACAACACTGCAATCTTGGCATTCTGGAAAGCTGGTGAGATCCCAGCCCCAAAATCTCCTGCTTAACTGCTGCTGGTAATTTCAGCAGTGTTTGTATTATTACTATGATTTTTATATATAGGTCCCAGTTAAATTACCCACAAAGGAAAAAATAATTGACAAATTGTCCACCAGCCTTCTGAGTTATTTTTCCCCTCCTGGGATCAAAATTTCGTTAGAAAAAAGATTATTATTCTCTCCACACAGCTATAAATTCCTCAGCCAGCTCCTCTGTTACCATGCAGTCTTCTGGGCATATTCCAGAATTATTTCTGAAGTCTTCTCAGACTTCCATATAAGTCGAAAAATTCCACAGTCCAGCTTCATGCCAGCATGACAGCCGACCCTCACTGCTCAATATAAATTTTTGAAACCTCCAGTTCCATTGATGCTGAGCAGCCAGTTACTCTGATTGATAAATTAAGGATACAAAATCTGCATAGGACTTTGGGCAACCACAGCTGCAATAATCACATGATCTAGCACTGATCACCTCTGGAGAAACCAGTGTTGTGGGGCAGTTATAAAAAAGAGCAGGGGGGGAACCCAATATCTGTGCAAAAATACATGAATGGTACAAAACAAAATAATACTCATCCATTGGGGGCAAATAAATTACTCCCAGGCTTCAAGTCAAGCATGACTTGAAGTGCTTTGTGAAAGCAGGTGCAGTGTCCTCAGTGTGGTGGTGTTCATGGTGAGGGCTTCCTACTGGGACCTGGTGTCCCAGGAGTGGAGCAGCTCCCACACCTGCCACAGGCTGGAGGTGCAAGGCAAGTGTCTGCTCACGGCCCGTGCATCCTGGCTCCCTGCTAAAAGACTGAATTAGCCAACAATAACAGTGTTTGTTTTCTTGCCATCTCAGTAGACATTCTAATAGAGCTAATAGGAAAAAGAAACCTCACCAGAGAAGGGAAAGGTCAGAAGGCTAATAAAATAAAGGCAGCTATTGTGCATTCACTTGGCAATTTGTAAGGGAGTGTGATTTTCTTTTCTTTTATTATTTTTTTTTCAGTAGTAAAAGAGTCCACTGACAAATCCAAAAAGAAATTTCAGCTTTCACAAAAGGTTTGTTGCTGACAGCCATGTCATTGCAGAGTCAGCAATTTTAGAGATTTAGGTTTACACTTGCTAGATTCCCCCCACACTTAATTTCTTTGTTTTTTTGAGTTTTTCTTCCAATCAGTTCTGGCTATCAAAGAGAAGCAGTTTCATCTATGAGAAAACATTGGCCAAAAAGGTAGTTTTATACCAAGAGCCCTGTATTGCTCTTGCAAGGCACAGCTGGCCAGCTGCTGCCCTTCTTTAGTGTGGCCCAGCTAGGTAATTCATGGTTGTTTGATCTTCAAGCTTGTGAGTGTTCCTCTGCTTATAACTGAACACTTGCTGAAGCAGTTGGCTAGATTGGGGATTTGAATCGACAAAACAGTTTGGTAAATGGTTTACTTCTGAGCACACTCCTCTCCAGCTCTGCATCAACACTGGTGCTGCTGGATTCAGGGACACTCATTCCTGTATGTCTGACAGTACGCCTGCACACATACCCATGTACATATATCCTGTGTATCTGAGAGTCACCACATACACACGGGGCTGGAATTTGATCCTCTTAACAGTAGCAAAACCACTACAGTGCTGGAAGACATCCCTTGGACTGTGGGGCTCAGAACAATACTCCAGGTGTGGCCTC
>VZRW01005148.1:0-21342 GCA_013398125.1 Aegotheles bennettii
ACTCCTGCCCCAAAAGTCTTTTCGCTCTCTGAGACAAATACATTCCAGACCATATTTTCTGTAATTCAGACCATATTTTCTGTAATTACCGAGCAACTCTGTAAAAAGTCTCTTAAAGTAGATTAAATTGCCTCTCTTACCCTGCCAGCCCTCCTTGCCCACCTAGGAACACCTTTCTGGAGCAGCACTGTTCTTGGCAGAGGAGGCGGGGGGTCAGTCTGCATGTGCAAAGCCCCCAGCTCCAGGCTGGCTTGCAAGCAGCAGTGCTCCACGCTGCCCTAGTGCTGCTCTGGTGAGAGAAAGGATTCCTGACAAGCTGGTGTCTAATAGAAATGGACACCTCTCCTATCCTCTTCTCTCATTTGAAATCCTCTCCTTAGTTGGATATGCTTTTGTCATATCAGTCAAGGCATCAGCAGGCTTTGCGTTGTGTTGTTACAAAGACAACAGTTATTTTAAATTATGATAGTCATTTGTTGTATGCTTCTATTTCATTGTAAAAACAGAAACCAAAAAAATGGGTTTTATCCCTATAAAAATGTCCATAGGCAATTGTTGGAAGTTTACTCTCTCTATAAAGCTGGCAGACATGTTGTGATCGTTACTAATTCCAGGAATTTTGAAGACAAAATGTCAAATTTTTTTAAGAACTGTTTTTTTATTAGCTGGCAATCTTGATGTCTGTATTAGCTTCGGGTTTATAGGGTCTTATTTTAAAGTGAGCGCCAGCTTGAAGGGCTCAAATAATTCCTAGCAACCCTTTCAGTTTTGTGTTACTATTTCCCCCAATTAAAATGACGGGGTACCAGGCCAGGGTGAAGGTCTCACAAATAATGGCTTCCACGAATGTCCTTCCAAATGACTGGGTTGTGAATGGAGTGAGTACATGTTCAGCACAGCAGGTGGAAACATTTTTGAGGAAAGCTTTTTTCCATTTAAAAACAACAGTTGTTTAAAACAAATGTTTTCCAGGAGTGTCACAGTTTTGACAACACAGAGATGTGGAGGGCATCCCCCAGCCAGGGCAGATTTTGCAGGATGAGAGGGAAGGGGGGTGTCCCTATGCCTCTCGGATGAATGGATGAATCAGGAACAAAAGGGTTTTCCCACCTCCCTAGCCAATGTCCCAACTGCAGAGCCATGCACTGTCCTTCTTGCTTTCCTGCTAGAGATATTCCACTTTAGAGAGGTAATCCAGAGCTGCCTGGGCTGGAGGAGAGGGGCTCCAGCTGCTTGTGCTGCGTTCGCACTCCATGCCTGGAAATACCAGCACTTCTCCAGAACCCATCACTGCAGGCTCATCTCGCCTCTCTTTTCACCTTGTATTGGAAAGTGCAATTTTGCACTTTCTCTTTAAAACATGAAAGAAATTATCTGGTGCCAGTGTGGAAATAAAAGACATTTTGAGGTTTTTTTATAAGGAAAGTTGTTTTCCAGCCAGACTCAACAGGGCAAAAACCTTGACAGACCACTGACATGACTGAGGACTTTCTGGAATTCTCCAGGCTAAGACTGACGACTCATTGCATTTTTAGTGCCATATTTCACTTAAACAAATTAAAGAGAAAAAGAAGCAAGCTCCCTATCTCCAAAATGTTTCCACCCACACCACTAAATATCCTTGTGCGGATGATGCTTAGACTAGGAATTTATGTATCATTATATTTCAAAGATGCACTTGTAAGTATTTACATGTTACAACTTCCTGAGTAATACAGACTGTACTTGTCTAGAGCTGTTTCTGCAGTACATTTTTTCAACACCTAATTACTCCGTACTTGCTTCAAGATAATTTGTGGAAAATTTCGTGAGAACTGCATTAGCCCTGATTTTTACAAGATGTTATCAGAATCAAAACAAAAATTCATTAAATCAATATACAGTATCTCTATGCCAGCTTGTGTACTACTTCTGGTTCTATACCATGTAAAAGTTCCATGTTTATATTTCATAAGTATCTGTTATAGTAATAAAAGAATAGTCTTAAGATCTACTAAATATGTAGAAGTGTAGAAAATTATGCTAAAATACCTGTGACATAGGCATGAGAAACAGAGAAAACCTTTGATAAAACCAGGTTAAAAGCATCAAATCAATTACTGCATTTCCTTGCCTTTAATACCATGGACTAAACAGTGTCCTAGTTCTCTGATGAGACAAAGGAGGAATAAACTGTTCTTCCTTGACACATTTCAGATACACTATTATTTTTAACGTTAGACAGAGTGAAAGAAGGTGATGAGGTGAATCTAACATTTGCTGTTCTGGAAAGAATAATAATGATGTACTCATTGGTGAGAACCTGCAAGTGAAACTGGTCTGCTCTCGCTATTCAGGGCAGACAAGCAGAGGTGGGACAGAGTAGTATACATAGGAACAACAGCAAGGCAAGTTTAACATCACTTTAGTCTCCCTTTTAGAACTTGGAAAACCCAAAGTACAGCATTAGTATTTAAAAAAATCCATTCAGTTTTATCTGAATGGAGTGAGGAGAGCCCAAGCACTCACCAAGGGCTTTGCCCAACAGGTATAAGAAGGCTAAACATAGTTTAGAGGGAAAAGTGCTGACTGCAATGTAACTCACCCATGGTCCTGCAGCAGGGTGGGCACTGATGAGAAACAAGTGTGCCAGGAAGGAAGGGTATGAACAGAAATGCTCAGAGCAGTGTGACCTGGCACAGGTCATCCAATGAAGGCAACGCTGGCCTGGATCTCACACCCCACCTGACTGAGATGAAACCCACATTGCTTCATTCCAGTTGTCTGTCACACACGCCCCTCAACACCAACCTTCCCCAGCACATCTCCTGGCACGCTGGGTGCTCTGCCACCAACAAAACGTCTGTCCGTGCACCTGAACCACTCACAGTGTAAGCCCCAGAGCAATGCTGGTATCAAGGCATTAATAAAATGAATAGTCAAGGTGAATGAATAGCACAGCCACCTGAAGGATTTTTTTTAAAGGAGCATGCAGGAGAGTTTAATGTTAGTCTTACTTCATTCAAACTTTGTTAAATGCTTCAAAAAAAGTTGCACATATACACTGAAAATTTTGCCAAAAACATTTGTGTTCTGACAGGGCCAGCTGAGGGTTTGGAAAATTGTGAGTAATCAAACAAATTGTAACTGGACCCTTAACTACAGTGATTGAAGTTGTAGCAGATCCTACATAACTGTGCCAGCTGAGAGCAACTAAGCAGTTGAGAAGGTTCCCGTCTGCTGTGCAAACCCTGCTCATATTATTCTTTCCCTTTCATTTCCCCCTTCATCCTCCTTTCACTAAAAACTGTTACACCATGTCGTAAACATAGAACATCTGTAGGATAGGATAGGAGCTGGCATTTTAGTATTTAGTTGTACAATCTGTGGCATTCAAATTTTATTTTGACACACAGGTTCTGTTATATTACAAAACACTGTAATGACATTGTGGATTGGAGTTTGTCTTGAGTAGCGCTGCAGGATGCAGCCAGCCTGGCCTTCTCACCTCTGCTTTGGTCTCTAGTTGTGAAAAGACCTGCAAACTGGTTAAAGATAATCATCTTTATGCAATAAAAGTATCTTTCTTCCCCTTTTGGTTAGATTCTTAGAAGAAAACTCTTTGCAGAAAAAAAATTACATAGTATAAAACTAGTGTTGTAGATGAGAAAAGTGTTTCTTCAGTATTTAAAAATAAGTTAAATCATCCCAGATTTTCAATTCTTCCCAATTTCCCTGCTTTGCCTGCACTGCGGTACTACTATTAAGCAGTAGCATTTAGGGTCAGGTATGTTTGTCTTACGTGTTGTAAGCACCACCTTCTAACAACATTGCAAATTTATTAGAAAAGCTAATATACTCTGTTTTGGGAGGAAAAAAAATGTTTGCTTATCTCTGCATCACTGACGTATGACATTCAACCCAAACACTCCTTTAATAAGTACATTGTTTAAATATAGGTGTTCTGGTCTGAATCATATTACCATACAGAGATTCAGTTTTAGTGTATTGGCTTACCAACATTTCAACTGCAAGGTCTGGTCTAAATCACCAAATAATTTCCATTTGTGAACCATCGATCAGTTTAATGATACTTAATGCAGGGAAAAGCTTCTTAGAGCTTTTTTTTAGGAGAAAAAGAAGAGCTCTTAACTTGGGATGGGTCACAGGGAGTCTTAAGAGAAGATTTAAAGGATAGCAGATATACTTATTTTACTAAGGTTTGGCTTTTGACTTTTATTTTTTCTCCTGGCAGGAGCAAAGAAAAAAGGCTTGAATAATTCCCCTTCTTTTCCTGCTCAACACCAGAACTGTTGCAAGGAAACTGGAATTTTATAAATAACATAACATAACATAACATAACATAACATAACATAACATACAAAATAAATAAAAAATACGCAAAAACTGGTTGTGCATAAGCCTAGTGTGGAACTGATGCACAAGCTAGTTTTGGAAGAACTTTTTGCATCCTTCCTGCATCCCATTGTCATTACAAAGGTTTCCTATTTAACAAACAGATGGTGGTTGGATTGCACTAGATTTCAGACCCACTTCACCTTTGTATGTTGAAACAATGTGGATATCAAGCCATGTAGGTTGCTCCATTCCTTACAGTTCTAGAGTGCCTCAGTGTCTTTTGACTTTCTTGCCTATATATACACATTTAAGAAAAACTATCCTCTTTCTTTCAAGTTTGAAGACCACCAACATTCACGTAGCTGTGCAATCACAGTAGCAAATTAACAAGTGAGATTGATCTATTTGTTGCATATGGGAAAAAAATGTGTACTCTATTGCCCCAAACAGAAATATTTTAATACTACATTTCTCTTTATGTTAACCTTACGGAGTCCTGCTTTGACAGCAACAAGGTGTGATGACCATAGGACCATGGACATCTCCTAAAGACCAAGTACAAAATGGTTCGTTCTGGAGAAGCAGAAAGCACCTATCTGCAGTGGCAAACCAAGGCTCTGAGCTCACCCACCCTGAAGGTCTGCCAGGCTTGCAGGGTGCAGAGTGTCTGGAGGCACCCCAGTACACACTGTAATCAGTCACAGGAGAACAAGACCGGGCGTCCTTGTCCCATTTCTTACAAGGAACTTAAACCCTATTGTTGCACTTTTTAGGCTCTTGTGAGCTGATAACATGCTATTAGAATAACCAGTTACATTTTTTTCTAGTATCATGTTTCTTTGTATAACATACCAGTGTTGCAACACTGGTTTGTATTTGTATGGTAATTGCCTGAACTAATTACAGTGCATGAGTAAGCAGAAGGGAAACAGTGAGAGGATTCCTCACCTGGATTAAAGTTTTCCACTACCTGTGTAACATGTGTTTATCTCTGTTCTTGCTTTAAAATGGATCTTGCTGACCCAAGAACATTACATTGAATTATTTGGTGCTATGTTTGCTGAGGTCCCCACATCACTGGCTATGTGGGAGCACTGGAAGTCAAGAAGCATCTGACTACATCTGTGACTGAAAACATCACCTCTCTCTATGTCCACCCTATGAATAGATCTCAACCTGCGCAGGTTGAATTCACAGCTTTCACCTCTCAGCACTGTAATTGTGAGAACAGAGGTAAAGAAACCACTGGGATTACCAATTTCTTAAGCAGAGATGGGAAGATGTCCTACCTAAAAATAAGATGGTCTTCAAATCATCTCTGTTATTGGGCACGGAACAGAAGAGTTGGGAAGAGAGGTTTGGGGAAGAGAGATTGGAGTTACACAGGGTGCTTCAGTTCTTCCACAGCCACTTGGTCATTGCTAAGTTTTGTTGCTGTAACAATAGGTTTGGGCTCCAGCTGAAGGTGGGTAACACTCCCAAAAAATAACCAGTTAGTGTGGCATCTCTAAAAAGACTTCCAGCTAATTTTAACCCTATGGTTTATATCACTGTAAGTCACATTGGCCAATACTAACCTAGTGTCACTGATAATGGCAGTTCTTACCACAGAAGAGGCCTTCAATGACTATTCAATGTTTACCCTTACAATGTTTTCAAAATTATTTTCAGCAGCATTTTGCCTGTTTGAGTGCACTGTTTTACATCTCTCTAGAGCTGCATCAATAAAGACCTAACGCTCTACCTCTCAAAATGCATCTCAGATATTGAAAAAGATGTAACATATACCACAAATAGTGAACTCTTAATGTTCTCTCCTGTCACTGGTTCACTCTCACTCCAGCCAGCATTAATCTCTGTTATTCTCCTGACACTGTTCTGTTACAAGTCTTAAAGCGCACTTGCTACTTCACTGTGTAGGGATAGATAAAAAAGAGACTAAGGGGAGGAATAATAGCTCTGTAGTGAAAATAAACACAGCCTTGGGTGCAGGAGAAGTCAGAACTAGCAGGTGCACACACTCCCAGTCACACTGAAGAAGGCAGCTTACAGTTGGGCTCACACTGAGATGCTCTGCATGATCAGCATCAAAGCATTCACAACTCTGCCCTGAGTTGCGCATTTTATTTTGTTTCTCAATTCTCACTTTTTTTTTTTTGTTGGATTCAGAAAAAAAAATTAAAGGTGGGAATGGGGGAGCCCACGGCAGCTATGAGATTGTCACAGAAACTGGGCAAGTGACCAGGGTATGTAGTCAAGGGAGGGAGGATGTAGAGCTGTGGGAGCTGGTGAAGTGGCCAGGGAAAGAGCAATGAGAAAACCCCCAGGAGGGAAACCATAGTCAGGGACATGGCTGGAGAGAAATGAAGTGGAGAAAGAGAGGTAACATCAAGCAGGCAAAACCATTTGGTCTCAAATGTTGCTCTGACACCCTCGCTGAAATAAGCAGAATGATTCTGATGGCTGATTATACACCTAGGAATGCCCAAGGTATTCTCACCATATAGTACAAGCAGTCCTAATGAAAGCTTAGGGCAGTTTGTTATTAGCTTGCTCATGTAAAATATACAAGATGAGTACTGACAAATTTATATTACACCCTGAAGTTGGAGAATTTTCTGACTGTTACTATTTGGTCTTTCAGTCCCAGCATTACTTTTTCCTTCACGCACTAGACACTCAAACACATCTAAAGAATGTAGAGCAAAACTACTACAACTTACTGAAAAGTCATATTCTCAGGTTGTCATTAGAGTGCCATGTTAATTCTTTGACTTGCTTAGAAAACTAGAAATGTATTAAAAACGCATTCAGTCTTAACTAGATGTGGTATTCCTGTTATAAGGGACAAACCTCAGATTGATCTGTTCACATGAAAATACCAAACTTGATATCTTTTTCAATTTTTCTTTTAAAAATTATCCTCTTAAATGTGTTTCTTTTATCCCATTGTTTGCCATAATTACCAATCACTGGTAGGCAGTATGATCTGCTGTAGCTTATTTTCCTTAAGAAAAACCAAAAGGATCAGGGCCACCCACATCTACTAAAGTTTTTCACAAAAGCAGTTTTGAGAACAGAGGCTGCTCTCCCATCCCATGCTCTCCCACACACCCCCTGCTTTTTCTGCTGTGAATGTTCCTCCAAATGGTTAGGCTGGCTCTTCTCAGTGTGTTGTTTTTATCCCAGGTCTCTCCATGAATAATAGGCAACAGAGTATAAAATGCATAGGTTGCACTTTACACTCTGTTGTGCAACTCCTCTTTCCTTATTAGTTACAGATGCAAGCAAGGAAACCTTGAGTCTTCCATATTAAAGCCTATATCTTCAGCTGTTCCCATAAAACCTCCTCTGAGTTCAGGCAAGAAGGTCAGCTATTGACCAGGAAATATCAAAACAAAGTCTACACATGAAAGAAATGTAGTTTCCTGATCCAGCCAACTCAGCTTGTGTGTCTTCAGGAGACATATCCAAAAGCTCAAACCTTCTTCTATAGCAATCTTGAGCAGATCCCATTCTTGGAAACCATCTGTCCCCAGGTAAAAGGGTAAACTAGGTTATTCTTTCCATGACTTTGGCAGAGAGACTCTCCAGTTAGTCACAAAAACAAGACATCTTGATGAGGAACAGTCTGTTCTCTTTTTTCTTCTGTAACTGGCTGGTTACAGATGTAACTGTGTGCAGAGTAAATATCACATGTGGTGATAACAATACTTCCACACAGCCACCATCCTGCTGGATGCCTCCAGTCTCTTCACCACATAAGCCCAAAGTTATGGCTACCAGCACCAATCAAACAGGAAAAAACCGGTATCTTACAGTTCATCAAATTATGTGGTGAAACAGCAACAGGATTTTACATGCAAATAAACTTCAATCAAATGCATAATTGGTGGTGTATGACCTCTGATATCTAAACTACACTTCCTGAAAACTCTAATCTATGAAGGTTATGAAACCAAAAAGAAAGCCCACAAAACTTGTACTGGTTTGTCTTTGGGACTGTCTGACGCCTTCAGCCACAGTCCCTTACCCACAGGAACTCTTGTAATAGCCCTGATTGAGTTGCTCTCTGTGAATGGTCACAGGACTGATGTATTGGATCTGCCTTTTTGATCTTACTTGCTTTCAAGCCAGCTCAGCTGGAGTTGCCCCAACAGGGTGTCTAAGCCTTCATGGACCTTCCTCAGGCACAGGTGATCTCTCTGGAGATTACGCAGTCAATGACACAGCTGTTCCAGTTCCCAGTTTGACTCTCTGAAGGACTATGTGTTAAGAGTGAATGCTTTACCTAACACATAGTTCCTTCACAACCAAAATTTTTACCCTGCAGTCAGCCATTTCACTTACAGGCAAAAAAAAAAACAATAGAGCTGAGAGCTGAGCAAAGAATAAATGTCTTTTTTGGGATCCTCAGTATGGAGCACTTTCTGCTCCCTCGTATTTGTGCACACTCTTCCAGTTTGGTCATGGTGAGAATTCTTCCCCTTTACTTGGTGTTGCCATTCTCCTTCCTCTTTTAAGAGGCTCAGTGACATTTGTTAGTAGTCCACAGCTGGTACCCAGGCAAGACAGGTCTATTGGCTGTTAATCTTAAAGCAATATCCCAGCTTCTCAGACAGTCTCCTTTCCTAACATAAAATGGGCAATTCAGGTTGCACTGAAAGGGATGGGGAGTTTGTAGAACAGAATAAATGCAAGTTGCAGGGTTTCCTGACTCACCACAGACAGGGCTCCCTTTGTGGCCTGGGTTAGAGCCATGTGTGTTGCCTTGCCCAATATTCAGAAAAGCAAAACTGCTCAAAGAACAATCATCTGGCAGCCAGTGTGTATTCTTTGTACCACCTCTGAGGAACATAAAACTTTGTCCACATAATTAAGGGAACCATGGCACGTTCAGTCTTATTCTGGACCTACATCTCATGTTTGCCTATTTTATCTCTTAAAAAATAATTAGAACTATGCATTCTATTCACTGGATTATTTGTTTTGTTTTATCAAACCTGTTTTTCTTGTTACAATAGCATGTGATCCATCAACTATTTAATACAATTAAGAAAAAAAAGGTAACTCTGCAAGTAAAGCTGTGCACACATTCCAAGGCAGTGATAGTATCACAAGCCATGAGAGGTTTGTTTTTTTGAGAGTGTATCATTTTGT
This sequence comes from Aegotheles bennettii, assembly GCA_013398125.1. Taxonomy (NCBI): domain Eukaryota; kingdom Metazoa; phylum Chordata; class Aves; order Caprimulgiformes; family Aegothelidae; genus Aegotheles; species Aegotheles bennettii. Next base: position 9,499 of record VZRW01005148.1, read on the forward strand.
CGGAATGACTGGGTTTGGCTGCCTTTGGGTTAAAAATTAGGTTTGTAGGGTTTTTTGAACACAGCTTTTGATTCCCTTGCCTGCATTTTTAAGATAGGAAGGAAGCTTCCTAGTGCCAAATGCTGCATTTAAAAATGTGACTAATTACACCAGAGACAAGCTGATAGGAAGAACAAGTTCTGAGAACGAAAATTTCCAGGATTACCCCAGCATGCACATTTTAACAGCCTGATGGTATTTAAACTGCTTTTTCTAGAAACTTTCTTCCCAAAGTTCCCTTATTAGGAGACTTGAAGTGACTGTGTTTCACTAGATTAAAGACCGGCAAGTCGAGGGAGGTGATTCTCCCTCTTTACTCCGCTCTCATGAAACCCTACCTGGAGTACTGTGTCCAGTTCTGGAGTCCCCAGCATAAGAAGGACATGGAGCTGTTGGAGCAAGTCCAGAGGAGGGCCACAAAGATGATTAGAGAGCTGGAGCACCTCTCCTGTGAAGACAGGATGAGTTGGGGTTGTTTAGCCTGGGAAAGAGAAGGCTCCAGGAAGGCCTTATAGCACTGCCTTCCAGTACCTGAAGGGGCTACAGGAAAGCTGGAGCGGGACTTTTTACAATGGCATGGAGTGATAGGACAAGGGAGGATGGGTTCAAACTGAAAGTAGATTTAGATTATATATTAGAAGGAAATTCTTCACTATGAGGGTGGTGAGACATTGCCACAGGTTGCTCAGAAGAGCTGTGGCTGCCGCCTCCCTGGCAGTGTTCAAGGCCAGGTTGGATGGGGCTTTGAGCAACCTGGTCTGGTAGGAGGTGTCTCTGCCCATGGCAGGGGGTTGGAACTGGAAGATCTTTAAGGTCTCTTCCAACCCAAACCATTCTATGAATCTATGGTTCTATGAAAGTTCTCCCATTTACTTTCCAAGACAGTCTGTGTAGCAAGGAAATTTGACTTACTCATGCTGACCTCCAAGATGCAGCTTTCTTGACTTGCAGTTCTGACAGATTTCCAAAATAACAGTACATCCCATCTCATACTAAGGTCTCTTGCATACCTGATGAATCTAGAGAAAAACTTCAGTTGTTTTGTATCTGCTGAATGCATTCAGGATAGTACCTGCATAGCAATTTCAAGGTATAACATTTGTTTTATACATTGATGAGGCCTTGTTTAAGGTTGTGTTTCAAAAATACATAATACTTAAGTGTTTTTGTCTCCTTTTATTCCTAGCCTTTGCATGCCAGGTATTTTTGCCTGCTTTTCCTGCTGGCTATTGCATGCCAACTAACTTATTGCTATGGCACAAATATACCCCATCTGTCACAAGCATTTTTTAACAGAGCCTAAGCTGAATGTTGAATGAAGCCATGCCTCATGTAGAGGAGTTTTAATTATTCTTCGGTCTGTGGAAGAGTGGAGTAGGGCCAGGATGAGGAGGACTGGGTTGTCAGGAAGATAGCTGGAGGGAATCAGAATATATCATTACCTAAGGGAGTGGTATCCTCAGTCTTCATCTACTTTATTTCTCTCACCAGACACATCAAATGACAGTGCTGTAGGGCTTAAAAAAATTGGGGCATAGCTGGGGCAGTGGGTGGCTGATAATGACAGCCTGTCTAAATGTCTGAGTGGCAGACAAGTGGAGAGAAAGAAGTTTGCCGTACAGGCTAGCTCAGGTGGAGAGATAATGTATTTGGGTTTTATCTGCTTTCTTTCCAGAGCAGGGTTTGGCAGCTGGTTAAGCTGGCTAGCTCTATGTGAGCTTCATAATGTGGTTTATTAATTTTTTTGCTGAGAAAATTGAAATCTGGCACTCATCGCATCTTCACCACAACTGATTGTTACTGCATGAAGTAGAAGAATGAATTACTTGAATGACTCTTGTTTTATCAGCAGTAGCAAGAGGCAGCCATGGTCTGATTTCTTTCCATACGTCCTCCAAGGGACCCAAGTTAGGAGTCCACTGCAGGCAGAATTGCTTGGGATAAAGGAAGAACAACCCAGGAGGGGATGTAGCTGCAGTTCTGCCAATCTCTCCTTCCTATGAAAAAACATGTCTATTCTTTCCCTGTGTTCCTATTTAAACACAGAAATCTATTCCCTACTCCCTAAGCAAATCTGGCATGTATTCCTCTAGCTCATTCAGCTCTTGTGGCACACAAGATATACTTGGCACAGGAGCCACAAGCAACCTGCAGAACCCCTGCTGATCCCACCCCAAGTCCTGTGAGTCCAGGAGGTGCTGGTTCATCCAGCACAGCTATGAGCCCTGCCACTTCCCACTGACTCTTATGGGAGATGAGACATCTCATCAGCCCAGGACTTCCCTTCCTTGCCCAGAACCAGCCATTACAGTGAGCTGGCAAGTGAGGAGTAGTATAGTGCTACCACATCACTTTAACATAGAAGTTAATTCCTGACCTAAAAAGCTTTTCCATTTCCAGTGAAAGACAGCAGATGGAAAGGTGAGGAGCACACACACACAAGGGTGAGGTTGCTCTTACACAGTCTGCACCTATAGACAAAGGAAACAAACAGTCACTTCCAGAGACACATTCATACAATCTCAGAAAATATCTAAAGACAGCACCTCTGGCATGTGATTCATCCCTTCTAGCACTTTCACCACAGACTGGAGAAGGGAATCTAGACACCTGAGTGTCTAACCTTCAGATGGCAAAAATCAGGTGAGATGAGTTCAATACTATATAGATAAAAATAAACATGGGCACAAGGGTTTTCCTTAGAAACCATTCCCCAGCTCTACTACAAAAGTTAATGTTGTTGATTTTTTCTTTTTCAATATTAACTATTATCTGAAGCCAAGTATTTATTTACTAGCAAAACAAGTCAAACCAGCTATTATAGATCTGTCTGTTGATTAGCAGCAGTTTTGTTACCATGCAGGGCAACTCATGTACCATTTCCCATCCTGTGCTATGGTAGTCTTTTAATCAAAGTCTATCCCATAGAGCTCATGACATCCCAGGGGAAGACTCTCAAAGGTTTCTCTTTTCCACTCCCTGGTGTTTAAGAAGACAACAAAGTATAGCTCAGCTGTAAAGGTGACTGGCTGCATGTAAATATATAATATATAGCATATAGATTCTTTGAATTTACCCACCACTCCAGATTTCCAAATTATCTATCTGTGATGGTCATCAGCAAGTAATTCCTTATCAACAAACTGTTTGTAAAAAGCTCATCATCAACAGTCCTAATTCCTGCTCTCCTGCTTACATGTCAGGTGACACTGCTTCTATTCCCCGAACAGATGCAAGACCACACACAGAGTAAGATCTGCATTTCTTTCCTGTTCTGGGACCACAGTGAACTAATGTCATGCAAAGACCAGAAAAGAAAGCAAAGAGCAAAACTACATATCCTTCCCTAAACACCTTACAGTCTTAGTATAAAAGGGAGACAATAAGTAGGCACTGAGGGGAGTACAAGAAAAATGGCAGTAATAGACAGCTTGTCAGGCAGTACACATGGCACATCTGCAGCCTGGCTTATGCAGGCCTCTGCAAACGTCATGGAAGAAAAGAGCTTGATGGAGACAAGCTGGCATTCTGCAGAGGCTTGCAGCGGGCTCCAGAGCACCAGGGCAATATGGGCTCTCAAAGCCAAACATGAAGTTCTCTGCTCCATTAGAGAAAGGAGAACGTTCAGCAGATTGATTAAAAAATGGCATCTTTTGTTGCCCAGAGTAAGACAGGGCAATTCTCAGCAAAGGATACAATTTAAAACATATCCTTCTTTCCTTGGCAGCACTATTGCCCAGCTTTGGCAGCTCTCCATTCAGCTGAGTTCCACAAATCCCACTCCAAGGTGCCAAATTTCCAGCATACTCATGGATCAGATTTGGGTGTTAGAAATGCCATGGAGTGCCTACAACTCATGAACCATGACCTTCAGGTTTATAACATCCAAGTCTCTTTTTGGCTGTGGACCAAGGACACCGAAGTGTCTCATAGAAAGAGAAATAAAGAGAGTGTTCACATACGTTTTAGATAGCAATAGGACATCTCTTTCTAGGCTGCCTCAGACCATGCCCTTCCAGTTTCCAATCTGCAGCACACTGGATGCTCAGTCCACCCCTTCCTAAAGAAAAAAGACTCCAACCTTATAACAAGATCCATAGGGCAGGTGCTACTTGAAGAGCAACAGCCAAAGGTGTACGGAATTCAAACAAGCCATACTGCTGAGTGCAGTGAACCCTGGAGGACTTACTTAAAGACCATCGCTAAACAGGGTGGTTTACGTTTGGGGAAGAAAGCTGCTAGGACTAGCCTGGCTGCTTTCCATTACTCAATGCTTGTGGCATGTTGAGGAGTAATTGTAGCTCGTTACCCTACCTCATCAGCTCTACCCACTTGCCTCCTGTCCTCCATAGCCTAGTGACGTCAGTGTCTCAGACTGGGGGAGTGGGAGCAGGGTGCTAGTGTTTCCTTGAGGGACTCATATGCTTTCTACAGACGTGGTACAAGGGTTTATTTGCTTCAGGTCCAACATAAAATCAACCTTTGCAGTAATCAGAGAGTACAGAAAAATTTGTCAGAAGCAAACAAAAATGCCACAAAAAACCCTTTCATATTCAACCAAATACTTGCCCATCCCTTCATTCCCTTTTCTACTCTGCCTATATGTGTGTATTTCTCAGCAGTAACATCTACCTTATTTATTTATTTATTTATATGCTTGGATTTATGTAGTGCAGGGGTCCCTATTGGCAAAAGCCAGGACAACATGAGGTTGTGCTTACAATATAACTTGTAAGTCACCCACAGAATGGGAAAGGGTCCAACATGAAGTTATTCTATTCTGTCCTTATTTCCCCAATGGAGAAAAGCTTTTAAATTAAGCAAACCCATTGCACATCCACAGTAACTGGAAGCAAATTATATTATCAGTTTCCAAAAAGGATAAAACATGATTTTAGGAGAACCATAATGCAGAGGCCCATGCATTAGTCTTGGTCCTAAATAAGTTTGATATTGAGGACTTCGGCGAGCTGTGAGTGGCTGCTGGCACTGACAGTGCCTGATGGGAGTTGCATCCTTCTCTCTCAACTGATCACTCCATAAAGGTGGTGCCACTCCCTCTGTGGCAGAGTGTCCCAGGGCTATTCCTCAAGGACAGAATATGATGTATTGTGTTTTAGCTTCAGTCTCTGAGGGACTTCCACATTGCTAGTCCCTTCTGCCCTTTGTCTTTGCAGTGAAATCAAACACATATTCCAGTAATTAGAAAAACACATTCTTAGAACATTCATATCTGCATCTTTCACTCCACATTGCACTGCCAGAATGTACAGAGCCAGCCTTATCTGTTAAAAATGGGTGTTAAAGACTTAGAAAAGCATATAATTTTCCAAATCCATATACCAAAGAGCCAGCAGACCAAAGTCTGCAAGATGAGAACCTCTCTGGGGCACACATACTAACTTCTTCATGAATGAGCAAACTCTGCTTTATCCTATTCTTCTTTGGTTTGCACAGAATAAAATTCCGGATTGCTACACATCATACACAAAGGCCCATTTCTAGTTTAGAGGACTAGGGGCTCTATTGTCTTTTGTTTGCTCCTAGACCTGAAAACAAAAGACTTCAATTAGGGATATTACTAATTTTCTGAGCAGTAGCAAACACAATCTACACTCTAAAAATGGCTTTCAGGTGTATTCCTCTTCTTCAGGAGAAGATGAGGTATTCATTCTTGTGCTTCAATGTACTCCCTCCTCATTTCTGATAGCACTGGAGTTTGCTGGGCTACACTATCAGCCAGGGTAGAGGACTAACGTGGCTTAAATCACTCATGCTCCCATATCTGTCAGAGCACACAGACTTAGAGATGAGCCTCTTCACTTTCTCGAGGGCTCTAATGAAAGAACAATTCATTCACTGGCCTCTGGCTCTCAGCCCTGGATTTGGTCATCTTTTTGGGCCAAATTCTCCCCTTGGGCATGGCCTAACTTGTGGTCACACAATGCCCTCAGTGGCAATGTTGCTCACTATGCTGAGAGCACAATTTAGTGTTAAAGCTGACACAAATCCTGATGCAAAGTCTTTCCTTTGTTCTTTGTTATCTCAGAAAGAATTTCAGCCTCCCTTGCAGCTGTTATTTTTATCCAACAATAAAAACACTTTTGTGGTCTTCACAAAAAAATAGTATCTGCCAAAAACCTCTGCTTAAAATAGCACTGTACAACATTTAAATTATCATTTCTCTTGCATTGCTACTTTTAGACATCATGCTTAACTCCATGGGTTGCCTTTTTATGTGTTGATTTAGGTAGCTGTATTTCCTGTTGCAGGGATGAAAATAACACATATAATTTTTAAAACTGTTCTCCAACTTCCAGTGGGCAAAACTGTGTCCCAAATGGCACAGGACCAGGCTCTCATTCATTTTCTGGTATTTAAGAATATTTTACTGTGCAAGTTTTCCTATTGAATCACTGAAACTGTCTGTGGAATAGTGATGATACTGATATTTACATTGACATACCCTTCATTACAGCAGTGTCTCTGTGAGTGTAGCCATGTACCAAACCCAACACATTGCCTAAGAAAATACCAAGAAAAAAACTAAACAAATTAGTGAACAAACAATAAATAGTCCCTCATGATTAACTGCATGCTCTTATATTTAAATGGGCAACAAAGTATATATGAATTCTTGGATTAGTATTTTCCAGATATAACGTCTTTCATGTCTCTANTGCTCTTCCAAGATGCTGAAAGTATTGTTAAGATTTGGGGGAAATAGGTCAAGAAGTCAGGGTAATTTTAAGTTTAAAATTAGGTATTACCAGTTTCTGAAGATTGTACGCACACACATCAGGGCTCATGATAATGTAAAACATCTTGTTCTAGGTCATCACCATGGTTCAGACATCTTATCCTTGTCTCATTGAAATGACATTTTTCATTGTCAATGACCTGTGCTGGCAACGAAGGGGGCTAGAAGATAAGTAATGTTATATAGCTACTAGAAATGCTCCACAGACTGCCCAGGGTTCTGAACTCACTGCTTACACCTGAAGGGCCTCACTGTGGCAGATACCACACAGGAACCCACAGTGAGGGCCAGGGCAATAAAGCAACAACAGTGTTGGGGGAGAGGTTGTATGCAGAGAAAGGAAGGCAAAGGGACATTCTCACAGCAGCTGCTGTTGGCTTGTGTATAAGTGACCAGTGTATTAAAAAAGAGCCCAGCCATTGAATGTAAGCCTGAATTTGACAGGGAGTGACCCAAGAGTTTTTTTCATCCATAATTTTGCACTTCAGTTTCTGAATGAGTAGACATATTATATTCAACTAAAATTTTTCTGTATGTAATCTAATTCTGTTGGAAACAGATGATCAGTTCTCAGATTCCAGAAGAGTGTTGGGACTACAACAAAGCTCTTCTTCAAGTGAAGCTGTTCTGCAAGTGCAAGTCAGGTTCTTTATCCAGCTTATTGAAGGGAGCAGAACTGCTTAGTACATATACTTCATTCAGTGGGCTTTTGTTTAAGGTGAGTAGAAAGTGTGTTGAGAAGCATGAAGTCCTTTGTTTCAGTAGTCACCCATCTGCTCTGTCCTGAAGGCCTCTTCTCATTTGAGGGTGTTTCAGGGAATGGAAAGATACTGACTGTATTTTTGATGGTTGGAATGACCATTTGGGTTTTTTCTCGCTGGAAAAAAAATTTAAAAATTCTTGGAACAAAATTAAGCTCATGGTACATAAGCTTATACTTAGAGAACATGATATTTTCCACTACAAAAGTATGGACAAAAATGGAAACACTTTTGCAAAAATACTTTATGGATACCATAGAAAAACAAAGTTGTAATTGTCATAGGGAGTTGAAAGAGAATGATAGAACTTCTTGACATTTTAAAAAAGACCACTTCATGGGTGCATTTTGCCTTCTGGGCTTCTAAATCTGGCCTGCCTGTTCCCCTTCTGTCACCTGGACTATAACCTATTCAAGACAAGAAGAATATATATTGTGATTCAGGATGACCTCTATTCATAGTAATTAACAATGGAACAGAAAGGTACTATTGAAAGGGGAGATTTCCTTAGAAGGATGTGTCTTTAGCAGGAAATGTACGTTCCTCTTCAGGAGAACAATTGTAAGGAGAAAGATGAAACTAGAGAGCAAGCCTGACAACTGGCACAAATCTTAAATGCAGAAGATAGGCAGCTCTGCTGCACAGAGCTCCATTGTGCAGCCTGGCAAAGCAGCACTAAACTGCATGGATCAGAAAAGGAGGTGAACACTGAAGACTGTATAATAATAATCCAAGTTCTAGTTAAAACTTGATTATAATAAAGGCAGAAATCGTCTCACCTCACTTGACTGTATAAAAACCAGGTATCCCAACCAAATTAGTCATCTTGGCTCTTTCCCCATTGTGAATGGTGAGGGACAGACACTCCAGAGAGAGATCTAGCCTTACTCTTTTGAGTGCATGCCCTAGGATAACATCACTCAACTTCTGAAAGATATTTTGAATAGAGACATAGTACAGTCTTAGCACCTTGTCTCTTCCAGAGATTTTAGCAATTCCCAATTAAAAATGGCAGCACTGCCACAGTAGTGGAAGCATCTGTGAGAATGCAGAAAGAAAACAACATTTGTAACTACTAGTCATGTGAACCTGTTTCAGGATGTTGTAGGTAATGCACTAATGCAAATGCCAGTGGTTTCCAGAGCCCTGTCTATACCCACATTCCCTCTGTGACTAGCCAAAAGGGAGCTGTGCTGGCAGTAGGAACAGCAAGCTATTTTTGCCACACAGCATGAAAGGGTAGGATGACAACTCTCCAGCTAGCTCCAGAAATTAACATTCTTCATTAACGGAGCGGATGGCAACACAACAGACACAGCGAATTGCCAAAGAATTCATTATGGTGGATTACTGTGGTGTGGATTGCACTGCTGTATAACGATTCCTTTGTTAGGTGCAAGCTGCACGTCCCTACGTGAGAGGTTTGATCAAATGTTACATCATTTTAAATTTTCATCTAAAAATGAGGTTGCAATGCAGATGTAAATACTGCCCTTTGTTTCCAAAAAAGCATCTAACTCTGAACAGTGGGGTTGTATTGTCTCCTTTGCCATCAGTAAGTAGAAGCTGCACTGCAAGGGAATTCCTAGTGAGGTTCTTTTTGCATACACCAGCCATATTTTCTTCTTAGATATATCTATTAACCTGGTTTTGCTCCACTGAAGTCAGTGAAATAACTCTGGCTTTTCACTGATGCAGAGGAGATCAGAATCTGCTGGCTGTGACATTAGCCTTCAGGCTGCCTGTTCAAGCAAGTCCCACACCACTAAGTGTTTTTTTGTACAGAACAAACTACACTACAGAGAGGGGGGAGGTGGCTTCGCAGTTAAAGCTTCGGTACTGGTTTAAGACTTCTTTGTGCTACTGTTTAGGAGGTTTGAGGGATAAACAGCTGTACTAAGCCTGTAGCTCTGAGTGACTCAGACTGTGAGACCCAGGGGCTGAGTTTATCGTTTCTTTTGTACACAATGTGTGGGCACAGAGGGAGCAATCCTCTCGCAGAACAGAGATCCCTCCGCACCATAACCATACAGAAAACCTAGAGCTGCTCTGAATGAAGAGCACCATTAGCCTCTGGACTACAAAACCCCCTCCAGAGAATGCAATTCTATTCTGCTGTGTAACCTAAATCTGCAATACAAACACAAAACAAACGATTTAGTGCAAATGTGTCTTTACACAAGTATATAGCTGGTCATGGTTCAGTTTTAATATACCATTGATATAATCACCAATAAGAAACAAAAACTGGCATCTGGTGACCCCATAGTTTCAGAGATGTTATAGTCAGAAAAAGAGTCATTTGGAGAGCTTCAAAGAATCTTTCACATTCGAAAATCAGATCTCTTGCTGATATCTTAGTTCCTCCTCTGAATAATAATGCTGAAGCTTTATTAGTTAATCAATAAGACATGATACAGGGTATGGTTATCATAAGATAATCACACGCTGGAGCATATTGAGGCATGAGTTTTATGCCTCTAATCAGATTGGGGTGAGATTATCTTTTGATAACCACACCCTTGGGGACTGGCTCATTTCTATTATGAGAACATTTTACGGTTGGGGAAAATGTGCATTTCTGCTGCAGAAAAATTATATTGGTATTTTAGAATTAGCAGCCATTTCTCCCAAGCTGAAAAATCTGATTTCCTCTTCGAGTGCTCCAGAGGAATTCCTCACTATCCATGCTATTTTAAGGCAAAAATAATTTATAAACAAGTGAGATGCTTGGGAGTCAGTTTTAACCTACCATATAGATATAGATATAGATGATATAGATATACACACGCACCAAAGAGGCACGCAGGAAAAATACCCAGTGACAAATTTGCTGTAGAGATGCAAAATGAAGCAAGGCATTGCCTTGTTTTCTTTAACAAATGAACAAACAAACAAAAAGGGCTGGCTGTTTACGTATTGTTTCTGATGTCACATATGTTACACACCAGATCTCCGGTTATATACATTAGAAGCCGATCTGCAGTTAGTTTTTGTCTACTACGTACTAATAGGAAATTGCAATATTGATAAAAAATATTTACATGGAAAAGATAAAGAAAATAGCACATTGCACTGAACAAGGAAATAACCTTTCCAAATTATAATGACCAGAAGTAACAATCACACCTGGGTGTGTATGTTGAAAAGGTACACACAAACTCTGGTTTTATAAGCAAACTCGCTGTAGACACTTTTAGATATTTTGGAAGTGCTTTCTGTGAATGTTCAGAAGAAGCATTAATGAAAAAAGAAGTCTCAAATTTGCAATTAAAGGCGATTGTAAACAGCAAATTTTAGATGTTTGTGAACAGTATCTGTATGAAATGTGTGTGTGTACAAAATTAATTCATGACCAGTAGCAAAAGAATTCAATGATTTTGCTGAATAAGAGTAACATTAATAATAAAACCTCAAATAATAATTTCAGGACTTTACACTTAAAGTAATATTTTTTATCATTGGACCTCACGTCCCTGTTTTCTCCCACCCTGTTCTGACAAATTGGGAAAGGAAGGCACAAAGAGATGAAATAACTAGTCCCAACTGACACAAATGTCAGAGCCAAAGCAGAATCATAGTCTCAGCGTGGAGCAGATTTCTACACTATGACCCCCTGTGTGCCCGAGAGGACATGGTCACTAATCTGAGCCTATGTTAGGGCTCTTATTTATGCCTGCTCAGGTGAAAAAGGTCCACTGGTGAGAATAGATGAACTCCCTTTCTGGGAAACCACTGAATATAAGCCTTACTCCAGAAAGCAGACAGCACAGGAGGTGCGCCGTGACATTTCAAAAAGGATACTGCTGATAAGAAACCTCCAAATCTAAGAGAATGTGTGGCAAAGCAACAGCTGCTTCACAGCCCATGTTTCTGTTTCCACCATGTTCTTCTGTGCTCACCTCCATCCTCTCTGCTGATTATGATTTTTCTAAAACTTTTCTGCATTTCATAGATATGCATGGTTCTTCCATACAATGAAGGAAGATATTTTTAGAACAGGATTTTTCTTGCAGTTCCCTTCAGCACACACACCTTTCCCATCTCTATTTCCTGCCATTACTCCTAACCACAGTTGTCTGTACAGTCCAACAGTATGAGATTTTGTGGTCACTTAAAGATTGAAACAACTACTAAAACTGTTGGAACTAACTCAGGACTTTTTGCTGATCTACCAGGACAACACTTTGTTCCTGCATATTTCATTCAATACAGAGCTATTTCAATTATTCAGGTATTATAGTCTAGTATTTGTGAATATAGGGGTCTGGAGCACAAGTAGTG
>VZRW01005151.1:0-10223 GCA_013398125.1 Aegotheles bennettii
GTCTGTAATAGACCCCCACAACCCCACAACACAAAGGATACACCCCTCAGTTCTGAGGTTTCCTCAGATTTGCAGTTACCTATACTATGAGGATGTATTTTGCTTCATAATAAAATAGTATGCCAGAACTAAATGGAATGTTTCCTTATTGACCATAACAAGTCATAGCTACTGTCTTCAGTTGGAGTACTTGCAGGTTCAGTGAGAGACTCTGTCTTCCCTCTTTTGTATAGTTAAAAGAAAATGGCAAACTTCACAGTGGATACCTGTCAAGTTTCTAACCTGTATTGATTTAAATATCAGAAAGCATTGCAATTTTCTCTAGCTGAGGATTTCAGCACACTAATTAACTTCAAGTTTTCAAATAAGTATTTACAGGTAAATCAGATAAATACAGATATTTACAGATAAATAAGTATTTTAGCAGATCATCCTGAGTGCCAGCATATGGCACATGCAGGACCCAGACAACATGGGTTTATGAAAGGAAAGTCCTGTTTGACCAAACTGACCTTGTTCTATGTCAAAAAGTGACCCACTTAGTAGATGAGGGAAAGGCTGTGGGTGTGGTCTGTCTAGACTTCAGTAAAGCATTTGACACTGTCACCCACAGCATTCTCTTAAGAAAACTGGCTGCCCATGGCTTGGATGGGTATACTCTTTGCTGGGTGAAAAAGTGGCTGGAAGGATGGTCCCAGAGAGTTGTGGTTAATGGAACTGAAATCAGTTGGTGTCTTGTCACTAGTGGTGTTCCCCAGGGCTCAGTGTTGGAGCCAGTTCTGTTTAATAACTTTATTGATGACATAGATGAGGGGATCAAGTGTACCTTCAGTAAGTTTGGAGGTGACATTAAGTTATGTGGAAGTGCTGATCTGCTTGAGGGTAGCAAGGCTCTGCAGAAAGACCTGGACAGGTTGGATTGATGGGCAGCGGCCAACGGGATGAGGTTCAATAAGGCCAAGTACTGGGTGCTGCACTTGGGCCACAACAATCCCAGGCACCAATAAAGGCTCAGGGAAGAGTGACTGGAAAGCTGCTCAACAGAAAGGGACTTGGGGATGCTGGTTGACAGCCGGCTGGATATGAGCCAGCAGTGTGCCCAGGTGGCCAAGAAGGCCAATGGCATCTTGGCCTGCACCAAGAATATTGTGGCCAGCAGGAACAGGGCAGTGATTGTCCCACTGTACTTGCCACTGGTGGGGCCACACCTTGAGTGCTGGGTTCAGTTTTAGACCATTCACTTCNAACTGGTGAAGGGACTAGAAAATATGTCTGATGGGGAATGACTGAGGGAGCTGGGGTTGTTCAGTCTGAAGAAGAGGAGGCTCAGGGGGGGCAACATTGCTCTCTGCAGCTACCTGAAAGGAGGTTGTAGTGAGGCAGGGGTCGGTCTCTTCTGCCGTGCCCACAGTGAAAGGATGAGAGGAAACGGCCTTAAATTGCAGCAGGGAAGATTCAGATTGGACATTAGGAAATTTTTTTCATTGTAAGGGTGATTGGGTATTGGAATAGGTTGCCCAGGGAGGTGGTGCAGTCACTATCCCTGGAGGTGTTCATGATGCATCTGGATGTGGTGCTGGGTGATATGGTTTAGCGGTGATGTAGGTAGGTGGTTGGACTGGATGATCTTGAAGGTCTCTTCCAACCTCGATGATTCAATGATTCTATGATCTTATTATGCCTTTGGGGGTAACGGGATTGTCGGTGATTCTTAGTTTCTGTACTAGTGCCATCTGGTGACTAAAAGTTATTACGGAGCCCTTCCTTTTGTGGCTGTAAGGCTGTGTATAGGTTTGGCTAGGGACTCTGAATTCGAGCACGAGGAGAAATCCTTATGAGGGCACCTTGGATCTTTGCAGAGGGATCAAGTTAATAATCCACTTATGGTAAAACCAGTCCTGGGTCTGATGCTTTAGAGAGGCTATTCATCTAGGATGATTTAATTTTAATGCTGGAATGATTAGCTGAACTACTACAGTTTGTAATCTGTCAGAGTTGAATAAGCCACCTTCAAGGTAATTTGGGCCAAGGCAGCAATATGGTTTTGGAATCTGTGATCATCACCTTGAATTTCAGGTTGTCACTCTTTGGCAGCAGGTTCAAAGGATGGACTCCTTGCTATATGTTTTTCCTATAGGAGACAACTGTCTAAGCCCTTTCAGACTATTATTAATTGATTCATAAGTTAATAACGCACTGCCCTTTTAGTTGGTACCTCTTTGCTAAGGTCATTTTAGGGTGTCTAAGGAGAACTAGAGGTCTTCCCAGAACATGGTCCAGAAATGGTTTGAAATTCTTTTTAAATAGGAGACTACAAAAAAAAAAAAAAAATCTCAAGTTTCCCACCATCTAAACTGAAATATGCATTCTTATTTATTTCTAAGTCCTTGTTGCATAAAAAGTGCTCTGTCATCATGTTACGATGATGGCTTGGCTTGTAGCACTTCATCATGCCCAGTAACTGTGATCAGCACCACTTCATTGTTATCCCTCCTGTATTGCACTGCCTTAATTACATTAAGCCTAGGGAAGCAAGAGAACAAGGTACCTGGTAAAGGACAAGTCTAACAGAAAATGAAGAGTTGAAAAGTAAGAGCAGAAACAATAATTTCTGCCTTCATCTCCAGAGCTCGGTTTTCAAGAGTCTGCATGAGCTGCCAAACTGTTTACCATAATGCTCACAAAACAGTGCTGACTGTCAGTTGTTATGGTCTTGGCACTTGAAATTTCGCCTTGGAAGCTGCAAAGAGAAGTCAGCCCTGGACTATGTTTTACTTGTTTCAGGTCTGGGGTTGGAGCTGTGTAGAAGACCAAGCCAGTCTGTTCTCACTGTGGACCTGAAACCCTGTGAGCCTTGCTGGGAAGCCAAAGCTATGAGACTGGGGTTTATTCTAAGTGCTTTGTTAATCCCTTCTTTCTAGCTGCAGGGGAAATAACAGACTTTGACAGATCCAGGAAAATAAAATATATACATGGAAGTTGTGTATATTTGTAGGATGAAACTGCTGATAACAAGAAGCTGTTACATATTATGAAACTTGGCAATATATTGCTAAGTGACATCTCTCTCCATTAAAATTTTGAGAATAGCAATTTCTTCTTGGAAAAATACCTATGAGTTCATAGATGTGTATTGTGCAAATACATATATATGATTAAGTAAGAGTATGTACATGTGCACACAGTCCTAGGAAAGGCCCTGAATTTCTGAGAAGAAAGCCTGGCCTAAGTTTTCAGGGGGCAGATGCTCAGTGTTTTATGAAAACTCTGCCTCTTCAAAACCCCCCAAGCTGGGGAGTTTTTGAGTCCAAGCACTCAAAATCTTTTTGCATTTATAGAAATTCATAGCCACAGATTCACAGCCTCCATGCCTGAACAGGAATTGTGAAAGCCATATATAGTGTCCTGTATTCATAAGTACGTGTTATTTCAGCAGTGTGGACCTGAAATGAGGCCCCACTGAAGCCTGAAGGCAGTAACTGGTAAGGACACTTCATTGGCCAAAGCTGTGTGCTGAGTTCAAAATTAGAAATGCCAACTTCCAAATCCAGTTTGAATGTAGCCTGGGATAATGTAATAGGTGAATGGCCACACTAGGTTTCCTGAGTTTTCTGTCATTTTATGCTAAAATTCAAGGGAGCTTTCTATTAGTTTTGTATAGGGTTTTCTTAGAAATCTCAGCAGATCAATGAGAATACCACTTACCCAAGAGGAACCTACTATGTTTCTTACTTAAACTTCTGAAATAAAGCCTTGTATCATCTTTCCTTAAAACATAAACAGTGCTTTCTGGGTTTAAATCAAAAAGCATGATTTAAAAATGTATCCAAGTGTGTTGCTTAAGGCATTATAGTGGGACTTTTATAGCACGCTCTATCCCTCAGCTTAGTCTGATCTTGATTTCTTTGTCCTTCTGGCTTATTTGGATTGCAGGGATAGACAGTTTTGGTTTTTTAACCATTATGTTGTATCTATACATAAGGCTTGTTTTTCAGTTGAAGGCCATTATAAGTAATAGCTGGGGAAAAAAACATCATGTTTGTTTAACAGATCTTGGTATCTTTTGTATACATATTGAGAGGACTTTGTGAATGATAAGACAGTGGTATTTAGTCACACAGAATGTTAGAGTTCTTTGCTTCAGATAAGATGGTGTGAATAAGCACACTGAAGAGTCCTGTGTAGCCATTCATTTCATTAAAATAACTTGGTGTTCATCATCATCTTTGTGTGCAGCTGCAGAATTTTGGATTTGTTGATTCTGTCCTAGTTTCACCAACCTGCATGTTTTGCATTGTGCTGAATAATCAAAAAGGAATTAAACTCCTTTCCTGAATCAGACTTTGAAATCTGTTGTTAACACAGTATTCAATAATATTAGAGTTGAGATGTGAACCTACCATCATCTTCTCAGAGGCTTTTTTGCTTTGCCTTGGCCACTGAGGTTCTGAGCTGCAAGCTCAAAGCTAAAACTATACAGAGAAATCAGATAGGTACTTTCTGACTGTGCTTTATTTGAAGTCAGCTCTATCAATCAAATTTGTATTTTGAAAGTCCTAGCATTTAAAAAAATATTGTGGCACCAATGTATGGAGACATGAGTCTCCAATGCCAAGGAGTTTTGTTTCAGTGCAATACTCCAGAGTTATTTACTGAAGGAGCTGAGTTGTGAAAACCTTGGTGTCTCAATTGAGAATTCTCTAATTGACATTCACCATTATTGAAAATAGCCTTAAAGCCTTAAAGCTCATTGATTTATTTATGTTGACAAATCAAGGATACAAAGATATTTTGTTTAAAGAGTACAGTTCCCTGAGGCCTTGCTGGCCTGGTTTGGCAAAGACGTGGAAGTAAAGGTGCTTATAGGTAACCCATGAGCTTCCTCTCATTTCATGAAGACCCTTCAGCAATGGAGAAGAAAGGGTGAAAAAGATAGTTGAAGGTCAGCAATTTAGAGGGCTAGAGAATCTGTCTACTACAGCCATAGCAGGAGACAAGATGCACTGAGTAAGGAGAGAAATTGCTGAGATGCAGGGTTTAGGAGCAGCACGGTCTGGTTAGACGTTGTGGTCCCATTGATTATGAGACTCAAGGTCCCTATGTCTTTCCTTGGAGAAGACAGCCAATGCTACTTGAGCAACTGATATCAGTATCTTTCCAGGTCATCTCTATAGAGACAAAGAAGGGGTTAAAGTGTGTGGAAGAAGGACTGTTGGTCCTACAGAGGCAGCTACCCTTGACAGTAGTATTTCATCACACCCATCCTCTCCTGGTGGTGGAAAGAGCTATGCCTCCAGCTTTCCTCACCAGGCCTGGCAAAAACAGTCCTGGGATTTGATCTTTTTCCTCTCTCTCCTTTTTCATTCAGGCAATGGCCCTGGGGGAAGAGTAGGCTGCTCTGACAGTGAAGGAGGCATTGTGGAGGCAAGTGTGTGCAGAAGCAGGGTCCTTGAAGTCAAGTCAGCTGTTGGTAAACAAGGTTAATGAAGGGGGAAGGGAAGAAAGAGAGACAAGTATACCCTTACTGTGATGTCTGAGACCTCACTCGTAGTCCCACAACCTTAATGACCTTTCCCACTGCAGGTTTTCCTCTCTAAATATTTGGACTGTGGAGACTACAAATTTACAGGATTGAGTAAATGCAAGGTGTTAGGCAGAGGGTTGTGTTGTCTGAACATGAGGCTTTGTGCATCTGTGTCTGTTTCTTCCAAAACAACAGGAATTGAAGCAAAAATTGAAGACAAAAGATACCAAACATTGTGGTACTGTGATGCAACAGTGACTGCAAGTACCTGTGATACTCTTATGATTCAGCTGTGAGATTCACTTTCTAGCCTTTGAATGGGGATCAGTGGAAATGCTACTGAAGTCCACAGCTACTCATTTTTTAGCCTTTGCAGCAGTGCCACGTTGTGTCTGAGCTTAAGTAACGATCAGTTGGGACTATAAAGAGTAAGCAGTCTCTAAGGTAGTGTGTGAAAAGTGTCATGGTCTTTTGGCACTGAGACTCCCTTGTGTGCTTTGGAGGAAGAGTGGGCAAAATCTTCAACTTGCTTTTATCTAGGCTATTTGGACCCTACTGGCACAAAATAAAAACAAACAAACAAACAAACAAAGCTTCCTAGGCATGGTTAACCTTTTAAAATATCTTTGTTGGGCTGGCAAATACCTATGAATCCTGGAGGTAGGAACACAAAGGTGTGACTCATTAGAGACTAATTTCTTGTAGGTCAGAATAAATGAGCTGTACTTTCAAAGCATTGTCTTAGACTGCCTTTTTTTTTTTTTTTCCTAATACAGGCCTATCTAAAGACTAGAAATTCAGACATCTAAAAAAGTCTTATATACATGTTTATTTCCAGCTTAGGACTCAACGATATCATCTTTATTCATACACACTTGAACTTTACTCATATTTTGTTCATTGTGTGAATGGACCTGCTGAAGATGACAGTCAGGAGGAAGAGTGTGTGCTGCAATTATGAACCTTTCTTAACTGACAGATCTAATGGGGGTGGGGGGCGAAATCCTTTTCTCAGAGTTTGCCCAGCAGCTTGTAGCTAATTTTCCATGACACTTACGTGATGTAGGGACTTATGCTGTAGGAAGCCTTGTGTGGACTGTTTGCTTGAATGGGTCACATCTCTCCTGCTTGCAGGATTTCTCTGAGAGGAGAGGAGTGCCCTTGGAGATGCGATACATTTGTAGACCTGAGACCCATGTTTTGATCTAGTGCTTGCAGCAAACTAAGAGGTAGCTGTAATAGCAAAGCACACATGGATAGGATGCGGCATGTTGTCATGACCATTCTCCTGACAGTCATCTTACACATAAGAAACAGTTTTCCTCTTGTGCAGACTGAAGATGTGGCTTTGGTATCAGGTTTCCTCTTCCTGTGCATCACCTTGTTCCTGTCTCCCACTGCCTCAAAATAGATGAAACACAGAACTGTTTACATTAAAAATGAGTTGCTTATGAAGGGAAATGAACTGAGGATATGCAGAAAGCTGCATCTGATTACTGGCAGAGGCTAATTGTGCATAAGGTCCCTTCCTTTCTTTTCTCCCTCTCCTCCTCCAACCCCTTCCCACTGCAGAGTTTATATTCCTTCAAATACTGTATGTCTTCTGACTGACCATGGATGAACACAGAGGATACCATTTTCCTTGTGCTTTTCTCAGTCACTACATTCAGCTGCCTGCTTTTACTAGGCTGCATTGGCTGTGGTGATGTGGGACAGGAGCCTGCTTCTGTCAGATGAATTTTCTTCATGGTTCCCTGAGGAATCATCGGGCCACAGTGAGGTCTGTAATAGACTGCTGTCCCTGCTGCGCTGCCTCACCCCTGCTGGTTATCTGTGGAGAGCTTCAATGACAAGGAGAGGGGCATGGGGAGCTGTTGTTATTTTTAAAATATTTACAGTATAAGTTAAAGGTATGCATAAAACAATATTTATACAAAGAAAGAATGAGGGCAAAAGTTTTAACCCTGGTTTTGAAGGTATGTCCCATTATGGGTTTATTCTTCCTTTTATCCATTCATAATAAAATAATAAGAAGGGGAGGAGACTTAGTAGATAACAATGAGAGAGAGAGAGACTTTCTGCCTGGCCCTGAGCAGATGTGGGAAATGGTTTTCTATGGTGAGAGTGCTTAGGTTTAATCTTCTTGTCTTTATGTTTCAGGCTAAAGGGTCTGAAATGCCTTCATGGTAAATGCCTTCATCACCAATGCTATAGGTGTTTCTTCTCTGTCTTATTAGGCATGGGGCTGCCTCTTATACCTGGTAGGATATTTTGACCCAAATCTCATTTAAACCCAAGAGACTTTTTTTGTCTGAAGTCTTAGGTGAATTTCATCAAAATGTGTAACTGGATAAAATCCTCTAGCTCTTCTGGCTGGATAACTAGGTCTGTAAGTTAGGAAGTCTACAGGCAAATTCTGCTTTCTCATAAAAGAGCAAATTTCAGCTTCAATTCAGAAATGCATTGCTTGAAAAGGCTGTACTTTGTCAGTGTAAAAAGTACTGTTTTATGATGATTACCTCTTAGATCTACTTCAGAACAACTTTAAAAGAAGCAGAACGTAGGCAGGTACCAATTACCTGTCACAATTAGTGTACATCTTCTTGTACATGTTTAAGAAATTAATGACAGTGGGCGGTTAGAACTGTCTCATTACTACTAATTAATATGATAAGTATTTAATAAGCCGTTGGCAAAATAATAATACTAATTAAATGTGACAACAATAGAGTCCTTAATTATAGGAGAACAGATATTCTTGAAGTCCAGTAACAATAGTGGGAAACAATCTGTGCTTTTTTCAGACATTTCAGTGCATCTCCTACTTGAAAACCATATTTTATCTTAAATATTTATTTAATGGATTTTGGGCCTAAGAAGTGCATTCATTTGTTCTTGAATACTAGAAAATGAAATTTTGTGACTGCTTGATAACTTTCTAATCCTGCTTCCTATATCTGCACCTTTTCAATGTTTTCACCAACAGCATATATGGAGAGTCTATATGCATAAATGTTTAGTTAATATAAACTCAAGATAATGTTTCTCAATGTATCTTGAGTTATGAGCTCCTCTTTCTAGTATTCATCTTTTCTTTATCTAAGTAACTACTGTTCAGGGTGGAAGGAACAGACCTATCCCTTCATGTGGGCTTTTGGGAGAGTATGCCTACAGATTATGTAAAAATGGCCAAATATGACAAAATTACTACAAAAATAGTAAAAATCAGATTAAAACCAAGAATGCTAGGAAAAATTATCTGGGGTTGTGTGAATGATTTTAGCTTTCGATCAATGTTTTTGAAAAGTGAAAAATTTTAAATCAGGTCAAACTGGAATCCAATTTTTACGTTTCCTTTGTGAAGCTTCAGTTAAAGTGTAAACAATTCAGCTAGAAGTGAGTTACTTTAATTAAAGCAAACTTAAAAATTCTTAAGTTTCATTTTTAATGGAAAGGCTAAGATTCAAATCTATCTTTGTTTCGTTTGGAGGTAGGATTTGAACCCAGGTTTCCTTCCTCCAAAGTGAGTGCCAGGAGTGCAATTGTCTAGTTCTGTCTGTTCCTCTGAATAAACAGTAGGTGAATATTCATTGGATACAAAGAATATGCCAAGTGAATTGTCCCAACTTTCATACAACTTGTTCATAGAAAAACAGACCTGTTCAGGCTGGAAGGGAACTACTGGGGATATGTAATTCAGCCTGCAACTCAAAGCAGAGCTAGCTGTGGAGTCAGATCTGGCTTCATCCACTTGGGTCATGAAAACCTCCATGGATGGAGACTCCTCAACCTCTCTGGGCAGCCTGTCCTATTCTGTCACTATCTTAATGAGGAAAATGTTTCTCATTATGTTTGGCATGAATCTCTCAAATCATTTGTATCTTCTGTCTCTTGTCCTCCCACAACTCACAACGAAAGAGCCTGACTCCATCTTCTCGATGAGCTCCTTAGAAGTATTGACAGGCTATTGTTAGGTCATCTTGAAGCCATCTCTCTTTCTGGTTGAACAAACCCTGGTCTCTCAGCCTCTCCTTTACAGGGCAAGTGCTCCAGTCTGCGACCATCCTGATTGCCTTCTACTGAACTTGCTCCAGTTTGTCATTGTGTTGTTTTTTTTTTCTATGCCTGTTTATATGCAGTTACTATAACTAAGTGGAGCAGATTTAGTCTATACAGGTCCCCAAAGAGTCTCTCATGTTAAAGCTGATGCACAGAAACGGCTTCAAAACTCTCCCAAGCACCTCATGGATTTGGATTCTGCAGAGCA
This sequence comes from Aegotheles bennettii, assembly GCA_013398125.1. NCBI lineage: Eukaryota > Metazoa > Chordata > Aves > Caprimulgiformes > Aegothelidae > Aegotheles > Aegotheles bennettii. The sequence goes on from VZRW01005151.1 coordinate 9,792, forward strand.
CATGGTGAGCTGATGACAAAGGGCAGGATTCTTTCTGTGGGACATCTCCACGTGGCAAGGAAGCAAGGAAGGGGGAGAGCAGGAAGACAGGTTGGATTTCCTGTCTTCCTGGCTTTTATAGTGTGGCAGGAAGTGTGAGGGAATACGGACACCTCTGTTTCTGCCTGCCCTAGACCACCTCAGGGTCCTAACTCCACGCACTCTCTAGGTCCTCACGCTAATACCATAAAATTTCACCCGTGCCCCCTCAAACCATAACAATCTATTAGCTCAATATGATATAGAACTTTAATGTTACCAAAAATACAGTTAATGAGGATTAAAAATAAAAAAGTTGGCCAATCCATAAGATATTTTACTTTGCTGCTCTCTGCTTTACTATTCTCCAGGATGGAAATTTTGAAATAAAATTTGCGGTCTAAAGGTTATGAT
>VZRW01005155.1:0-21150 GCA_013398125.1 Aegotheles bennettii
AGAACAACTGGCCACTTGATACACCCCCACACCCCCATCTGCTGCCATCCTTCCCTGCACTTTCCCAGCATGTCTTTAAAAGGGTGCCAGATGTGCTGTTAGATGGGCCATGGAGGAGCAATTTTGGTTAAGACCCCAGCGCAGTAAAGGACAGGGAGACCAATGCTGTGACCAAACAGAGAGAGAGAACATACATCATAAATAATNCCCCCAGCTTTTATTGCTGAGTGTGATGTCATATGGTATACAATATCCCTTTGGTCAGTTGGGGTCAGCTGTCCTGGCTATGGCCCTTCCCAAGATCTTGCCCACCCCCAGCCTACTGGTGAGGGGAAAATGTTGGAGAGACAGATTTGATGCTATGTGAGCACTAATCAGCAGTAGCCAAGACACTGGTGTGTTATCAACACCTTTCTAGCTACCAATGCAAAGCACAGCACTGTGAGGGCTGCTATGGGGAAAATTAACCCCATCTCAGCCAGCCACAGAGATCAAGGGGGCAACTCACATGGTGAAAGCCCACACTTCCCCCTTGGAAGGGGATGCATGATGAAACTTTGTAGAGGAACAATGCTGGGAACATGTTTGGCTCAGCTATGCAGATTCCCTGCTAGCTGGTGACAGTTGCAGGCGCTGCTGCTACAGAGCTGGGTTGCACCAGGGCAAACAGATCATGAGCTATTTTAAACACAGCCCCTAAACCTCACATATGATTCAGGCTTCAGGGGGACTGATGGCTTTTTGCTGATGAAAAAGGACATGTTGAGGCAAGTCCTCAAACATTCCAGGGCTAAGGTGCCTCAGCTGACACTAAGACAAGGAAGCCTCTGCTACAGAAAGACCACAAGCCTCAGCACATTTGGTGTTTGATCCAGGTACAGCACTGTGACTGAGGTCCAGACACCCTCAGACCACTCCACAGGGGCTTGCTCTTCCTCCCATTCCAGCCAGCCCCACATGAAGCCTTAACACAGACAGGGGTTTCAGGAAGCTTATGCAGGCCTCCAACCTCACCAATACAGCCAGGCTACAGGAGCACACCTTGAGTGCCTCCCTAGAGGGTTTCACCCTCCGGCACAGGTGCTCCCAACAAGCTTCACTGATTTTTCCACCCTAGGACAGGCCAGAAGCCTGCCAAGTGCAAGAAACATGCTTCAGCATCACCCAAGCCCTATCTGCACAGCCAGCACCCTCAGAACAGCCAGCACCACACCAGGAAGCAACACCAGGCTGACAGACCCTGCACAGTACTCTCCTCCCAGCAGGTCTCAGGGCCTGCACATTCCAGCATCAGAGTTGCTCCAGGTCTGGTGTCCCCTAGTCCTCACACTTTGCCCCACACAGGAGGGGGAATGTGCCTGCAGCCCATCTTGACTCCCTAGAGCCTACAAGGCAGCTGCATACCCACCTGTTGTCCTAGTCCCACACCCAGGTGTGAGGGGAAAGGGTTTGACGCATGACACTTCGATAACATCCCAGCCTTCTAGAAGATTCCCCAAGCTATCCCTAGCTATAAGCAGCCATCTCGGCGCAGCAGGGCCAATGAGAGAGCCCTGAGGGGGCGGTACCGGCTTGAACTTGTCAATGGATGGTTGTGGTAGAGAGGCGGAGCGACGATTGGCGCCCTCCCGGCCCAAGGGGGCGGGATTCGTGCGAGCGGAACTCCCCTGATGTGGGGGCGGGGGCGAGCTCAGCTCAGCTCAGCTCAGCAAGCGTGCGGTGCCCTGGGACAGCGCGAGCGGTGAGTGGCGGTGGCTCTGCCCCACTGCGCTGCCCCACACCGCTGCCACACAGCCCGTCGCCGGCACTGGTGTCCCGGTGGGGATGGGGGCTTGGCCCCTCCGCCGTGACAGCGTGTACCAGTGGGACTGGAGGGTGGATCAGTCCTTCTGCCCTATGGGGTGATAAGGTGTCGCTATGGGAATGACGGGGTGTCCCGATGAGGCTGGGAGGAGTCTACCCGTGGGGTGACAGGATTTCGCTATGGGGCTGGGAAGGGGAGATTAGCTGGGAACGGAGACTAGCCCCGTTGCCCCTGTGGGATGACAGGGTTTCCTGGTGGGTCTAGGGGGCAGGTCTAGCTCTGCCCTACCTAGAGACAGGGTGTCCTCATGAGTCTGAAGGGGTGGGAAGAAAGGGTTAATTCCCCTGCCACATAAAAGTAAGTGCATTCAAATGGGGCTGGGAGGAAGGGGTTAAAGCTCCCCTCCATGGGGCTGTAGTACATCCCTATAGGGCTGGAGAGGGCGGTGAGGTGAGGGTTAACCCCTCTCTCCCCTCATGCTTTGGAGGGAGTAATGTGCCCTGTTGGAGCTGTGTGGTGTGGCCAGGAAGAGGTTGGACACACACACACACACACTCCCCGTTGGGGGTATCAGTCTATCCCAGTGGGGCTGAACCGGATGATGAGGAAATGGGTAAACACACACACACACACAGAGGTAACAGTAATGGGGTCGGAGGGGCCAGCAAGGAGAGGGTTAACCCCTGTCCCAAATCGAGGTGCCACTGTCCCCCGTGAGAGCTGGCGGTGGGGAGGAAAGGGTTAACCCGCTTTCCTATTGGAGCTGACTTTGAGGTCCCAGTGGGGCTGGAGGGGTGGCCCCAGGTAGGGGCCAGCACCCGGGTGGGGCTGAAACCTGGAGGAAGCAAGGAGTGTGTGTGTGAACCTCTCTCATGAAGGTGACAGCTTCTCACTGAGCCCATAAATGGGGCACCGGTGAGGAGAAATGGGGGGGCTTGACCCCATCCCCACACCATTGTGAGCACTCCAGTGGGGCTGGAAGTGGGGGACCCTGTATGGGGAGACATTGAGTGGGGATTGACTTCATCCCTGTGCAGGCAAGCTGGCAGTGGGGCCTTGCCAGCAGAGGTGGTAAGGGGAGGATTAACCCCATCCCATGCAGGTGTGGGCACCCCAGTGGGGCTGTCGGTGGGAGAGTCGGGTGTTGTGAGTAGGGGCCCGGGGAGGGAATAATTCATTGCGGGTAGTCATGACATTGCTGCCTGGATCCCTGCGGCTGCCAGCTGGTATGGGTACGGGTGGCTCTGCCTGCCTCCGGCACAGAGATACCTTCTGGTTCCCTGACCAAACCCAGGATACACTGCCATGCTGGCCATCCTGCTCTTCTGGAGCCTTGCGAAGAGGTACACACCCACCCTGGCTTGCCGACCCCAATGCTCTCCAATGCTCTGCACTCAGAGAGCCACTGGACCTCAACCCCTGGGGACACAGTGGGCTGGCTGTCACCTGCCTGGTGTTTCACTTGCCAAGGGTGGGATGAAGGAGCCACATGGTGATGTCCTTGGCCACGGCTGCCCTGTTTCAGTGGTGAGCATCCGGAGAGGATGCTCTCTGCGGCCCTTGAGTTATGATGATGGATGGGGGGGAGAATGCAGTGGCATTGGATTTCCTTGGCACACCTGAAGGTGACTTCTCAGTAGGTTTTGCAGTGCTGGGCAGGGAGGAGGCACACCATCCTGTTGCCCAGCGGTGGTGGGGGGAGAGCTAGGAGCCTGCAGCCAGCAGGCAGCTCCAGTCGCTGGGTGGGAGTGTGGCAGTCAGACCCCTTCTGGGAGATCGGTGCTGGTACCCAGGGAGGGGGACACAGGGACCCCCACACATCCAAAGGGGAAAGCTGAGGAGGTACAAATTAGTTAACATGATGTTTTCTGCCTGGTGCATCACTGTCACCCTACTTTTCTTCCTCCCTGATTTGCCTGGTAGGTGCAAAACCCTGGATGTGAGCAAGTAATTTCTAGGGACCCCAGGGGCATCTTGCTCTTGCTACTTGGCAGTGGTGGGGGCTGTGTGGGGGACATGATGTTAACGGGGCAGCCTTGCACCAGGTACCTTGCTGCAGCGGCAAGTATGCCGGAGATGATGACAGAAATGTCTTAATCTGGTGGTTTAGTGAGCCTGCTGCATCTCGCCGCCCCAGAAAGTGACAAGAAACCAATTAGAAGGAAAACTACAGCTCAGCAACACAAAGGATGGCAGCTCCCCACATCACATTGATACCTGCTTGCCCACAGCCAAAGCCATTTCTGAGCTGTCCTGAGAGTGGAGGTTGGAGCCAGCTGCAGCCACGGGGCTGTCGAGGAGTTTGCCTTTTCAGTGTGCTGGAGTAGCCAGAGGGGGAGGCTTACCAGGAGAGCATTGTTTGGCGGCAGCATCCTCAGCATGAGCCAGCACCTTCCTCTCTTCTGTCCCCTGTCACCCTCTGGTGCCTCCCGGTCAGGCACCTAACACCTGCCAATGCCTCCAGACAACCATAATGTTTAAAATAAAACTAGAACTTTTAAAAATGGCAGCTTGGACTCTGAATATGTTCATAAAGTTTTGGTAAGCGGGTTTCCGCTTCTCGCCCTTGCACCCTTGTTACCAAGGAGTGACGCTCAATGGCCTGAGATGCTGGTTGGTGCCCATCTCTAGCACATGGCATCCCACAGTGATCTTGCACCCTGAGATGGAAAAAAAATCTCCCCAGTGCTGCTGCCTGCATGGGTTTGTTCCCTTACATGACTGCCAAGCAGAGGGATTATGTCAAATGATTGCTATTTAGCTGGTGTGCTCATCCAGAGCTTGCACTGGCTGATGTCATGTGCAGGGCCAGAACAAAGATTTATTTTTTTATTTAATTATTGTGGTTGCAAGAGGAGGATGGAGGGTGGGCTGTCTTGGCAGGGCTGGCCCTGGCCGGGGGATGCTTGTGGTTTTCTCCACAGCTGAGTGGCCACAGCTTGTCCTAAGGCATCCCAGTTGGGAGGGTAAATACAGAAATTGCTTGCCCTGTGGCACCTTCCCCACCACTCCCGAGGGGGTTGAATGGGAAGGCAGGAGAGGATGACTGAGCAAAAGGAGGAGAGGAGCAGTAGTGGTAGCAAGGCGCAGCTGATCCCTGGGAAGTGGGAGAGATGGAAGGAGGCTCTCTGGAACAGAGTTGTGTTTTACCACCACACATGTGAGCATCACCTCAGGAGTGTGCCTTAACCTACTGGATCACCCACTGGTGTCTGGTCCTCACCAGCATGGTAAACTGTGGTGCAGGGCTGCATTTCGGCAGAGAACTTTCCCTTTCCCTGAGCCCAATCAGATAAAGGGCTCCCTGGCTGGGAGAGCATCCCCCAGTGGGCATATCCGCCCCAGTGAAAGACCCCTCAAGGGTCAAGGCCAGAGATCTTAAGGGGGACAACAGCATTTTGCTGGGATGAGACATGCTTCTGTGGGAAGTGCCATGGCATTTTGGATGGGCAATGTGGTCCTGGTGGTGCCATCAGATTGGGCTGCACAGGGTTGGAGCTGGACACTGCAATCCCCAGGGGGGAAAATTGAAGGTCTGCGACCTATGTGTCTCTTGAGCTGGGATGCAACAGGGTTGTCTTCAGCACTGCCTTGCTTGCCCTCACTACAGGAGGGTTGGCATCATCCAGACAGGGGCCAAATCTTGGTCCAGGTCTGGGTCCTAGTCACGGGGAGCCCTTGACCCACACCGGAGGCTGCTGCGAGGTAGGGAGATGCTGGAGTGACCTTTGGTGGGGGAATTGGCAGGTTACCTCTCAAAGCCTCCCCCCCCCAGTTGCTCACCCCGGGGTGTCCTGCAGCCCCCTAGCCCCATGGGGAGGGCAGATGGGGAGGCGGAGGCAGACAGGGGATAGAACATCCCCTAGCGCCTGTGTGGGCTGGGTAGTGATGGCAGCTCTGTGTACAGGAGCTGGCAGGCTCCTGCTGGGAAGCTGGTACGGAAATGTGCTGGCATTCAGGAGCTGCCACAGGAGATGTTGTCAAATCCTTTTTACACCCCCAGGGACCTTCTTCTGTCTCTTATGTGCCCCCCCCCGGCTGCCTTGCACATCCACAGGTGCCCCCATCTCCCCTTGCTGTGTCCTTCAGAGGTCCCTGTGCCCATCAGCCCTTCTGCACTGGGTGCCTTAGCCCTCCTTCCCACCTACAGCAAAGTACCTGCTCTGCAGCTGGGGCAAAAAAGAGCAGAAGTTGGTGGTTTGGATTAAGGGGTGCAATTTCCAAGCTCTTGTAGCAGCTATCCAGCTGTAGAGGGGTTATTGCCAAAGTCATGACTCAAGACAAGGCAAGCCTTGGATGCTTGGGATGGATACCAGGGGCTCAGTGAAGCACTGTGAATGTGCATCCCCAGGCGTGCCCAGCCACCCTTATCTGAGCTGCTGTGGTTGGGGAGGGGTGGGGTGTCCCTCTGTGACCTCCACCAGAAGCTTGTGGATAGAGTAAGGACAGGGGTGAACATCTGATAACTTGTATGATGGTGAAGGAAAGAGCCAAAGCTCACACCTGATGCAAAAATCCATCTGCTGGATGAGCTCGACCAGCTAGGGCTGCCCAGGGATGTTTGGAGCAAGGATGGGGTGAGAGGATGAAAACTGGACCATAGCAGGGAGTGGAATGTGTGCACAAGGACTTAGCAGAGAGCAGCAGGTCTGCTGGGTGCAACACCTGGAGAAGAGCAGGGCCAGGAGCAAGCACTGAGCTGTGCTGTGTGAGGCAGGGCATGGCAGGCCAGGTTTGAGAGGGACAGGAGTTTGCTATAAGAAAACCAAGGGGCAAGAAGCGGTGGGAAGCATCATTGGAGGAGTGTGGGTCTTGTTCAGCCTCTGCTCAGAGGAGCTACTCTTGTCTCCTCCAGCTGCTCTCTGGGTTTCCATGACCCCTCTGGTGTTTGCTGCTCCAGTGGCATGTCTGGGGGATGAATAATCACTTGTCCTTTTCCTTCCTTGGTTTACAGCCACTGGGTTTTCCATGTCCTGGCCTTGGCCCCTGTATAATGGACAGAGTGACCCCCAGGAGCCAGTTGCCTGTGCCAACCTCCGAGCCTTGTGCCAGACTATGATGCTTCAGCACCTCTTCTTCCGCTTCATATTTCTGGCTTACTGCAAGATGTAGTTGAAGTCTCTCAGGAAGTGCAAGTCAGGCTTGAAAGTGTTTTTAAAAAGAAAACAATTAAACAAAAAAATGTTTCCCACCATCACAAGATGTTTCTGTCTAATGGCTTCGTTCTCTCTTCACTAAATACAAATTATGGCTCTGACACTCCAGCTAAAAGCCAATTGTTTTCAGGAACAAAATGTTTGAAGTTCCTTTAAGGTGAAGGTGGCACCATGGTCCCTGCCACAGCTTTCAGCCTCCAAAAACCTGCTATCATCACCCTGCCTATCACCTATCACCCTGCCTATCACCACCAGGCCTATCACCCTGCCTATCACCACCCTGCCCCTGCTCGGGCTCTTCCTCCCCCAGTCAGCCTCAGAGATGAGTCTCCCCCTCCTCACTGCTCGGGAGCTAAAACCGTCCTGGCACTGGGACGCTGTCCTCTGGCAGAAAGTGTGGACCTGAGCCGGCTCTGGTGCTGTTGGCCAGTGAGACGCGGGGAGCAGCGGCTCAGCGATAAGTGCATGCCGGTCTGATCGCCACTGCCCGAGTGTGATACTTGCCTTACAAAAGAGCTGTCTTTCTGCTTTCAGGAATAAGTATTTGGCTCCCAGTAGCGTCACCATCATGGGGAAGGACTATTACAAGATTTTGGGCATCCAGTCCGGTGCCAATGAGGATGAAATCAAGAAAGCCTACCGGAAAATGGCCCTGAAGTATCACCCTGATAAGAATAAAGACCTCAACGCTGAGGATAAGTTCAAGGAGATCGCAGAGGCTTATGATGTCCTGAGTGACCCTAAGAAATGAGCCATTTATGACCAGTATGGGGAGGAAGGTAAGGGGACAAGCACTACCACTCAAAGGCAGGGGTGCTTGGTCCAAATAGGCTTCTATAGGTGAGGGAGTGTTTTCACACCCTTGGTGCTGCAGGAGTTGTCCCCATGATTCATGCCTCCTTCCAAAATGGGGCCGATAGCTGCAGAATCAGGGAGAGCAAAGGCTCTGCTAATGCCAGAAATCACCTCTCAACCCGCTCCTTCCTAGGCTGCTCCATTTTTCCAACCCGCCACCCTCCTTCCCAGGATGGCCAGGCTCTCCCTGCCCTCAGCCCCAAAGCCAGCTGAGATGATGGAAGTGGAAGGAGCTTACCTCCTGGGTCATATCTGGGGTAATTCATTAGCAACCTTTAATTAACCTAAATTTCCCAGTGAAGAAGTATTGCTTTTGCCTGCATTTCCTCTCTCATTTGGGTGCTGGTCCTGCTGTCCTCCCCAATACGGGCTGATCTACAGGATTCAAAGCTTTTCCCAATTTAAGTAATAGATCCTTGTTTTGAAACCAAGCAGCTACTGTTGTCTGGGGGTTGGCATAGAGGAGGAGAGCTGCTCCACAGCAGGCAGCCTTATTAGTCAAAGATGAAAGAGCACAATCCCATGCAAGGAGAGTGACAAATAGCATCTGCATTAATCAGCCCAGGGTTTGGGTGCTTAAAAGAGCAGAAGGTTTGGCAGGAACAAGCTGCTGGGTGGAAGACACAGCCCTTCTGGTGAGGCCAGCAGTCAGGTGCATCCCCTAATGAGCCACCAGCAGAATTAACTAGTGGTGGGTTAATTCTCGAAGCATTAGTTATGTCAGGGCTATGATGGATGCACCCAAGCCACATGATTTGCTGCAGTGTAAAATGAGAAGAGGTTGTCTCAAGTGGGAAACTAGCCTTTCCCTGGAGGCACCACTGAAATTGAACCCTGCTTGGGCCGGCATCATGGGATTAAAGGTGAAACCTCCTGGCTGTACAGTCTGTTAGAGACAGGGGCTTGCCAGGGATTTGACAAAATACCCATCACCAAAGGCAGCTAAAATAAGAACAAGTTAAGGAAGGAGGGAAAAGCAGCCCTCTCCTCGCAGCAGGGTGGGGAGTACCAGCAGAACCAAACCCCATTGGCATTTTGGGGTATCGGTGCTGGTCACATGCATAAAGCTGGAGCAGAAATGAGATTAAAGATGTGAAAAGGTTTTGTGGCTGGAGCGAGGGGTACGGAGGTGCTGTTGAGCTGTCTGGACTCGTTGTGGGACAGGGACTGCAGTCTACCTCCCAGGCAGTGACTTACAGACCAGTCATCGTCCATGGCCCCACACACCTTTCATTTCCCATCAGATGCCTTTTTTTGGAACAATATGGCCTGGGGATCAGCAGTTTGAGGGGCTTCTGGGTCCCACATGCTGGGGTGGGTGAGGTGAAGTGAAAGGTCCTTCACCCCAGGATAGAAAGTTCATCAATCAGAAAAGATCCCCAAATTGCCTGCTCTGTGCTTGTCTCCTTCCTATCTCCTGCTGGCATGAGGGGCAGCCCATCAGAAATAGCCCTTCACTGTCACCAGTGTGCCCTAAAAATAGTCCTTGAACTAGGCTTGACTTAACCCTTCCCAGGTGCTTCTGATAAAAAATAGCCTTGCAGAGCATGTGTGACCTCTTTGGAGGCCACTTGTAGTGTGCCTCGATTGCTTGGGACTTTGGGGGGGGTATTGCAGTGATGTAAGGCCCTGCCTGAGGTCTGACAGGGGAGTTTCCCATGGGAATGGTTGCCAAAAGATCCAAACCTTGAACTTACCTGACATTTTATACAGTTAATAAACAGAGAGCTGTATCCCTCCCACTGTATGCTGACCTGGAGGTCTGCTGACCTTTACCTGCTCTGCCACCAAGAGTCATGGTCACTCACTGAGCTCAAAGCCTTTTCTCATATGCTGGATGTGATACTCCTGGACTGCAACCATTGGTACAGCCCAAAAGACAGAGCTATTTAGGCAGAAGGAAGCCTGCCCATGGGGAAAAATGGAGATGGGCTGGTCAGGAAATGTTTTAAATGAAAAGGCCATAAATTGGGTGGAGAGATCCAAGCAAGTGCTCAGTTGGGGTAGCGGGGACAAATCCTGAACAGCCTTTGAGCTTGCTGGGTGTAGGGGCAGGACTGTGTGTCATGGGTTGGGATGGTGCCTTCCTGGCCCACGGTATCCACAGGTGGCTGGGCTGGAGGGGGTGACCTGCACCCCTGGGAGCTGCTGGAAGGTCTGCCTGGAGCCAGCAGAGACCTGTGTGGAAAGTACGGTTCCAGCATAGCATCCATCTGCAGGGAGCGTTTAATGTCTTGTCTTTCCCTTTCTCTTCTAGGTCTCAAAACTGGAAGTGGCTCTTCAGGTGGCTCAGGCAACGCTTTCCACTACACTTTCCACGGAGACCTCCATGCCACCTTTGCATCCTTCTTTGGAGGCTCCAATCCTTTTTATATCTTCTTCACTAGCAGCCGCTCCCAAGTGTTCAATGGCTTTGACCAGGAAGACCTGGATATCGATGACAATGATGACCCTTTCAGTGCCTTCGGCCGGTTTGGCTTCAATGGCATTAACGGAGTTCACTGGTGGCACCAGGAGTGCACACACAGAGAAAGGTCCAAGACCCACCTGTCATCCACGAGCTCAAGGTGTCCCTGGAAGAGATCTACCATGGCTCCACCAAGAGGATGAAGATCACCCGCAGAAGGCTCAATGCTGATGGCCGGACCATGCGGACTGAGGACAAGGTCCTAAACATTGTCATCAAACGGGGTTGGAAGGAGGGAACCAAAATCACATTCCCCAAAGAAGGGGATGCCATGCCAGACAACATCCCTGCTGACATCATCTTCATCCTCAAGGACAAGCCTCACTCGCACTTCAAGAGGGATGGGACAAACATGTTCTACACCGCAAACATCAGTCTTAAAGAGGTGGGTATCAGTGGGAAATCCCATGGGGTGGGAGGTAGCACTGGGTTGTGGCATGTGGAGCCAAGAAGGGAGTCAGTCCTTGTCCTGCACTGATGAGGAAGACCAGGTAGATCATGAGAGACACAAGCAAAGACCTCTACAGAGAGGAGCAGCAGAGACCAACTCGTGCTTGGTCCGGCAGCAGTCCCTGCTGAATGCACCTTGCTTGAGCCAATACAGGTGTTATTTACCTATTTTCTCCCTTACCCATATGTCTTGTCCTTCTATTTTAGTATATTCATGTGTGAAAGAGAGTCCAGATCCTCTGTAGGAACAAGGGAAAACCCAAATTTGCTGGTATGAGTCTGGTCCCTGCTTGTTCTCATAGATGAGCCTACTGTGGCTTAATGACTGTCCAGGATAGAGCAGGATCATGTGGAGAAAGGTGGTACCTTGCCCTCACTGAGGAATGCTTTAGCCAAAAGCAGCTGTTTTCTTTGATTCTGGCTTCCCTAGACAAAGAACCAAATAAACAAAATATTCAGTCAGTGAGCAAAACCCAACACACCCAGGCTGTCAGTCCTGAAGGTCACAGTGGGGCTGGATGCATCAGAGCCAGCAAGCTGGGCGAAGGTGGGAGAGAAAGGGGAGATTACCCCGGTACAAGATGTGCCATTCACCGCTGGTACCGTATAACTATCTTTTAATAAATCCCATCTGGCAGCTGTATTTAACATTGATGTTTTGGGCAGCTACCATTTTCTGTTCCTTTCATACTGTAGACGCTGTCTGGATTCTTAATGAGCTGATTTTTTTTTTTTTCTGAAGACAGATTTATGTTCTCAAATGCATTTAATAGAAATAAGCTCAATGGGCCAGACCTGGGGTAGGGAAACATAAGCTCGTTAGTGTGCCAGCAAGTTGAGAGAGCTTTGTAATGGCTCTGCATCCCAGGTGGGGCTGTGGACAGGTGTACTGAGGGCAAGGGGCAGCTACATGGGTCAGGTAGATCTGGGTGCTCCTGGAGCAAACGCATCTCAAGTTGACCTGCAGACTCAGGAGTTAAACTTCCTTCATGGTGCAAAGTGAAGAGGTTTATTCCTGTGGTGGCTGGATCCCCTAGCCACTCCAGAAATACTCAGGAGAGGCTGCCTTATTTATGGAGTCATGTATGCCATATCTCAGATATTTCCTTCCGTGCATTCCCCCATCTGTAAAATTAACCCCAAGCTGGCTGTGCTGATGTCCAGACCACATTAGACCAGGTTCACACACTGCTCAGGCTGGAGGGACTCTCAACTGGAGTTGCCCTTTGAGCAGCAAGCAGAGAAACCTGCTCGGGCCCTGTGCACTATTGCACCAGAAGTACTGGTGCTGAGCCCAGGAAAGCACTGGCTCTGCTGTGCTGAGTAGTCCCCCAGCTGCCTCACACCCACAGGGCTCCTGTGATCTCCATCCAGCTGCCCGTGAGCAAGGCATGTGTACTGGCATTTGGTTTGCACAATGCAATCACAAAGAGAGACCACTGGAAATTGCTGGTCCAGGCAAATTCCTCGTCTCTTTGAGCTGAACTATCTGATCTCTGTCTTCCCCCACTGCAAACCCAACATGCTGGGTGTCCTCAGGGAGCTGCTGGCCTGGCTGCCATCACCAGCCTGCTGCTTGCCAGGGCAAGGTGATACTTTGCTGCTTTTATTTTCTATGAGAAGAAATAGCTTAAGTGCTCTGGAGCATGAGCAGATGCCAGGAGCTCCCAAACTTCATATGCCACCATCTTGGTATGTGACAGAGCACCTTGCAGTACAACCTCTTCATCACCTGAGTCTACGGCCATAGCCTTGGGCGCACTCCTTGCACCCTTCCTCCTTGCAAGTCTACCTTTTTTAGTTCAAACTTTAGTCTTTTCCGCTGCCACAAGAGCAGCACAGCACGGTACCAGCAGGCAGAGCTGTCAGGCAGTGGGTGCTGTGACCTGACTCGTGGCCATGCTGGAGACCCCTTGCTAGCACCCTGCTGCCACGGGGAACAACATGCCTGGTGCTCGAGCTGGGGGCAATCAGGAGATCATCCTCCTCCATCCCACAGACCCCTCCACAAAGCAACCCGGGGAGGCAATACCCTCCCAGTACTTGCATCCTGGCCCTGCTGGGTGCCACATCTCCCCAGCCAGGGTGGCACAGGGTGGTTGCTGCCCAGCTGCTGCAGAAACCAGAGGTGTAAGAGGGCTTCCCCAGAGACTCATGGGCTGCAAGGAAGTGTCCCTTCCTAAAATTACAGGTGCACGTCGCAGTGGGAGGTCAAGAGAGGGAGGAGTGACACTGCTCTGCCAACAGCTGCCTCTCCTGGGAGGCAGATCTTCAGGCAGCACTGCCAGCAGAGGCTTGCACCTGCCTGCCTAATGCCTGCCCTCAGCAGCCACCTGCTTTGTATCCTTTACCTGGCATGACCTTCCTCGAAGCATCCATGCATCAGCGCCCAGCTGAGATGTCACCGGTGGTGACATTTCCCCCTCCCACAGTTTCACTGAAAGTGGAGGAGGACCCACCGCTGACCTAGATAAAGCTCAGCTCTCACAGCGCAATGCAGAACTCAGCTATCAAACCCATGGTGATTTAATACCTAGGAATAAACCAAGCCTCTTTCTAGGATGCAAGGCAGCTCCTGCGATTACTGGTGTTACTTCAGCAACCAGCTTCCCAAATGCCAGTGGAGTTGGGCAAGAAGAATGAAAAACAGGAACATATAGCAAAGGAGTGATCGCCTCTGGTTCTTGTGTCTTGGCTTTAAGAAGGAAACATTAAGATCCTGTCTGCCTTTGCTGTTACCACCCACTCTTGCTTGCATCCCTCTGCTTGCCCTGTCTACGTGCTCCCATAGGGAGTTCCCATTCTCCTTCACATTTTATGGCTGGAGATGTCCTTTCCCTGGCACATGTGGACCCATGCATCCCTCCATGGCACATGACAGTGGGCACCAACAAGCAGGAGGACTCCAGCATCCTTGGGCAAGTGCAGGGCAGCAATACATTGACATGGGGAGATAGTCCTTCACTTCCCTCCTCAACCTGCTGGAGATCCAACCAAGCACTTGCTGCTTATACAGAGCTGGCAATGGGCATCCTCCTGCAGCCAGAAAGACTCTTCCTGGAAGGAGACCTTGTGCAGATGAGCTGTGCAAGGAAATGGCCCCAGCTCTCCTGTTCTCTGCTCACCAGAGCCCAAGAGCTGGCTCTGGCATGATTCCCACTGTGATTGCTTTGGTGCAAAGTCCTGGCTCAGCTGCAGAAACTGCAACCATTGGCTCTGAGCCAGCGGTTGACATAAGAAGAGATGTTTCTCCTGGTGCCTGTTGCTGCTCTGGCACCAGAGGCTTTTCCTGGGGAGAGGGATGCAGAACATTCCCCCATCTACCCTAGAAACAGCAAATTGCATCCTCCTCCCCTTCCTTTGCAGGGTGTTTGGGGGAGGGGGAAAGGAGGAGAAGAACGGGAGAGCTGGGACCCCCCGAACCCAGCTTGGAGGGCTGAGCACTTTGCGTGCCAGGCAGGGACGAACCTGGGCCAGCCCCTCGCCTGGGAAGCTCGAGGCTGTACCCCTGGCAAACACACCCCACCCCCCGCCCGTAGCATCGCTTCACAGTCCTCCCCCTTAGCCTTTCTCCCTTGCTGAAAGCCTGGAGACGATCCTGCCCACGTGTACTCCAGAGCTGTCCGAGTTATTTAAGGACACATGGGATTTTCTTGCTGCATTCCCACGTCACGTGGCTCGCTAATGCAGGCCGGCTTGCGGCTGCCGCGGCATTCACCGCCCCAGCTGCTGCCGGGGAGCTGGGGTACAACGGGGTGGCACCCACGAAACCGGCTCTTGGCTTTGTGAGGGCTGGTGATGGGGACCAGTCCCTCCAAGACCTCGGCTTCCACGAAAGCTCGGTGCTGTGCCGCGGCCGCACCGGTGTCCCGCGCCGGCGTAACCTTCTGGGAACTGTTGGGGGGAGGGGCGAGGACAACGGCACGGGACGCGGGCTGTGCTATAGATAACCCCAGCGCCGGGCAGAGCTGACAGGCTCCGGAGGGCGACAGCTGATGAGCCGCGGCGACTTCCGATGATCTCAGCTAGATTTTCGGCTGTCCGAGGTTGGGAGGTGAGGCCGGGGAAGAGGCGGAGCTAAATTTGTCCTGTTGCTGCGAGTGGCCGAGCACTTGCTGGTGGTCTCTCCAGGGACCCCAGGAGATGGGGAAGAGGGGCCCTTCCCCCTATAAGGCTGGGGCACCCCTCTCCTGCATGGCTCCTGCAGCCCAGTTTGGCCAGCACCAATACAGATCTGGGCTTGCACTGGTGAGCATCAACCATGCTGCTCATGGACATCATCCAAACAAAGCCAGGTGGATTAACCCGGGGAGCAGCTGATGGGGGGACGGGGCAGTGGTGCAGCTGCCAGGATGCTTTTGGGTGGCAGCCCCATCTGAAGGTGAGTCCCCTCTTCTCCCCACAGGCCTTATGTGGCTGCACCGTGAACATTCCCACCATCGACGGGTGGGTGATCCCGCTGCCCTGCAACAACACCATCAAGCCGGGGACAGTGAAGAGACTGCGCGGGGAGGGGCTGCCCTTCCCCAAGGCCCCCAGCCAGCGAGGAGACTTGATCGTGGAGTTCAAAATCCACTTCCCAGACAGAATAGCTCCCCAGACAAGACTGATCCTCAAGCAGCACCTCCCGTGCTCCCAGAGCCTGGGGGTTCTCCTCCAAGCAGCAATACTCCAAACACACGTACTGCAGCACCTGGCCTGCACAAAGCAGAAGTTCTAGAGCATTTTCAAATGCAACCCACTCCCACCCCACACACCACTTTCCCAAAATTCCCATCCAACTCATCCCCCACCCATCCCTCTTGTCCCATTTTCTACTTCAGCAGTGGGGAGGCTCCTGCCTGGCCCATCACAGCTCTCCCTGGCTGCCAAACTTTTTATTTTTCCCCAGAGGTCCAGCTTTTCCACCTTGCACAAGCAAGCAGCATGGGCCCTTTGCCCAGGGAGGTGCATCGTGTTCTGGGTTTTTATGTCACCTGCTTTTCCCATGAGAGGCTGGACTTATCAGGATTCAGCACAGTGTAAATAGGACTCCACAGGATCTCACATCTCCACTATTAGTATTCTCTTACCCTCTGATAGGGTCCCAGCTGTACTGTGGTGTGAGGAGACTGTCCCACACACGTAGGGCAGAAGGATTGTTCCTGCCCATGGTGCCCCACTCCCCTGGAGCTGGACTGTTTCTAACCTGGAACCACATTATCAAGTCCAACCATGGGCTGCTCTCATGTGCCAAGCCTACAACCAAGCTTCAGCTGTGCCAAACGATGGAGGGCAAAGCACTTGGGGATGGTCCCATCCTGCCCTGGGCTGAGGCTGTCCCTGGTGCTCATGGGCAGCTGGGCAGCACTTGCCTGCACCCACTGCCTGCAGAGCCCCAGCCAGCAGGAGGAGGTGAGAAAGCCTGTGGGGGATCTTTCTTGTTCAAATGTGTTGAGTTTGCATTGCCACAGTTTTTTTCTTTCTTTTTTTTAAATATACATATATAGAGAGATCATTAGATAAACTCCATAAGGGTTTTTTCTCTGCCTGTTTTGCAGTTCCTGGAGTGGCACACCATGTGTATGTGTGCACATGTACCACAAGCCTGGGTGCAAAAGCAGAGCCAAGCGTAAGCAGAGCTGTGGTTTTCACTAGCATTTGCATTCAACCTTTAGGATTTTACTAGGAATAAAAATGCACATGTATATATTTTTCTACAGGGACAATTCATTCAGGAGGTATTTCTGGGAATTAGGGTGGAGCTTGGAGGTGCATGAGGCAATCTGGCTTTGTTATTAAATGCTGTATTTTTTTAAAACCTTTGGAGTTCCATCAAGAGAATTTTTATAGTTCTTACCTTTCTTGGCCCAGTCTGCCTCATACCAGTTTTTTTCCTGGGAAAGGCTCCTACTGAGCGGGAGGTGTGTTTGACCTGACCTTGTATGGCTCCTCTTCCACTACAGCACTGCTAAGAAATCCTCTGCCTAAATATTCTCCCCTGCCAGGAATCCTTTTTTTTTTTACAGAGGAATCACAGACTTGAAACAGGGGGTCTTTTGGGGCAGGGAAGAGGCGAGCGTGGGGGTGTCCATCTGGACTAGGTGTACAGCTGTGGCAGAGAGGCCAGCTGGTGGTGTGGCTCTAGCACAGGACCAGGAGACCTGTTAGGCACTGCTTAATTTATCACCTGGTCTGATCAGTGAGGGTATGCTGCTAGTTCCCTCAGCTGATCCCTGTGGAGTTTGACATAGAGAAACCTGGTGAACACTGCTGAAGCAAGAAGACAGGTCAGCATGCAGATGCAAGCTGCTTTGTTTTTCTCAGTTTCAATGAGACCTGAATGTTTTATAGTGGGTTTTTCTTTTTGTTTTTTTTTGTAATGTCAGTATTGAGAAAAAAAATAAAGTATTTTTAAAAATATACCCCCTTGGGGTGTGTTGTGATGGAAGATGCTGGGGCTGTGCTTGCCCCGGCCTGGGTGCAGGCAGCACGGCCAGGGAAGGGGCTTGACCCCCACCAGCACCAGGGGACCCCATTGGGGCTCTGCATCCCCTTGGGCCTCCTGGGACATGGTTGATACAGGCAACAGGAGTGAAGGTCAGCTGAGGAGGGTCTGTGAGTGTTGGGGATGAGACAGTGAAGGGGGAAGACCTTGCTGGCAGAGGCTGCCTGAGGGGGCTGGAGAGATGCTGGTGCTCGGCTCTTCTCAGAAGGCCCCTGGGGTTGGGCAAGAGGCAGCAGCAGATGTTGCACCCAGGGACATTCCCACTGATACCAGGAAAAACATTTGCTCATAAGCAGCCACAAGAGCAGGCAATGTGAGCAAAAACCCACAGGCATTGTGCCTTGAGAGGGGCCTGGGCAGAGGCTGCCAAACTCCAAATGGGTGACGTGGTTCACTGCCCCCCTCCCAGGCAAAAGCTCAGGGCCATGAAATCACCCCACAACAAGCTAACCCTGAAGCCTACACAGCAGACAGGACTGGGAGCAGCTAATGGGCTAGGCAGACTGGGGGGCAGAGCCAACACAGCCCTCCAAGCCCTGGGGGCTGACAATACTGTCAGGGATGCCCATGGGGAAGAGATGCTCGGGGGGTAGGGGATAGCTGTAGTGCAGGTTAGCCATGGGGAGAGGATGCTCATGGGCTAGGGATGCCCATAGAGATGGTCCATAGGATAGCCTAGACTGGGATAGGGGACATGCTAAGCATGGCCACTGCCTGCCCTCTTCTGGCAGGAGTGCCCTGCTGAACTCATTTTTGGAGTGCTGCAGGGCCCCAATCTCTTGGGTAGGAGACCCGCTTCTAATGCCAATGCTTTAGCCAGGGCAGGGGGGGCAGGGTCTTCCCATGCTGCATGCGCCATGGTCCTCTGTAGGGCCTGGCTATAGGGCTGGGGCAATGTCCTTGGTTTTACTGGGACAGAATTCTAAAATCACTTTTCTGTTCAGAGAAACTGTAGTTTTGAGAGACTGCAGGGCCCAGCTCTGCGAGAACAAGAGAGAAAAGATGCTCTGGTGTGCAGGTTGCCGTAGTGACCAAGGTCGAGGGTTGTTTTGAGCCATGCAGGTACAGTGGGCCAGGAGGGGCAAAGCCCAGGGCAGCTGACCCAAGCTGGCCAACCAAAGTATTCCATACCATAAACGTCACCCTCACTATAAATTGAGAAGTTGTGAGGTTCCAGGGGGATTTCTACCATGGCTGCCTTCCCGAGAGGGTCCCATCCAAACTGACAGTCGTCCCACGCCTGAGGCTGCTTCTCCGCTTGCCGAGATCACCGATAGAGCTGTTGTACTCACAGTGTTGGCACTCAGCCCTCACTGCTAGAAGCACTCAGCTCACCACTGCTGTCTGGAGCTGAGTATAACTTTGTATCTTGTATCAGCATTGGGGGTAATATTAGTTCATTAGTATTATTCTATTAAATCTGTTTTCATTTCAACCCACGGGGCTCCTTTCCTTCTCCCGATTCCCCCTCCCGGGTGGGGTCAGGTGATGGGAGCAACTGTCCAAACTGCAACAGGCAACATGGCTCTGGAGCCATATGGGGAACCCCAGGAGGGCACAAGGAGATCCTCACCATGGGAACGATAAAAGGGCTGCCCTCATCTGCCCACCTTGCTAATCCTACTCCATCCAGGGCAAGCCCCAGCTGCCAGCACCTTCCTCCTGCCAGCACCTTTAAGGCTGCCCAGTCCCCCCAGCAAGGCACTGGACAAGGGAGGACTGCTGCAGGAAGGCTCTTGCCCATGCAGCTACCAGAGCTCTCTCCTGCAAGGATGGCCCCTGGAAAAGGGTACAGGCTGGGGCCAAACCCAGTCTCTGGTGGTGCCTGCTCTCCTGGGGCTGGAGGTTCAATGAGGATGGGAGGGTACTGATTTGGGGGATACTCTCAGCCTCCCAGCAGGTTTACACAGCTCCAGCACAGGGCAGATGCTTTCAGCAATCCTGTGGGTGCTGTCCCCACCAGGAGCCACGTCCCAGAGGTGCCAGGGAAAAAAGATGAGGGTTTCCAGCCCTCAAGCTGGATTTAATTAGCATTTGCAATTGGAAGAGGTGACAGGGAAGGCTTTGGGTTACTGGGACATGCACACCCTACCATTCCATACCCTTCTTGCCCTGGCCTCCACAGCACATAGAGACACCAGGCTGGATCTGCTGGGGGCATGCTGAGTGGTCACAGCTCCAAACTGGCAGGAAGAAATCCATCCGCTACCAGAGCTGAGGAAGGCTTTTGGGAGAGTCCTGGGGGAGTCTGGGTGCAGAACCTTCCTGGGTGGCTGAAAGCAGCTGGTTCCCTTGCTGGCTGGAGCTGCCTCTCTTGGGATTGCACTGATGAATGGGTAGGACACTACAAAAGCAAAGCCAGCATCTTCATCCATCCTGCTTGGAGGAGCACAGAGCAGCAGGTAGAAGCACAGGCAGGGAAGCAGCCCTGGAGTAAAGGTTTCCAGGTTCCAGTTATCCCCCAAAGGGACTGGTATCCGGCAGGGGAAGTGGCAGCCCTCCCTGCTCTGCTCTCCTGGCCCCCAGGAACCTGCCTACAAGAGGGACAGGTCACCCTCAACCCCGCTGCCATAAGAGGAGATGATGGCCAGCATTTTCTCTGCAGTGCAGAACAGAGGCAGCATAAGGACAGGGCAAGAACAGTGCTGGCAGGCAGACGGCTCTGAAGTAGGACAGAGCACCTGAGCAGGGGCTACCCACCCTCCCCAGGGGCTTACATGGCCCAGGGGCTTACATGGAGGAGGTTGTGCTATCTAAACAGTGTTCTCAATTTCAGTGTTTTCCCCCCATTGCTACACACAAGACCCCTCTCATGGATAGCCCCATCCTTCTTCCATTTTGAAATGAGACTTGCCTCACCCATCTCCCCTCTCCCCTTAAATCTAGCCAGGTTGATGGAGCCCTCCTAGACCTACCAGTGAAATTACCACCGCCCAGGCCCCACATAACTGCCGCAGGTGAGGTTGCCCTCTCCAGCATGGCTCAGCCCCAAAGGCCTGGGGCACCCTTCTGCCACACAATCTACATTTAAGCCTTTTTGCAGAAATCCTGTTCCTGCACCCCAGCCTAAAAGCCAATAGCACGTGGCCACTCTGTGCATCCTATAGCCATTGCTTCAAACAGGCTCTCCCCTTCGATTCAGGGCTGGGCCGTATCCAGCCTGCCACACTGCTCCCATGTGCATAATGGAACCAGACCCAGGGCTTCTCTCATATAAAACACTGAAGTACAGCAGTAGCACATTTTTCAGTTCAGAGAAGGGAAAATAAACCAAGGAGCAAGGCAGCAAACCTGTAAGTGGAAAGGAAGGATAAGAACCATGATCAGAACCCAACTACTGAGTATGAGGCACAAAAAGGGGCAGGCTGGCAGCAAAGAGCCAGGCTTGTCATTAGAAACCCAAAGGGATGTGTGAAACATTGCAGAGGAAGGGGGAAATCTCTCCACAGAGCCTGATGAACAGTGCTGCTGCAGCATCAGAAGAGGAAGCTCCCCTCTTCCCTAAGTCACGCTGCACCACAAACTCCAGACAGCCCAAGTGTGCCCCCTTGTGCCTGCCTTCAGGCAGGGCAGATGAAACAGGGATTGCTGGAGAAGTCCTTTGCTGCAGAGGCCAGCTCAGGGCCAGCATCAGAGAAGCAAGAGATACCTGCTACCAGGCTCTCTTACTTGGTGCTTCCTGCCAAATTAGGGCAGGGGAGAGAGACTGAAAAACTTATTTCTTCTGTTAACTTGGGCTAAGAGGCATAAGAATGAAGAACAACCTCAAATGCAGCAGGGAAGTGTGCATACAGATGGGCTCCACCAGACTGAGGAGTGCTGAGATAGCACATGAGACATAGGGTTTACAGAGACAGCACAAGCTACACTGCATCAGTCCCACACAAAGGAATTGCCAAGGCCTAGCTAGAGTTTTGTGGGATTTTTATTA
>VZRW01005158.1:0-10283 GCA_013398125.1 Aegotheles bennettii
TAGACTGTGAATGGTTGGCTGTGGACTATGCAAGCCTTGCCTAACTACTCAAGTCTGATGTTTAAACAGGTGTGCAACATAAGATATGTCTCCTCTACCTCTGCAACTTAATTCATGCAAGACATGTTCCAAGTTACACCACTGTGCAAGTCAGGAGGAACACTACCAAAGCCTGTTAAATAAGTGAGTTTGGATACACATTAGTACAGCTGAAAGAGTCTGGCCCCACTGATTTTAGGGCAGTGCAGAGATTTTTTTTAAAATTACACACTGATGGTTTTCAGAACAGCTAGTGTTGTTCACATACCTTAACTCACTACTGTGCTACTGAAGTACCAAGGATTAGTTCATTATTTTGATAATACTCAAATGAAAAGTAACAAACAGTGTGCTGAGAAGCTCAGCAGTAGTTTTCCAACATAGTTCCTCCATTTTTAACATGGAATTTTTGCATGACAACTCCCACGGTTGACATTTTCCTTGTTTCCCCACAACTTCTCATGAAGTCAGGTTTTACTCTATTGAATCATCCTTGAAGAGACAAAGGCTGCCGGTAACAGAAGCACGGAGGTTACTTCCTTGAGAAGTGTTTGTGTGCTGGCAATGTGCAGCTGCATACACCTCTACATTTCCCAGTCAGCCATCTAAAGCACTTCCAGACCTTCCTTGAGAATTTAGGACCTCCTTGAGACACATGATCTCATTTCCAAAGGTGGCAAGTCCAGCAAATTGTCCTTTCCTAACCCACATTCACTCACTGTTACCCATTCCACGGGTCACACACTTGACATGCTCTCAAATCTGAGCACTGAAGAATGAGTTTTGCTTGATGTTAGTGCTTTTAACACACATCAATTCACAGGAACAATTACTAAGAAAGCCAGGCATGGACACCTGAACCACAGCAGAGGGACTGAGTAATTAGAGTGAATGTTAAGGACTTTAACTCTTCTCTCACCAAGCAGGCTTTGTTTCCATTAGCAAGAGATCAGATGGCCTGTAACAGAGAAGGAAATAAAAATCAAGAACTAAGATGATTATCTTCAATTAAGGGCTCAAATACTGTCTTCAGTGGGACTGCGTGTGCAGGCTAAGGTCTTGCAGGCACATGACACTTCTTTTAATGGCAAGACTGACATCAGCTTTGTAAGTTTTTCTGTAGCTTTCGAGGACAGAAGTAGTGTGAATAAAAACTGCCTCCAGACAGTGACCATTGCTGTGGCAGACACAGCAGCAAGCTTTACATATTTCAGTAATATTAACTACATTAGCACAAAAATCAACAAGCAATTATTATATTTGGTACAGAGAAAGCTCATTCATAGTGACACCTCACCACCAAACACTGCCATGTAGAATACTAGCTAGGTCATTACAAACCCGAGCATCAGGAACAAGGCAGTTGCATGTATATAATAGTGAAAAAACACCTGCCTCCTTGCATATACAGAAGACTGTGTTTTGATCATGAAACTTGCTAGTGACAGAAACTGACTGTTTACAAAATTTCCCAAAGAACACATCATGAAGGTTTACAAGGAGCAATTACTATATGTCTATGCAATGATTACTGGTTGGCTGGAAACCAGTGTTGGCTTATTATAGCAGGCAGCCATTTCTGCCTGAGCCAATTCAGCCCCCAGTTCAATCGAAGAGCCTTCTCTGTCAGAAGAATCCTTGAGACTACAGTTCCTGCAGACGAACACCCCAGACAATAAGGGTTTCACTGCTCTCTATACGGCACTTGTGTCAGCTGAGAAAACAGTATGTGGTGCTTAAATATTCTAGGCAGTTTGAGACAGACTCTGAGCTGAGGTCAGAATGCAGTAGTGTAAAAGGAGCAAGACTTCCTCTTGCACAGTAAAAAGTGCAGGACTTGAATCCTGAAGATATTATAGCTTAAAGCTTGCCAAAGCAAGGCAAAGAACCGAAAGCCATCACCTTAGAGCATCTGTCACTCAGCTCTGAAGCGACCACTGTCTGTAGTCCAAGTGCCTGTTTTGTCTTCATCTCTTCCTGCACTTGTCTACAGTTTCTCTATAATAATTGCAATGACATCTTACACATACAAGTTCATATGTTGTCCAAAGATAAAACAGGTCATAACTTTGTTTAAAGGACATTCTTCTGCATAGCCACTGGAGCACCAAACCTTGAAAGATTTCCTAACAAAGCTGTTGCAATTCTGTAGAGAGGGATAAAACTGCAGTCCTAAAATATCTGCACAGACAATGAAACTGATTAGGAGTATTCACATGTATTAGAATTAATACCTTTGAACTTTGGCAGAAAACACTCCTAGCAGCTTCAAATTGCAGTTCACAGTAACTTGTGAAAATTCTAACCAGTGGCACATTTTTCACCTTCAAGACCTCACCACTTCCCCACATTTCTTAGTGCAAGGATTCCTTTACATATAGGATGGGCTCTCACCAGAACTAACTAAATGCACCACCACATGTTTGAAAGACTTGTTCCTCCTTTCCTTTGTAACAGGAGGAACTGATCACACCTTTGAATCTGAGCCCTCTTCTCAAATCACATTATTTCAGGAAAAAAAGGATCATTTATTACAGGTTTAAAGGACTTCGGACATATCCGGACAGTCCACTAACTCCCCTGCAGGTCATGTTCCACCAGAACTTGGGGGTTTTTTGTGGACCAGAATGGTTTTGGTCCTCTGTAATAAGACAGTGAAGACCTTCTGAAGAACAGTTTACTTCAAGTTAAGTTCAAGACCTCATACATCACCAAATTTATTTTTTAAAAAAAGAAGTGGATAGCTGTCAGCTACATAACCAACCAAAGTTTAGAAGTGTTTTTTTTATACAAGAGGAAATCTAGATCAGCACAGAAATTTCAAATACATGTTTACATTACTTTATCAGAATACACATCATTAGTGCCATGCCCTACTCCAAAACCTAATAAAAAGACAGGGTGCTAAGTGCAATATTCATTGATAACATTACTTGCCAGTAGAAGCAATGGTATTCTGCCCTAATGCACAAACTCCATTTTAGGAGCAAGATGTCCAGGCTGACAAATCCAGCTTGGCCAAGCTGGGTTTGAGCACTTCCTGATAAGCTACATCAGCAACAAGCTTATCTTCAAGTGATTCATTTTGGTTATCTTTCTATAGGCCACTTAAGACAGAAGTACATGAAAATGCACTATGAACTGTTGTCTGCTGAAGCACAGCGGTCTTATTCTCCAGGTCAGCAAGATCAACTCCTAACCACGTAAGGATTTTTCAGAATTGCTACCCTACAGTATCTTGTGCCAAATTGCCCCAGTATCAACAGGACTTCTGCCATAAATACGCAGAGAAATACTGCAAAAACTAGTGCAATGGATGCTGCCAAAGCAAGCATTACTTCCACTAGAAAGGCCTCCTACAGCAGGGCTCATGGTAGTCTTAATACAGAACAGGCATTAGCACAACTTCTTACACTTAGTTTAACCTAAAAACAAGGCCTCGTGGTCACATTTAATAGAAGTGATAGTGTTTTTGCTTTCAAATCCTGTACCCTGGAGGCTTTTCCTAAAGCATGCAAACAGAAAAGGCCTTTCCATTTGTCTATTCATGCAATCCCTACAGAAAAGGGAGCAGACTCCTGGCTATTTTTCAATAACAAATACATTAGACAAAGACTGTTTAGAAGCAGCACTAAAAGCTCTGTAGGCATAGTATTGTTTCATCAGGCTTTGATGTTGTCAGGTCATCACTATAGAAATATGCCCTCGCTTTCCAGTAGCCCTGGTGGCAAACATAACTCAATAAAAGAGAACTGACTGGAACAGTTAACCTAGAAATACTAATGAAGTTTACTGTGAAGTCTATTTCTCGTTTGCACAGTAAATAGATGTAGTAGTAAACACACAGCATTGATGACTGAAAAAATACGTCATGTATGTTAGCTAGCTGTCTAAAAGCTAGACTGCAAACTTTACTTTTAAAGCCATTATTTAATTCCAAGTGTCACCACAACTTAAGCAGCTATTGTTCCACTGACAAGCAGGAGGGTGGTAGAATGAATTAATAGCTACACTTCTTTCAAAACTGAACCAATATCTTCACAATCCACAGAAACTACATGGAAAGCAGTTATTACCACCTCCGAGTTCTACTTAAGCCAACTCAAGAGAACTTCTTACTCATCTACACTTTCTTACAGACCACCAGCTGTCAGACAGCGAGATCTGTAGCACTGAGCAGGCAGCTATACACAACTGTAAACAGCAAGAGACTTCAAAAAGTGTCATTTACTGTACATGCCACCTCTAAGTCCCAAAAGACACCTGCTCTGAATAAGAATGCAGAGTCACAAGGGAATACACACCCTGAATACGGGCCAGTATCCATTCAACAAACACACGGGGAAGCAGCTTTGTTTGCATGAAGTCAGACAACATTTAAGCTCCGACTCCAGTGCCTTAAAGTTGCTTAAATAGTGACTTTCTTCTATTTTAGATAAAGGGACCCAGTTTAATTTCCCTGCTGAGTTGCTACTGCTAATGTATGAAATCCATCATGATGCCAAAACCAATTTCAGGATGCTCAGCATGTAGCAGGTGGAAGAGCACTAGAACTCTCACACTTGATTGTTTTTTTCATCCAGTCACTTCATCTGGGCAACTCAGACCGGTAGCCCATTTAGACCAAAGATGCAGCAACCTCAAACACATTGGCACAATCTAGGAACCCACCATCAACACCAGGCATACAATAGCAGTTCCTTTCAGTGAGTTTCAATGGCTAAAACAAACCCTCTATAGCTGTACACAAGCCTTTTTCATCACGATAGAGTACAGTACCAGCAACTGCTGCACTGCAAGAAAATTAAGTATTTGCTGTTTTATGGGAAGTACACAACATTGGGTACTACTTCTCAGTTAAGAACAGTATCTACCTAGAACTGGAAAGATTGAGCAGAGGATTAGTTTAATGCACGATTACACTCGTACCATTCAGAATATAACAAAACATCCCTTCTTTGAAGCATTCCAAAATGCTTTTCTGCAGTCAGGCAGGCAATCTGTTCACATGACAGAAATTGCCAAATGTCATAAACTCCAGTACAAGTGGCCATCATATCTGAACTCTACCAAGAACAGAGCTGAACACAAGTCAGGGCAGTTTTACTCGAAGAGCAAAGGTGCATTTTAGTGAAAGAGCAACGCTGGTCTACAGCGTAAGTGCAGACAAACGCACTTGCGCCTAGCAGAGTACTATTCACTTCAACTGCAGATCACAGTGAACACTACTTGGAATATTTATGTTAGAAGGGTCAATACTAACTGTCTAATGACACCAGCAACTCCTATTTCAGGAAGAGGTACTCACTAAGCATCAGCGAGATCCTCCTCACTTATTCAAAAAGCACCGGCTGCTCTAAATCACAAGCGGCTTCCATGGCACCTATTTACAAGCCAAAAAAGCAACACACTCTGCTTTCACTTGCAACATACAGCTGAAATTAAAGAAGAATCCAGACTGTACCTACACCTTTGTCACCAGCAAGCATCCCGCAGACACAGATGGGACAGTCTGGGACTACAGATGAAACTGTCCTTTTAACACAGGACTTGTGGTGCTATTAGAAGCCTTGTTACAGTCTTCAGTGCTAAATTCCTAGTGGTGGTGCTTCTGCCTTATGAAATGAGAAATTCCTTCTCACCAGTTTGCTTGAGTTTTCAAAACTTGTACAGCTGAAAAGTTAAAACTGAAGGCTTGTTCCTAGTTATCTTTTATAGCAGAATTTAACTTTTGGCTGTATGGAAGAAAAGTCTGAACAGTGGATTTTTTTGCTATCAAAACGCATCTTTTGGGACCACCCTAATAGATCAAGCCACTAAATTCTGCCCTGATGAAAAGCTTCTCAACAAGACTTCTGGATTCAAGATGCATTTAAAGTATAAGAGTAGAATTTTGCCTTCTTGACTGCCGCTTCTGCCCCAACCTCCCTGTCAAAAAACGTACTCCAACATGAAACTGGAGTCCCAATTCAGACAAAGCTACCAGGCCTTGAACATAAAGAATATCGCATAGAGCAATGGTTACAATGGCAAATGCACTTGGACAATTTGGAGACAACTGCAAGTGTACTTTAATTTATTTCAGCACTTTTGTGCTTCCTGGATCAAGAAACCAGAAGTTCCGAATACTTTTGCATCAACATTAGTACATATGCAACAAGTGAGGGGCTCAAATGGCGACATTTATTGCATGCACTGGAAGGATGTTTCAGTACAACACTGTTATGCATTCAGTAGAAGTCAGTGATGTCAGAGTTGATTCCTGTATTAATAAGAAGCATTAAGGAATTACATTCACATGAAAGCCAGATCTTTAAAACATTCTCACTTCAAGCAAATTAAACCAGTCTTCCACATGCCACTGAGTATATATTAGGAAAAGTGTTCACGCCATTAATTTGGTGATACCACTATCATCACACCTCATCTGTACCCGTGTGTTTACAATGCAGTAGGCAAGTTTGTTTTCAGACTTTATCTTAAAGACTTTTAGGTCATCTCCCCCACCACTCAGGTAATCACATTATAAATCCAACTTTGCAATAATGAATTATGGTTTAAACATTTTAGCAAATTCAGGTAGCAAAGAAAACACTTTGAGTGAAAACCATCAGCCAAACTGCCACTTCTGTTAAAGTTATTTTCACACCATGCTGATCTGCTACGTAACAAGTGTGCAAACTGCCACAATCGCTCACACTGAACCGAGTCAGCAGCAGAAGAGTTAGAGGTTGGAAACATTAATGATCCACTACCATTTTGTGTTTCACACCCGAATTAGAAGGAAAAGCCAGTACTTATTAAGTAAGTACAGAGAAAGCCTTTTCTCCCAGCACATTACAAGCAAGGGGGAAAAAATCTGCTGTCTGGTTTCTCTGTAGACGCCTGACTACCATCTCACACTGTCTGCAGCCAGGGATGTCTTAGGTTTATGACAGCTGTTAGCAGAATTCAATCCCAAATGCAGAATGCCTGAGAGTAGAAGATTATAATTATTGCCTGTAAGTGGCACAGAGCTGTGAACAGAGTGGCTGGCACTTTTCAGAAGTGTTTCATTTCTTAACTTAATTTCTTTTTAAAGGGAAATATTCCTTTTCAACAGATACATATTTAAGTTCTGTATATTGAACAGATCAAGACAAGTATTAGTTAGCTTTCATAAAAGCAAACATACTTAATACTACAACTACAGCTGTGTTGGGCAAAAGATATATTTGTTTCATTTTTACATATTTCAAAGCTTCTAAAATGCTTCAGTTAGAAATGGAACACCATTTATCTTTTAATAAAAGTTCCAAATAGTTACAAGTACACAAAGTTTTTCAAGTTTAACACAGTAGGAATAAAAGCAGCTTATAATGCAGGTAAAAGACACTCTTTCCTACAGAAGGCATCACTGCTGCAGCAGCATAATGAAGAACGGTGACAGCTATATACATGCTCTTGTAAAGGACCAAGCTAAATTCAGCCCACAACACAAAGTCTAACAAAACTAGGTTTTGAAATAGTTTGTGATTGAGTTTGAAGAGCATGAAAAAAAATTAGCCATTACTCTACAATTCTCATAATCTCACTTATTTACACTAGAAACTCTGGGAAAAAAAAAAAGAGAACAGTTCTCCCTTCTACATCCTCACACTCCAAAGACTTTTGGAAGCATCAGTGCCCTACCTCATCTTGCCATTCACTTAGGTTTTGCAATAGCACTAGCTACAGTTCAGAAGACGTATAAAGGAATTATCAATTTTGCTTAACTCGAACAAAATTAAAAACACATTGTTACTTATCACTTTGCTCCCACAAGCAAGCACAGGAGCTCACTTTCAATAGCACCCCTCTCCCCAAAAAAGTTAGAGCTCAAGATGCTTAGAACATTTTAAAATAAGCCATACCAGTGACTTACCTTCCCCCCACCCTCTGCACCTCCATTTCTTGCTGTATTTTGCTTCGTTTTGGAGCTATTCCACATTACCCCTTAATCTGGGAAACTTCCTATGAACATAAATTCTGGTTCTCAGAATATTTGATGACAACCAAGAAGGTGACAGAAGTCACATGATCGACAACAAACTCACTGTCTCCTTCAGTTTCATTTTCTATAAGCCATTATGTACAGGTGTTTACCCACTTACACGGTGTCTTGCACTGTGATACAGTGATGCTTCCTACGGAGACAACACCTCTTCAAACCCAATGGCACTGAGAAATCCAGAGGCTGAACACTGTATAAGTCTAAAGGCAATATAGAACTGCAGTCCTCAAGAGAAATTCCAATATACATAAACAAGTGAATAACTAAACCACCACTCAATTCACACAAGGCACCCTTACTCAGATATTATGAGCTCACATCACCCTTGTTTTCATTCTTACTGGGCTGAGGGAAGAAAGCTGATCCTGATAACTGAGCGCAGCCAAAGCCTGTCACTCTTTTAGAAGTCAGAGAGATCAAAGCCGTTTTACTAAGCAGCAGCAAGTTACTCTAATGTGAGCTTAATTTTCAAGTGACACTAAGGCGCTAAGATCCCTAATCAGGTAACACGAACATCTCTACTCTCCCACTATACTACCTGCATTTTGTCCTATCCCTCACAAACCAATATTCCTCATGACTCGAGCTGCCCTTGTCAGGAGGAAAACATTCCTGAAATACACTTACAGCTACCAGGAGATGGCTTCCACATCCCAATCTGGACACAACAGCTTTTTCCAATGTTGGGAATAGCACTATCAGGAACAAGTTCTTGGTAGCAGAGTCACACGTTACTTTATTGTAAGATTGAGAGAGACGATAAGAGAATCCCGTCAGGAAAACCTCAACTACAGATTCTGCCAACCCTCTATTCCCTGGTTTTCCTACTGTAAAGCAGAAAAAGCACAAGTCACCTATCCACAGCACATGGCCGAACTCAGCTCATAATTAGTCAAAATAAAAACAAAGTGAGAAAACATCCAATGCTGCTGCCCACACAGAAGAAGCAAGACACTAAGAAAATCTGTCATTTTAGCTGCTCCTAAACCACACATTTTCCCAGACAAGGATATAATAAGTCAAAATTAAGGAGAAAAACCTTGGTAAATAAGTTGCTGCACTACTTGGAACATCAGCATCCTTCCAGAGGAGAGTCTTAAAATTGCCCTTGAAAACACACACAATGAACTAGCTCATGGAAATGAACATTTCAGCAGGATATAGAGTTCCTCTCTTCATAAAGGCACTCATTGTGTGAACTGTTCTTCCAACAATAACCCAAACATCTGCATGAACAAACAGAAGCCTGCGAAATAACCCTCCCCCTCACCCATGACAGGAGCCATCTGTTCACCTAGCTACCCAGGGGCAAGCATGGCCAGCACCGCCACAACTTGCTCATGTTATGCATCCCCACATCCCACGTTTCAGTGCACATTATTTGTTTCCAAACTGCAGTAACATGGCATTAATCATAGCAACAAAAGCATAAACACACACACCGGCAATGAAAGGCTCCAAATGCCAAAGATGATTCTCTTTGGTCTTCAATTAAAGAACACGAGTGGACCATAGCCGCCTATTCACGGGGATGCCAGTCTGAATTCTGTAGTTATTCCCGTCCTGTTAAGACTTGCTTTCCTATTCTACGCTTCCTTTTTAACACACTTAATCTAGCTATTCTTACAGCCCGATGCTGCTGCTTTTCAAGAGAACACTCCACGGAGTTTGCATACCCGTGTTACCCCAATCTCGTAACAGGTTTTCATGAGTTAACCCGTGTCCAGGGGTACTGGATTAGGTCCTGTTATTTCACCATGCAGTGGCCCGACCAGAGCTACAAGTGAAGCCCTTCCCTGTGCCCCAGCCCGGCAGCACCGAGCCCCCAGCTCCCGCCCCGGTCAGACGAGCGGCTCGGCCCTCGCTGCTCCCCCCGGCACCGGCCCCGGCAGGAGCCGGCTCTGGGCAGGGACGGGAGGACCCGAGCGGGACCGGAGCCCTCCCGCCCGTGGCCGCGGGGTGTGCCGGCTGCCGCCCGGGAGGCGGAGGCGGGGATCGCTCCGTACCTGACCCAGTTGTCGCGGAACTTGCTCTGCTGAGGCTGGTTCAGGTAAATGGTGCGGGCTGGCGCCTCGTCCAGATCCGCCGAGGACGTGGCTCCGGACATCTCATCATCCGCCTTCTTGTAGCCCGAGGGGGAACAGACGGGCCCTGCGGGGAGAGCGCAGAAGGGAGGCGGTCAGCGAGGGGCCGGGCAGCGCCTGCCGGGGCC
>VZRW01005158.1:10626-39907 GCA_013398125.1 Aegotheles bennettii
CGCCGCTCCCGACCCCTTCAGAGCCCCGGGACTGCCCGCGCACCCCCCGCGCCCGGAGCCGCACGGCCCCGCCGGGCCCCGCGGGCAGGGCCAGGTGCTGCTCCCCCAGCATCCCGCACCGGGGGCGGGCTGGAGCTCGCACGCCAGGTACGGCTCAGTCCTAGGCTGAGGAGAGCAAACCCCATTTATTTATTTATTTACACCTACAGCTTCACAGCTGAAGCCTTCGAGTTGCGCCGCTTCGAGCTGTCTGGAGCTATGAATCACTGCTTCGCTGTGCATCGAGAGAAAGCAAAAAATACAAGGGAAAGGAGCTAGCCATTTCCCTCTGTCAAGCCCCAAAACGTTACCAAAGTTGTTTGGGACAGATTTACTGCTTTCCCCTTCCATTCCAAGCCCTAAAGATACTTCACATTACTTGATGTAAGTGCATTGGCTAAGAACATCGGTTTATTTAATAAAGCCATGGATTTACAAGCTAGCACGTGTGGTTCTAGACAAGAATAAGGCAGCTTGTCTCGTAAGAATCTATTAGAAGTGTTATCTAAGGGTTATTTGAAGAGTCCACTCAAAGATCACACCGAGAATCAACTACTGTAAAGCTAAACCCAGCCTCTGGTTCCAACTTCTGTACACAGCTAGGATCACGCTGCAACAGACCATGATCTGATCAGACACAGCTAAGGGGAATTCTTTCCATGAAGAGCACAGAGCTCCCTGAAATTCTGACCTTAACTACAGTGTGAGGGAAAAGCTTCAGCCCTAATACAACCTTAATATATTGAACACCTAAGTTCTCACACATTACTGGTACTTGTCTTTATGAAACAGACCGTAGGTCTGAGCTAACTACCTGCTCTTACATCCCAGGCTTCAAGTGATCGATTCCTTACTGCTCATGCGAACAGGCACCGTAACCACCACACGTTGGCCACCCGAGGGCAACGTTACCCATTCCTCTTACAGTACAGTCCAATGCACAAGGGAACCTTTGCCATGGTAGTATCTGGCCAAAGCTAATGTAATAACAAACTAACACGCTTTCAGCAGCACTGTCCTCGGCCCAAGGTGAGTTTTGCACACAGAATTCATGCTTTGGAGACATTAAGCAGAACTTGTAAGTGTGGGGCTAATTAATTTTCTTTAGTTTTAACTTGATGTTGATTCAGACACCCGAATACACCAAATTGCTAGTGTTTGTGAAAAAGGACAAATTTAGGAAGTGAAATATGTAAGACTACACATCATGCAAGATTATGCCATTATAACACTGTATTAGGTTACTGAGCCTGAAGAAACTTGCCACAACACAGAGGACCGCTCAACCCTGCTGAGTGGGTGTTTTCCCCTGCAGAGAACCAGAGCTAAGAGCACTACTGGATACTCGCTGTTCTTTCCCATTGATTTCACATTGTGCAACTGCAAAGGAGATCAAACAACACTACTCTTAAGAGCATTAAGTGCAAGGAAGCAGCTTTCATCTGTTTTCCTAGTCAAGCTTCTGAACAAAAGTGCAATTATTCCAAAACAAACACGATGTAAAAATTGTGGTTTTTTTCAAAGACCTTGGTTTTTTTCACTCTTCCATGACCCCCTCTGATGCTTGAAATCCTTCTGCTTACTAGTGCTCTTCACTGTCCAGTATCATGAAGCTGTCCCGCAACTTCAAGGTTTAACTGAGTCAATACGGCTGATGTATTTAGTACCCAAGAGGTACTTTGGTTTCCTTACCTTCTTGGCTGCTCTCTCCAAGATAGGTAGCCCAAGGACAACAGCATTTGCCTTACTCTTTTAGAAGCACTGAAATATTTTCAAAGCAGATTTATGAGAGCTTGGAAACAAGCTGTACTAAGAGGGTTTTTCTTTTTGAATGTGGCTCAAGTCAGCTGCTTCAACTTTTAGTGGAATAAGCCTCATTTTGGAAGATTATCCAGTAATCCTGCCACATCAGGAATGCCTTCCACCTCCTTCCCCTGTTACTAAGCAGATCACAGCCAGAAGCCTGCAGAGACACTGACCCATGTTACTGGCTGTAGATGCTCTACTTTCCTGCATTTAGAAAGGTTGATGAGCCCTGAGCTTCTGAGGGGTTCCTGGTAGGCAGCAGTCTGAGCCTACACCACCTTCAGAAGGCATCCCCCTTAAGAAGACCTTACCACATGCAGACCATCACTTCAGCCACGAGAAAGCAACTTCATCTTTGCTCCTATTTTGAGGAAGGCTATGAATAAAGACAGCAGAGATTTGACCACCTCCAACAGTGGTGGAACTTGAAAACGGAAGCTGAGCAGCTCTTACTCAGCAGTGTTTACTTCCCTGTATCCAAAGGGATCAGACTCACTGACTTCACTTCCATGCAG
Organism: Aegotheles bennettii; assembly: GCA_013398125.1. Classification (NCBI taxonomy): domain Eukaryota; kingdom Metazoa; phylum Chordata; class Aves; order Caprimulgiformes; family Aegothelidae; genus Aegotheles; species Aegotheles bennettii. Next base: position 12,987 of record VZRW01005158.1, read on the forward strand.
ACCAACTTTTCAGTCTGGGAAGGTTGGTCTCCCACAAGACCTGCATCTTCTCTGTTATTTGCCCAAGGATTTGCAGTACTACTACACAATGTAGTTTGGATAAAACTATTCATGCTTCAAGGGGCATAATAATAACAACCATTGTACCTCATACCCTGTTAATTTAATATGCATCAGATTGTGGATCTTCTAACTACAGCAACCTTAAGTCTGTATCATCTCATACTTAAAATGAATAGTCATCTGTAGAATTTAAGTGTGATGTTTAGAAGTCAGGGCAGTTTGATAAAAAGAAGCCGATTCTACAGGAAAAACCTAGCATGGTTTCACTTACTGAAAATGTCTTTTGCCTCAGCCCATACCTCCTGAGCTCTGCTCTTAGTCTTACTAGTCCTCTTCCAGTTCTCCCACCCACCTTCAAAGTCATGAAAATACAGCACCAGTGTCACCACCTACTCTGCTCTCAGTTTGGTAACTTGTACTTCAGGAAGAAGGGAAAGCAGAATTTTGGCACTGGCCAAAAGTTGTCACAACAGAATCAAAACATGTCATTAAGTGATTATTCCCACTCATCTTCAGGGAAGAAATCTTGAAGAGCCTCAATAGACTTGAGTAGAGTAAAAATATGAAAAAGTAAACAAGGAAGCCTAACAAAAAAAAAAACCTCAGAGGGTGCTTGCAAGCCACTCTACCCATGGGTATTCTGTGAAAGTACTAAAGAGCTAGCAGAGCAGCATGATTATTAAAGTGAAACACTATGATTCCTACCCATTTTTCACTGATCCTTATGGAATTTAAACAGTGTCCAATACATCTGGCTTCAACTCTGAGGCATAAGACACTAACTGCTGGAGTCAAATACTGTTTCCCGCTGCGCTGACAAGTTCCATGAGTCAGATCTGAGTTACATATACCCTTTTATAAAGCCCATTCCTGTCTTCAAGGCTCTTAGTTCACACTATTTAACAAGTTTATTTTCTAAAAAAAAGATTGGATTAAAGCTTGGCAAAAATATGAGAAGATTTTATAGCTTTCTCTCATCCTTAAGCCAGGCTTGATGCCCTGACAAATTCACATTGCATTTGTTATCACTTGAAAAGCGACAAATTATAATTTAATACTCTTACTTCACTGGGCCTGCAAAGATGACATTTTCTATGTATATCTGTCTCCTTAATGTCTGCACAGTAATAATCATAGCTTTTATGATTGAGTAAATAAAGTGTTGTGAATTCTGTAGTGTCTTTAAAGATGAGTCACTTGGGATGCTTGCTAACTGTCAGAAGTCACAAAAGAACCCTTACTGAAATTTTATCACTTTTCTCTTAAGTAGACTAGCCAGCTAGTTACTACTTCTGTCTATCTTTGTGAGGTGCTTGCTTGCTCTAACATGTGTTCTATTTTTAAGAACAAGTGATAATAGAGCATTTAAGCACCTCACCAAGACAGCAGAGCCACAAGTTACAAGAAAACATGTTTGTAATGGAGAAATTAACCAGAAAGGCTTCCTTATGTCAAGTTTAGAATCTAAGGCAATACTAAGGGTCACAGGCAAGAATCATCCTACCAGTTTTGCGCACTGTTTGCAGGACTAGAATCTGATAGAAGAAAGGACACAAAACTTGAAAGCTTTCCTCAGAGTGAATAAGAGAGCCTCACCAAAAGCCTCCAAGTTTTGTAATTTACAGAACACATGGCATTATTGTTACAGGCTTAGCCTCCAAGAAAGGAGTTAGCAAACTGAACATCTGAGAAATCAAGACCCGTATTTGGAGAGGTGGCAGACAAGCTTGACTTGTGCCTGCACTGAAATAACAAAGCTTCCTCTTAACAAGCCACCCCAGATTCAGTGACTCACCACCACCTTCTTAGTATAAAATCCCTTTCACAGAATTATCTTCACAAACCAAGTACCAAATGAGAAGTTCGGCAGTTGGGAATTGTCAGCAAGTTCGTATACGAACAGTGACTTTGAAACTTGGCTTGTTTTTTACCTGAAGTAGATCCTTTCTTGCGCTATTAGCTGCCTTCTCTGTTCAACAGAAATGCATTAGAAAGTGAATCTAAAAGTGTGTAAGAGTTCAAACAGGCAGAGCACAGCATGCTCCACAGGAGATGCAGGGCATGAACACAGCTACCAGGTCCTCCAGGAAAGTTTTGCTCCCACCGGGACTTGCATACCTTAACCCTGAGTTACAACCAGTTCCTGTGAAAACCTGAACAGCATTGAGGTTTTATTTTTTAGAATTTAGAAAACTTCTAAGGTGTTCAACAGCCTAAGATGGTAGGCAAATGTCCAGACATACTCAAGTTTGAAGAAAGGGAGTTCTGGAATAATTCACAGTGTAGCTTTTGTTTTCCAGCTCTTCTGTTATCAAGAACAATTTTAAACATGCTTCCTTCTTTGTAGCTATGTCCTGCTAAGTAAGATGTCCTTAGATCATTTACATGCAAGTACCAGGGTTGATAATAACAGCCTTGAGCTTGATACTGCAGTTGCAAAACACCCCACTTCAAGAATTATGCAAGAGTTGCTCTGCCCAAAGTTACTGGAGACATAATGGCTCTTTCATTTGCTAAAGGAGAAGCAAACATGGCACAGTATTCCTTCCCTGATGACATTTACCTTCTATCTTAGAAGTAAAGCAAGTTGCATCAAGAAAAGAAGCTATTATTTTCTTAAAAAAATATTGCTAAGTAATATATATTTAGCCTTTTTTTTTGATCCATTTTACTTCAAGCTGTTTTCAGCACTGGGATGTTACTAACTTGCATCTTTCAGAAATTCAAAGCTTTCAGTAGGTACAGTTAAGAAATCTGATATTCAATTAACTTAGATCATGGCAACATGAACAATCTTGTCAGCTTTCACAAACAGTTATAAAGCAAAGGGGAAGAAGATACCTCTCCTCAGCTTTCCAAAGGTAGCTCCTTGAGATGTGAGGCCAACTGGAACTCCTGTAGAGGCCATTTACTGAAAACAATCTTTTATATGTGATAGTAACATGCATACTATTTCCACAGGAATGCAAGTTGTAAGCAGGAAAAAGGAGAAGAGAGTCAAGCACTGCATATTTTAGCTCAGGACTTCACTAGCACTGAGCTTCTGCACTAGCAATATCTTACCAGGTTAGAGGACAGAGTTACCTAAAGAGGAAACTGTGTCAGTTCTGGTAACAGAAAAGGGCTAAGCATATGCAGTTTAAAAGTCTGTTTAGACTAGAATACGAACATTCAGTGCTTCAGTCTAGAATAACAAGGAGGCCATGACAAATTCTAGTGACAGAAGATGATTGCCAGCTACAACATACACAATTCATGAGAACACATGTACGCAACCCTGCAGAGTATCATCAGAAAATGCTCATGATGCTGGACACAAGCTATTCCTCCATCTTCATCATTCCAGGCATTAGGAACCTTGCAATGTCTTTTACACTAACAAGATGAAATGCTTGCTACCATGCAACACTAAAAATGGACATCAAATTAGCACAGTCAGATGTTCGCATTAGCATTTCAGTAACTGGGTGACTACTCAGCCACATCAAGCCCCTCCAGTTAGCAGCTTATACAGTAAGAGACATGAGCAGCATTATATGCAGTCCCAGGGAAGGCACTGTTTTTTTCTTACAGGCTAGAGACAAAACAAAACAGAGAAGTTGAGTGTACTCAGTTCAGACACTAACTAGTAGGTACATTCTCCAAATTCCTGCAATTTTTGTTTTTGGGGTATTTGTTTTTAAGTAGTTACGTGTTCCAGCAGAACTACCAGGATACTGAGTGAGAAAAACATCAGATTAAAGTTCTTCCACAAGATCTTATTCTTAAATTTAATCTGCATTCATGTCTGTCAACTGCTAAAGCTGTAATAGAAAAACCTTGCATTCAGATCAGACAACTTGAAATTGCTATGGGAAAGTCCTACAACAAATCAAACTTGGGACAGAGGGAATTAAAACTCTCAGATAACTCCCTCTGTTCCAGTCAGAACATAAAGACATCCATACCTTTGTAGCAGATGCTTAGAGATGCACAGCAAGGAAGAAAAGCTATCTTATGCACAGCAGAAAATCAAATTTGAAGACAGGAATTTTTTTCTGTGCTAGATACACAACAATAAAGAAACGTGAGACTCTGATGAAGACAACAGCCACCAAAAGGATATTAAAAGTAAATAAAACTTCAGAAGCATGACAAAAGAGGACTGAGCAAAGGAAGCTTATTTTCTGAACTCCAAGATGCAAGGAGAAAGTGGTCATCAATCAAGCCAACGCAGATACTACAAAGGAAATTAAACAGACACCGGTCTTAAACTTCTAGCCTTTTCTCTTCATAGCCATGCTATATAGGTTATCAAAATTAACATGACTAAGAAGGGTATTGTTGGGCAGGAAAGTTAGCCAACATGATAATGCTCATGGATTTCAGAAGTTGCTTAAAACTTAAGAGTATTTATCTGTAAGACTATACAATTAATTGTTCTGAAATAGAAGCTGCCATGCAGGAGGAGTTTCTACCAAGCTTCTCTGTGAAAGAAGCTGTCATGCTGGAAAGAGGTCACTTGTCAACCTACTCTGAGGCAAATTTTAGGGAAAATTTCATTTAATCAGTCAAAAACACAAGACAAGTGAGTGGTCACTAGTTTGGGCTTGCTTACTTTTAAGACTGGAGAGCTACATGCAGCTTACAAGCATTAGTCTTAAACAGATGCGTTAATCCAGTCTTCAGGTATACTTAAGTGTTAAAAATCGTACACTACAAACACTTAACACTGTACGCCAGGGATCAGTGCAAGAAGTGCTGCTATAAATTGGGAGCTCAGCTAAGCCAAAAGAAAAGCTTGGATATATACTGGTCAATCCAAGGAGGCCTAGTTTGCCAGTGAAAGGTAGCTACAGAAGAACTGCAGTGTTAGGATAGATGCAGAGATACTCATAGGTGGATCAGCAGTTAATATACAACTGATCATGTTAATAGATACACAGCATCAGTAGTTCTCACAGTAGACTAGATCGGCACACATTTGTGAAAGACTTCTTGCAGCCTTAGCTGCATCAAAAGCAACTGCTGAGATTACAGAAATGAGAACTACTCCATTCGCTTGGCTCTGTTAATGTAAGCCTTAACAGGAATAGTATATGCCTTGTAAAGGTAAATTGCTTCTTGTGTTTATCCCCGATTTAAACCGAATCTCATGACACTGAAAAAGGTATTTTTGAATAATCTCAAATTATAAACTAGAAGGTTCTTAACTCCAAAGAGTTCAAGGCACAAAACACAGCTTGTTTTGAAGAACAGCCTTGATCAGCTTGTGAATGGAATTGCATGCTGCAAGCAGAGACAGCTGGAGCCTAGATTTTGATGCATATGCCCAAATTCACTTGGATGAAGCAGCTAAATGTTGTCACTAACAACCAGAACAGATTCCTAGCAGAACACTAGAGCTATTTCAGAGAACTGAGAAGCAGCAACCAGGATTATGCTACTGCAGGAGCAGAGTATACAGTTTAGCAGAAACCATATACAAAGAAGATTCAGATGTATGATCATGCACAAATACTGTGTATTTTGAGAGACAGAACAGAACTCTTAATAAGGCAAGGGATAAGAAGCAGGTCCACCCAATAAAATTCACTTCCCTTTGTATGAATAGTGGACAGCTACATTATTTAATGCAAAAGTGAAGGGGCAGAATACTCAGGTATGGGAGAGCAAAGGTGCTTAAGGTTGCCTGTGGTCCAAGTTAAAGTCTCCTTGGTGCATTTCTTTTTGCTTCTTTGAATGGCAAAATAAAGGCCTGATGTTTCTATTCCATCTAACACATCATAAGCAGCCTTGGTGAGACCACAAGAGGAATAGCACTTTGCCTAAAATAGCTCTTCTCCATCTCCCAAATCATTTTGTACCTGCTCACTTAATGTCAAAAACAAGCAGCTTCTGCTGATAATGCTGAGCTAATAAAGCTGCATGACAAACAATCTATTCTTATGCTGCCTAATGCTTCATAGCGACAACTGTCAGCTAAATTCCAAGGCTAAACCTGTATCACTGCTGTAAAAAGTAGTTAGTATGGAAGCTTGGGCAGGGGAAGAAGGGACTAAACTCACAAAAACATTAGGGACATTAATAATAGACACCAGTTAAAACAAGTGGTTTGTTGTTGTTTTCAGTTCCCATACATTGAACAAAAATGTTCCACTATCCCATTCCACTCTTTCCTTAGCTGTTCTCCAAACTCACTTGTGTATTGGCTAGCAGCTTCTCACCATACCCTGGACTTCAAGCAGGTGTTTTCTGGTAGAGAGCTTGGTGTTTGATTTATGAGAATCAATGAGAACCATCTGGGGCCTGAAAAAGTAAGTTATAAGCAGCAGATAAATTAGATCTTATAGCCTGATACAAAGTTGAATATTCAGCTTCAGCAGCTACTGTTCAACGCCAGAATTTTTAATAGGGAAGAAATACTGCAGCTCCAGTTAGCTTGGAAGGCTCCTCTGGGTATCTCTCACCCCTCAAGCCTGAATCCAAACACTTCATGTGCAATAGGTTTTCTAAGAGCTGGTTCAAACAATTGGCATTTATTAAAAAACTCAGATTCAGCTCTGAAAACTGCCTATGAATTCCATATGCTTCAGGTTTCCAACTTAGCAAATACTATAAAGGCACCAAGATACCCTACAAATTTGTCATCAGTTTTTTCCAATTAACAGCACATAACTTAAACAAACCCCACAAGAAGCAAAGGCAGCTACGAAGGAGGTAATGGAGGCATTGGCTCTGTGAGAACTCGATATAACAAGCACCAGTGTTCCTCGTTTGGTGTTACACTGCTTTGAGACTATTGGTGATGTCACACAACATTTCTCTGCTCTTTTCACCATTTTCTTTAAACTCCTGGATTAGCATGGCCTACTATCTATCAGTCAAGCTCAAAACCTATTCGCACACATTAGAAAGCACTGAACAAGTCTTCAGCATTTGAGACCATCTGGAGGACAATGGACTTCAAACTCCTTAACATAACTTCAAAGTATTTTATACACAAGACAACAGTGCAAATACAGATTCCACTGTGCAAACACATACTGTGTCCATTCTGCCTGCGTTTTCAGCCTCTGAGATGAGGACAACTTCACTAACAAGTTCCTTTTGAATTTTCAGCTCAAGACATCTTCCTGTGCAAAGGGGAAAAAAACAAACAACTTAACCCTAAAACCATAGCATTTGACAATGCACAATGGCAATGCTACTCCCTTCTTCCAGTATCATTCTCTGCAGTTCCTGGAATTTATCAGAGATTTGATTGTTAAAGCAATTTTCCAAAGTGAACATGAGGTGGCAGAAGTTACAGCTAAATTGGATTCTTATACTCCAAAGAAGAATAAGCATCTTTCCTCTGAATAATCCCACAGCTCAAGGAAGATCTGGGAATTTTAGCACTTTTGTCAGATACACCTTGGATAACCATGACTAGTAATCCTATTTGTGGTCCATGCACATAACTATCAAGCACAGTGGATCTGTTCAGTGATTAGTGGAATATTTCAAAAGCGCCATCAGAAATCTCCTTAGCATACCTGACAGTCACAGCTAATCCTTCCAACAGAGCACTTACACCCTTCCACCCTCCCACCTTTAGGCTTGTTTCCCTGTATTAATATTAGTTGAAGCTAATAATATCTTTGGCACATCATAATTCTATTAGTATTCTGGCACACAAGTGCTTTTTTTTTCTCTCTTAATTTCTGTAATGCTTCTGTTCCTGTAGCAATTTACTAACAGCTTTAAGCATATCAGCTGCAAGCATTGCTGATCTTGCTTTCTAAGAGAACAATTTAAACAAGAAAAAGAAATGTTTCCCTATTTATATGCTCATGATGTAAAGTTATCTGTATTCTACTAAAAGCCCAGAGGCCTGTAACTCTGGCTTCTAGCCAACACTATATTAGAAAGCTTTACCAAATACATACTGGCCTTTTGCTCTAAAGCATTCCCAAAGCTGCTGCTGTTAATTCTGTCCACCCACAGCCCAGTGTAATGCACAACAAAAGCAGCTGCCCACTGTACAGTTACCTAGAGAGAAGCATTTCTTCCAGCGACGGCACACAGACATGATGCTCATTCCTTCTTGCACTGGCTGCATGAAGATGAACAGCAGCAGTCCTTCAAAGATCTCTACAGCATTAGCAGGTCTCAAAGCTGATTAAAGTGATCCTCATGGTAATCTGTGAAATATATGTTTTGCACTTTCAAACTGCTCCACATCGAATCCACATAAGGAAAGCATACAGTAGGTGCCTGTGTGTACCTATACACAGAGACAGCTGTGGCTTCCACTGGAGCATTCTAATACATTTCAGCAAAAAGGGGAATTCAGCATCACTCTGTATTACAGCACTTGAAACAACCATTGCCCAGTTCCTAGACTCCGGTTCCCCCACCCCCAATACCAAGTCTCAAAGCATGATTTCTCAAGTGAAATTCTAATACAAAGACACAAGTAGGACTCAAGGTCTGATCCTGCTGGAGATGCTCTCTGATGTTACAGGCCAGGAGATCCACTCATCTTTCCAGGTATAAAGGATTAGTTTTTAAACTTACTTTTCCTTGCCTCTGAACAGGTTTAATGGTGAAGTATTCTGGGTCTCAAACAAAAAGGTCAAAAAGCAATTCAGCTAATAAAAATCCTTCATCTTTAAGGAAGGAAAGAGTAGTTTTCATTTTCTTTCCACCCCATTAGTATAAGCCTCTCTCCTTAGAGTTGCATCTACCCATATGGCCCTTCCAGCAGCTTTTCAGTGTACCTCCTCCCGGGCAGTGTCTCCCATCTTTACCACTGCCTGCCTCAGGGATATTTTCTTGCTTTTTGCATGGGGAATAGAAAAGGAAACAGCAGCAGCATGCCTAAAGCCTCAGAAGGCAGCCACAGGAGGAAGCAAGGACTCTGCTTTCTGCCCTGTATTTGAAGTTACCATCCCAATGAAGTACTGGATCTCCAGAACATCTCAGGCCCACCTCAGTAATACATTGGCTATTTTTAGTGAAGGAGTAAAGTTATGGTAGGACAGCCATGTGCTCTGACAAAGCCAGAGCAAATCAGCAGGGCAAGAAGGCAAGAACCACCAGTGGCTGTTAACCACCAAGTGCAGCTTGGTCAGTTCAGTCTCTGAAGCTACCAGCGCACTAACATTACACTTCAGAGTTTAGTTTTGTTTACACCAGACACCAAGCCAGACTCCAGATGCAAGGGGTTTATCAAGCCCATCTCTTGCCACCAACAGGAAGCTGGGTGAAAGAAAGAGTCAGAACATCACCTGGCAACTGGCACAACTAAGGTTGGCAAGATATAATCACATAAAGGGTACGAATTATTTATGAGCTAGACAATGACAGGAAACCATGGGAGACACTCGCAGCTACAAATAAGTGCTTTTTCCTCAGGAGAGGAAGGTAACTCAAAATTTTATCTGCTCTTATCCAGCTTTCATTAGAGAAGCATATTGCATAATGCATGAGGAAAACATCTGAGAACAATGTTTGATAACATTATCTATTCCCTACACAGATGAATCCATGAGCAGACACCATCATACTCGTTTGTCCTCTGCATATAGCTGAACTCTTTTTCTTACTGAAAACAGTAAAAGCTCACCATCTGACTAAGCTAGCCTAGATTAGCAGCTCCCTATTATAGGGCATATGAATAACCTATCTTGAACAAAAACTGCTTATCTCACCTTCTCCAGGCTAGCAAGATCTGACAGCAGAGGCATCATTATCACATCCAGAGGTGAGCAAGCTAGCAGCACCAGACTGGCCAGGCCCAGAATTGCTCTTATGTGTCAGTTGCTTTCTGTCCTGGGCTTCACTCTACCATCTCATAACAGCCCTCACATCCACTCCAAATCCACCTTATTACAAAGTCTCAGCTGCTGCTAAAACGTATGGTCTTGGTAACATCTGTCTAACATTGTTCTAAATGAAGCACAACACAAGTTAGCCACAGTACTTTTTGTGTAAGTATTCATACTGCACACTGCCTAACACAGCCCCCTGCAGATCTTCCCAAACTCAGTAGCTTATACTCACACACACCAGACAAGTCCACCTTTGGGTGAGTAAGCCTGAGCTATGTATTTGGGACAAAAATCCAAAAAAGTCCTTGAACAAAATAAGGGATTATACTGAGATACACTCAGATCAGCCTCAGCTTTATGTTACTTCTTTTCAAAGACAAAAAGCCTCACCTGAACACATTGCACTGGTACTGTAACTTCGGATTTTCAAGATAGCCTGTTTTTTCCTTTACAGATGTAATAGACATGACAAGCACACCTAGTGGAGGGCATAGACAGACTTAACCATGCTATCACAGTGTTTTCTGTATTGACTAGTTTTATTTTGTTATCCTGAAGCCAAGTATGAACTTGTTACACATTAAGTATAACAACATCAATAAAACAAGAGTATCTCACAACTTAGCATTAACCTCCAGGATTTTTTGACTATTTCAAAACCGTACAAGATAAAAAAAATCATGTTCTTCCACCCAAATTGCACAGTACTTCTCATCAAGCAAAGTATTCCAGTTCAAATTCTCTCCAAAAATCTGTCCCCACAGCTTCACACATCCTCTGAGAATTTCTCACAGCAAGTAGAACGGACATAAGCCAGGCTCACAGCATACTCAAGAACCAATAAGAGACATTTTATACCAGTACTGTTGACACATTTACCACTGTGTATTGCTTTGTATCAGTACTGCTTGTTATTACTGGATATTCTTCCACACATAATGCTGAGTATCAGCAACTCTGTACTGGCAGCTCCAGGCATTGACAAAAAAAATGAGTCAGACATCAAAACATTTCAAATCCTTTTTTTATGCATCACGATGTTTAGAGTCTTGGGGTTTGAGGCTTGTTTTTGTTCTTTTAAAAAATTCATCTTCTCACCCCTGACCCTCTATAGTAAACAATGCTGTCACATTTGCCGGATAGGCTGCAATCACAGCTTGATTGTTCCGCAATGCAGGTTCATCTCCCCACCTGCCACCTTGAAAGTGAGCTGGGGGCTCAACACAGGGCTGATCAGAAGTATCATGAAAGCTGAAAGTACTTGGAATTTGCTTTAACATTGAATGTTCAGCCCTGATGTAATAGATATTTTTGCATCAAGTTCAGTGAGATTATTCAAAGTACAAATCGTTTTGAGACCAACATTTATTCTACTGTAACAGCAGACTTGAAAATAGGTTTCAATTTGTGTGCATTTCCCCATTTTTTTTTGCCAGTTTAGTATTCAGTTACTGCACATATGAAAAGACTAAAAGGACTTGATTAAACACAAAAGCTTACAAACAGAAGAGACAGGTAGTTCTTTACCCCATTCCTTCCCCAGTGGAACCACTCACACTTCAACAAACTTACTAACAACCATGTGGAGTGTGGCTAAATACCAAACTAGTTGTAGTATTTTTATATGTATATATACACATACACACACCTCTGCTCCTAAAGTCACCTTGTGATTTTCATCTTGTTTCTCCCGATAATCAGAACTACATGGAAGATAAGCCAGGAATGCACAGCTAAAGTTTTTACAAAAGAAGCACCAGCTAACAGCAAATATCTTAGTCACCAGCATAAGCACATCACAAGGAATCTATAACCACCTAGTTCATAAGTGTTCAGTCTCAGCACACCCAGCCACCACCAGATGTTTCCTTTTTCACAGCCAAAGCATTAGGCATAGCTGGCTAAGGTCAGAGTTGGAGCTGTGCACCACTGTGACAGCACAGGAGAACTTCTTCACATAACGGGGACCAGGTTCTTCCCACTCATTTTCAGCATTCCTACCCTAGATGAGTACATCAGAGATGGGCACCAAGACACCCCATTCATAACACTGAGCTATTCTTTGAGTGAGAGGATACCATTAAGTGTTTCATTACTGATTGGGCTTTTAGGTAACAGATTTCACCAACAGCACTTACCAATTCATTTCTGAACTCTTTGTGTTCCCAGGAACACAGCCCCAAGAATTCACACAATTTTTAATCCTTCTCTGGCCTTCGTTCCCTACAAACCCAACCCATATCCCTTAGTAATTATTCCATACCCTTTTGGGATACACTTATTTTTTTAAAATACATCTTCACCATTAGGTTACAGACCAGAACAGACAAACTTTCAAAGGGCAATTCCTAACCAGGCAAAACACAAGCTTCTTTCCCTCCCCGTTCTCCACCATCCAGATCTTGCTCAATAAGGTAGCCTACACTACCCAAAAGAGCTTGCATCAGCTCCTTTTTGGCACTTAGAGGCACTTACTGTATCTAACACAACTTCCACTCAGTCTATGCTTCACCAGAAACATGAAACATAGCCATTGCTCCCACTCTCTGCTGCCACTGCAGTTACTATACATTTGCAGTGTAACCTCATACTGCACAGAATTGTGAACTACCAGACTTTCCAACAGTAGCAAACAGAGCAATTCTCAAAGCTTTGCAGTTGTTCTTATTATGAAATAATTTGAAGTTAAATACAGGGATTTGTCAGTCTTCCACACATTCTGGATTTTAAAGTCTACATCTATGTTGCTCCTACAACTCCAAGTCTCCAAATGAGAAAAAAAAATTGTCAAAGTAATACAAAAAACCCTGCAGTCCAACTGCAAATATGCACATAGCCAGAGTTAACACCCATTATTAAAAAACTTCAATTGAGCAAGTAGGAAAATATTGCTTTCAAGTTTCACTTGAAGGGTATTACAGTTCAGTGTCTTACTGTGCTGAAATTCATTTCAAGGGCATTACATGTTAGGAAGGTGGCCCAACCATGCTGGCCCAACACTGAAGTAGGAACCTGCATTACTGCTGCTGCTGGTCAAAGTACACCTGAGCAAAAGTGAGGCCGTTTGTCAGGGACCCCTTAGGAGCTCACCTAGGCAAGATACCTCTGCCCTAGTAGCCAGCCCTGGTCCTTCCCCAGCATAGGCACTGCTCAGGAATAAGAGTAGGTAAGTTATTGAGTGGAGCACTGTGGAAACTCTTCAGTTTAGAGATAAAGCTTAGGTCTTTATCTCAATTTCTGACAGATCCCTACACATCTAGCAACAGCACAGGCCACCACTGAACAGAATTGTTTTAAGCTAAGTGTATGCAAGTCCCTTTCAGAACATGTTGTTCAACAACCAAATATTCCCTCTTTAACAGTCTACTTTCAATGTAATATAGTTTTACTATGATTAAGTTGAAGTTTCTTTCTTAGCAACTAATCAAACTAATGAAGTCCACGAGTGGAAGTGGTGAGCATGTCCCAGGGACCAATGGTTGCAGAGACAGATCTGAAGACAGGTTGAACATCAGGATGTCAGCTTTTTTTAAAAAGTGTTCTACTGCGTTTTCATGCAGTAGGAGATTTGTGCTCCTCAAGGAAGGAGACACTGTAATGAAGTTCAAACTGCTTAACAATATGAGAATTCAGATTTTAAGTCCCTCCTATGCCTACACCCTCAAATACATGATCACTTCACTATGTGCTGAGCACCTGTAACACCTTCATTCCACACAGTTACTGCTTAAATATGTATCTACCAGTTGGTGACCAGCGAGTCATCTTCCCTTCACATGGTCAGTGGAACAGGCAAAGAGAACCATGGCCAGCACAGTGACCACAGCCACAAACACTGCTCAGGACACCGCAAGTTGTTAAAAACTTAAGAGTTCCACTAAATGAACAATTATCAATAAAGCAAATATAGCTTCATTATTTGTACTTCAATGTGGAAAGTGAGTAAATACATAGGCCAGGTTTCTGGCAAGCCAATGAGAAGGACTACAAGTCAGAAGACAATTAAAACAACTGCCTTAAGTGCATGTGTTCCTGTTCCAGTGACTTTGTTAAGTACTGGCCACAAACCACACCAATTAGCAATTACTCAAGTCTTGTAGCAGCTAATGATTTCTAAAGTCTTGAATGTAGTCCCTTGCAGCTATACTTGGACACAAATTTTATTTGTTTTATAGCAATTTGGATTCTTAGTACCTTACAACAGAAATATCACATTTTGTTTAAGCACTAAGCTAGAAAGCCTTGGCCTTGAGTAATTTCTAGATTCTGTATCACTGGAGCTCATGAGGTATTGCTAGGATGAACTGACAAGTCTTCCATTCATTACGCCTCACTGTCCCACCCAATATTAGCTTACCTGCCATTTCATTCTAAATGGTTAAAAAACTTTAGCATGTTGACTTAAAACATATCAGGGTGAGGGGGGTTTGCATGCAAATCAAGAGATTTAATCCCTTCTCCCTGGGGCTGCTATTCAGAGAACAGACTGGTTGAACAATGACAACACAGCTCTTGTACTGTCTATTTGCCATATAGTATATTCCAGTGATTTAAGATCATTTTCCTGGTGTATCAAACCCCACTATTTCAAGTTCAGGTTTTCCCCAATCATGAGATCAACTTTTCAAATGCAGATAATAAGCAGGGCAGTAATTGCTACAGCCACTTGCTTTTGAGAGTATTTTCCAGCTAAAAGTTCAGGCATAACCTCTGTTCTTAGCCAAATGTTGTTCAAGTTCAGAAAGTTGCTCTCGGTCCTCCTCCAGGATCTACCCCTTCAAGATTTATATAAGGCACCCATTCAGAAGACTCCTGAGAACAATTGCATCAAGCACCAATTATTTTTTTCACAATAGCAAACATTGACAGATGTGCATAGAACTGCCTGCAGCATCAGGAAGACAATTCTTCTAACAGGCATTTGTTAACAGTGAAACAGTAGCTGTAGGTTCTCTTTTTAAAAGTGTTTCCCCAGTTTGTATAATTAAGTATTCATGTTCTCCGCCATAGACTGGGAAGGGAATTAGTTCTCAGAGACATTCAGCAGCTCAGGAGGCCATAGAGTAACCTCTAATAATTTAGTAAGAGAAATTCCAGTTTCTAGTTAATTTTTATGAGATCATCTCCAAGCTGCTGATAGCATTGCTCAGTGAGGAAACAATAAGCATGTGCATGCAAAACCATGAAGTACAAACAGGAAAAATCAATTTCCAGCCTCTTATTCTGTGCTCTAATATTATTTCAGTAAGATCAAGTTCCAGTGATGAGTCAGTCAATTCGTATTTATGGAACTTTAATGGGGAAAAGTATAACGAACAATTTTGACTCCATAATTGTGCACCAAAGCCTGTATTGTCACAACATCTACAGAGAACTCTGTTATTAACATTATATAATTAAATAAAAATATGTATATATTAAATCTGTAAGTGTGAGATTCATCACCATCTAGTAACCCTCTAAAGGAAGCCCTCCTATACTCCCCTTCTCTGTAAAGTCTTTGACCTACAAAAATTACTTCAAATATTGCTTTCTTTTCAAAAAGTGTGAGGGACAAATTAAATTGCAAGTGTGTTTTCCAAAATAGGAGCCTTAAAGACAGCCAGGTTGAGCTACCTCCTGTTTTGTAAGCATTAAGGTACTCAGTCCCATCTGCTAACCACCTTTGTTTCAGGTCAGTCTTCCAGCAGATCTGACTTGAAGTCATCTTTTCTGCTCCCCTGCAACAATTTCAGCTGCATCTTACAGGAGGAGGATGCTTGCAAACTAGTTTTTATTCGAGTTTGTCACAAAACATATTATCACAACTTTAGAAAATAAAGGGGTTTAAAATAAACAGGCACAATAGAAGCCAGCTGCTGTATCAGAGGCTTCTCTTTATCGGGCACAACCAGATGTACTTTAGAGTCACATTTAAACCTCACTGTTTTTTACACACCACTTTTGTCCCAATGAGAGTGAGGATTCTGACTGCACCCTGAACTGCTAAGCTCCAGCTGCAAGATGACCTGGATCATCTCATTTCTCACAGTTCACAACACCTGCTGTAGTCCTACACCATCCTCTTCCCTCATTTCAACTCCACACATCTTTCTGCACAAGGTTTTTGTTTCAGCCACTACCTCTGGCTCTTTGTCATCTAAAAAAGGC
Source organism: Aegotheles bennettii (assembly GCA_013398125.1). Lineage (NCBI taxonomy): Eukaryota > Metazoa > Chordata > Aves > Caprimulgiformes > Aegothelidae > Aegotheles > Aegotheles bennettii. Next base: position 28,997 of record VZRW01005158.1, read on the forward strand.
AGTCAAATCTGATCGCCAAAAGCTATAGCTGTAATAAGCAAAGAAGAGATGGTTTCCACAGTTTTAAATAATAGGTACAACTTTTCAGGGCAAGATCTCTGGTCTCCTTTTGTTCCAGAGACCAATTTTCAGTTCATTCACCCAAATATCTAGTACACACAGCCCAGGAGGAAAAGCCTGATGCCGTTGCAAATTCTGCCCCCAAGAAAGCAGAGGTAGCCCAAAAGCATAAACCCATGACTTGGCATATGGAAAGAACTGCAGTCGCTCTTCCAGTACACACCCTTCAGCCAATATTTTTCAAATTGAAAACCACAAATGTGACCTACAGGTTGGAGAAGTTTTCTAGTTTCAATAACTTAGTTCTCCAAGTTGCTGACATCTGACCAGAAATCCTGCAAGCTACTGAAACATTATTTCATCTCAAGAATTTGACTTCAGGCCTCGATCTTAAGGTTTATAGCAAAGGAACACACTAAGTCACACAGAGAGAACGCTCTGACCTGAAGCCCCCGCAACTTGTCTGACAGAGCAGCTTGCTGAAGTATGATTTTTCACAATTAATCCCAGTTAAACAGAAGTGCACCATAAAATTAAGCCAACTCTGGAGATCTCAACAAGGATAATCTTTTCCACTTACTACCAAATTTGTGCTGCTTGCTTACCATTCACTCTGTAAGTCTGCATCCCTCGAGGTGTCTTATGGTACAGCTCTAAACACTGTTGCACCTATGCATACTCAAATGCAGCCATCACCATTAAAAAAAAGGTATTTTCCAAGACATTTGGCATATAAAGGAAGAGAGAACAAACTTTCCATAATACTAGATTTCTTCTTAAATTATGTTGGTACTACCTACCGCAAGTGTCCTTGACATTTACAAAGTGCTTTCCTTTCCAGAAAGAATTATTCATCAAGGAACTGCACTTAAAGTACAAGTCATTAATTTTATCTTTAAGGAAAATATGAAAGAGCGTAACAATCATATTCCTATACTAGTGGCTGTAACTTGGAGGCAGACATTAACAGTTACCACACAGTGACCCTCTGTTCTCCAGTTACTCCAGAACAGTCTTCCAGTCTTGAAACTGAGGACATGCAGGATCAAATCTATTCTCACCGTAAACATGTCCACATCTGCAGCATTGCCAGCATACGATATGACATGCCATAGGAGCTAGTTGCACCTCCAAAGTTGCTTGTGTACTTGTACAGCAAGACCATTCCTGCTACATATACTAGAAATACTGCTTTGTCAGTTCAAGTCATAGATGACTTCCATGAAGGCATCCAGGACTACCAGAAGACAGTTCTTCAAATACTGATTTAAAAACACTCCTGGGAAAAAAGAAAAAAAAAGAAAACAAAAAACCAAAACAAACTTGCACCAGGGAACAAATTAGGTCTTAGACTTCACTAAGGACAACCAACTTCTCACTCGTCTTCACCCCAACTGGAACATAAAACCAATGCACAGAAAGTATGAAATGGAAACAATACCTATATGCATCTGTATCTGAAGTTAACAGTGAATAATTATAGTGAACTATTTTCAATTTTTGTGAACATCCATCCTGACACCTAGTTTGTGCTCCGTTACTAACTCAGGCCAACAAAGTGTAAGCTAAAGCAGCGTGACTATTAATAAATAATACTCATAATCCAGTTAGCAATGCCTCTGCCTCAGTGTTATGAATGCAGGTGCTTCCATATTAAATAGGCTTTCTACTTTAGAAAATTAAAATATTGACGTAAAGAAAGATGAAGTACTTGTAAACAACGAAATACTATCAATAAAAACATGCATTTTTCTTTTATCCTTTCACTCTTATTATCCTCTTGAATAAAGAAACATTCACTGTGTTAAGATAATTCTAGTTTGTTTGAAGTAGCCTGAAGTCACTACAGCTTCTTGCATTTATTTGCACTTAACTCTGCATTAACAATGCTATAGAGTTGATTTAGTTCATTTTTTATTTCTAGAGGCAAGAATGCTAGATTATAAGGGGGGGGGGGGCAAGTGGAAACATTTAATGAAGAGTCAGAGGATAAAGCAAAGAAATGCATTCCTCATAACCTGTGGCAGTAGCATTTCATAGCACTTGCCCTATGCCTGAGAGCACTGCATTTTAACAGGCCAGAAGAGAACTCATTTACTAGCTGAAACACTGTACAAAAATGCCTTTTACAACTACAGGCCATGCACTAATGCAAAAGGGAACTGCATCACTTACCAATTCTTGCTTAACAATGCCCTATGGCCTAACTTACAGCCTTTGACCAAAGCTCAGCTGAGAAGTTAAGGAGTCCAAGATGATGCTATAGTTACAAGCACAGAGGTCAAACACAAACTTTTCCCTACAGGTTCTCAAGACAGGTTTGATGCAGCCCTGGAGACTCTTCTCATAAAAGATGTTCTAATGGTTAGTGGATCCATAGGAAATCCCTTATGAGCAAGCCTCATTACATAGCAAAACCAATTGTTAAAAAAAAAGAAGCCCACAACAGGCAGACAGGCTGTAAGGTGAGGATAGTTCTGTTCTGTCAACTGCAGATAATCAGTTTGACCAAGTCCTGGAGAAAGCTGGCTCCAGCTACCACAGGGGAGATCTGGAATAGCTCTAACCAAAGCCAGATGTGCATTAAGTGAAAATCTAGTACTGTGTATTTTCTATCATCTTTCAACTTCACTGTCCCTAAGCGCCTAACTAGGCTTGTTGAGAACACGTAAGCCCTCTTAATTACTCACACATCACATCTGCCCTAGACACGCAGGGCATTAGCAGGGACATTTACAGCCTAAGTACTGACCAAGGAGCAGCAGGAGAAAGACAGCACACAAGACACCCCACTAACAATATTAGTAGCACAACAATCATTGTTCAGACTTGGTTAATAAACCAGGCTGCAGGTAATTCACTCGATTTGCCAAGGCCAGCTTAGACCAGCCCTTTGCTCACCAGGTGCCACTACACAGCAGCCGTTACACAAAACCGATCCTGCCCTTAATGGGTGGGGAAGGGGTCTTGAAGCTAAAAGGCATGGTAGCAGAGTTGCTGAACTTCCATCAGCCAACAGCAATCGGATTACGAAGACAAGCCCACTGCTTTATTAAATTTTAAGAGCACTGGGAAAACAGCAATTAGTTCAGGAGGTCAGGTCTGGTCTCATGTGTGCATGCTTGTGTACAAGTTTGTAGAACTGCTCATCAGAGCAAGACATGCAATAGAGAAGCATTCTTTTTAAATCATCTGATCGATCATGCAGACACAGGGATGTGTGTCTTGTCCTGATCAGACTTGGGTGAAAACTGTATTGGGGTGAATTTTAACAGTTAAAACCAAAAACCAGACTGTAGCTCTGAAGCCAACCAAACCACGAAACCAAGCCTGAGCAGGTCCCTCTGCATCTTGTGACAGATCCTATTGCAAAAGCACAACAAATTCAACATAGTGTCACAGAATGCTTTGGGTTGGAAGGGACCTTAAAGATCACCTAGTTCCACCGCCCCTGCCATGGGCAAGGACACCTCACAGCAGACCAGGTTGCTCAAAGCCCCATCCAACCTGGCCTTGAACACTGCCAGGGAGGGGCAGCCACAGCTTCTCTGGGCAACCTGTCCACATTTCACCACTGCCAACTGCTGTTACTGCACAGGGCTCAAACAGCAGAAAGCCAGCGATGTCCTACTAAACCCTGTTTCCTTACTACTGCTACTGACAGCCGAGACAGAGCCACATCTTGAATGCTAACCTGAGCTACAGCATGGTAACAGGACAAGCCCCACACAAAGCAGAATCAGCTTTGAAAGACAGTGGGGCTCTCTCAGCACTCTTGAGGGAAACTCCCAACTCACCCCTAATAAATGCCCCAGATGTCTTAATTTACCTCTACATTTGTCCAAAACAGCAACATAACATCCCAAACCCAATCAGTCCATGCTCTGAAGGATGTCAGCAGAACACCAATCTTGAGGAAAAATATTTAAAGAACATGACCACGTGGGCATACCCTGAGCATGCCAGTATGCCGTACAACACAGCTAAGGCTGCCTTTTCAAGGAGACATCCAACTACAAAGTAGGGAATTCAGATTTAAACAACCTCCCCTGAACCCCAGGGTTTCAAATCCATAGAACCCTTATTTTGTAAAGAGGAGAAGACTACCAAGACTGATCCAGAACTAATCAGTAAGACCTGTTTGATCACCAGGGACTGACTGATGGGTACTGATTAAGCCATCAGCCATAATCTTCCCTCCCAGCATTTCAAACCACTTCTCTCTGCTTGGCAGCTGTGTCAGATGTAATGCAGAAGGCAACAGTAGGGAAGGATGACTTGCAGAAAGAAGAGACTAGGGCCTTCTGAAGTTCACTTTAGCTCAGCTATTGCAGAAGGCAGACCTAATTTTACCTCATCATTCTTCTGTTAGATGAAGGACCTGCTATTCAGTACAGGCTTATGCATTCAAGAACTTATCTTAGATACACAGATACGCCTTTGAATGGTCACAGAACAGATCCAACCTGAAACGCTGAAGGGTTTCACTGCTGGTACAAACCACCAAAATTCCTCTATGAGGCACCAATCCTACCCAAGAGAGTACTCCAGCATCATTCTACAAGTTCTGATGATTGAGTGTTAAACTAAGAACAGCACATTATTAATCTACTATATCCTTACTACTCTAATACTTTTGCCTTTTTCCAAGCGCGCTTAACACAGAACAAAGTAGACACTGAAGAAATAAAGGGGGGAAAATGAAGTTATAGTCTATTCTTCTCACTGAGACAACATTTTAAAAATAAAAATCATGCCAACTTCTTGATGAAGTACCTAGTAAATCTGATGGAAAACCTGACTGCATGGTACCATTACAAAACACACCATGTACCAAGCCACACTGACTCATGTGGGTTATGTGGCTTATTGTATTCATTAAAGGTTCACTACAACCATTAGTGGGACTGTTAATGGAACCATTCAAGAGAGGAAATTGGCAACCAATTTATTCTCACTAATTGCTATATACTTTCAGCTATCTTGTGCAGTGGCCAACTGCGGAAAAAAGCATCTTTGTAACTGCCTAGTAAAATTATGCTACCATGTTCTTATTTAACTCTTATACTGATTTTTCTAATGTAATACTTATTAACTATGTTAAAGTTGGCCATAATGCAGAAACAAGATTAACACTGTCTTGTTAATCACAGTATTTTAGCCCTCCACCTTCAGACCAAGGACTGTTCAGCAATGCCAACATGCTGGAGGGAACACTCTACATGCACGTAGAGGACTGCACTGAATCCCAGAGCTATGGGCATAGCCCATGCAGACACATCTCTGCTCCAGTGAGAGAAACAAGAAATGCCCTTGTCAGTGCAGAGTGGACAACATAGAGTTGACTACTAACAGCAGGAAAAATAAATAAATGTCAGGATAAATATGGCAGAGCTCTGGGAGTAAAAGATACCTTGCAGAGTTACTCTGCTATCCCTACATCACCATCACAACATGTATATGGCATGCAGAGAGGTAGCACGTTCCTCAGAGGTTCATTTTCTGGCACTAACTGGTATTTTCTTCATTTTAAGGCACCTTAGAACAGGAGTGCCTATGCTGATGTGAGAATTAACATCCCACCCCACCACTTGGCAGTTTCTGGAGGCTGGACTGAAACCACCCCCTTCCCAAGAGAAAAGTTACGGCAAGGGCCTGGAGGAGTGAGGGTCTGTATTTCATGTTTCTTATATTTGGACCTCAAAGTGTAGTTCCTGTACTTCCAGCATTGAGCACCAGATGAAAAAATCCAGTACAGAACCTCTTGCATTGTTCTGCATCACCAAATACTACCAAACCAGAACACAGATAGTGTTAAAGGTAGCTTAACAAAGACATACATCTGCACAAAGCTCAGGACAGACCTGCAAATTTCATATAAATCTTCAGTGTAGGACAAGTTTTTTTAGTTTAATGGATGTATAAGACAACTTCCAAACCAGAAAACTCAACACCAGTTTTACGTTTAACCAAGGACAAGTGAGACGCTGCCATCACACACCTCTGCTCATCCCCTGCAGGAAAAGAGCACTATGACAGATAGGAGAGGCTTACAAGGTTTTGCTCTATCAACTGGTCTTATCTCTGCTCTACAGCCTCAGTCAGATGATCAGATCAGGGATGAGAAGAAAGCTTGTTGAGCTAGAACCTCATGTGGATCTTTCCTTTTCCTTTTGAAGCACATCATATGAAAAAACATAATTATCAGTTATTTTAACGCTACAATAAGAAGTAATTATTTATCCACCGTCTATACCATAAGTATAGCCGGAGAAGTTTTCCCCAATAAAAGTATTTTTATTAGAAAAATCCCAACCTAGCAAGTCTTATGCTAGTTGTTCCTCCTGGAACAACTATCTTGTCTGCAGCATCTGTAGTGGATGAGTTTAAGTATTCTTTCTTCTTTTTTCCCCTCATAAAGAGAAATAATAGTCTCCATGGCTTGATCTCCAAAAGATATCTTACAGTGCTTCTACAGATTTTTCTGGGAAGTCTATAGATCAGACCCTGAACTGCCACAGACTGGCAACAGTGAACTTGATTTGGGCAGAGTTATGCTGACTGGACCAGCCAGGGCTATGACCATAGAATTGTTTTGGTTGGAAAGGACCTTTATAATTATCAAGTCCAACCATTAACCTAGCATGCTGCCAAGTCCACCACTAAACCATGACCCTAAGCACCACATCTACACATCTTTTAAATACTTACAGGGATGGTAATTCCACCGCTTCCCTGGGCAGCCTGTGCCAGTGCCTCACAAGCCTTTCAGTGAAAACATTTTTCCCAGTTATCAAATCTAAACCTTCTCTGGCGCAGCTTGAGGCCATTTCCTCTTGTTCTATCACTTGTAGCTTGGAAGACAAGACCAACACCCACCTCACTACAACCTCCTTTCAGATATTTGTAGACCTCAATACAGTCTCCCCTCAGCCTCCTTTTCTCTAGGCTAAATATCTCCAGTTCCCTTAGCCACTCCTCAGAGGACTTGTGCTCTAGACCCTTCACCAGCTTTGCTGCCCTGCTCTGGACATGCTCCAGAACCTCAATGACCTTATAGTGAAAGGCCCAAAACTGAACAGAGTACTCATAGTCTGGCCTTCACCAGTGCCAACCATACAGGTCTCCTGCTAGGGTCCACGCAGGGCTTGTCACTGCCAAAACATTAAATGTTTGTTTCCTATTAGATCAGGATTCAGATTGACCTGTTCCATCACTGCTAAGAATTAAGTACATTTGCATGGTATCCATCTGTCACTTTTGAGACATTCCAGCACCTGCCTGCAACAGGCAGAGTTTTATTGAAACTGCTACCAGAATAAGCACGACAAGAATCACAGACCTTTTCAATATTTAATTATCTAGTATTGCAAAGGCTGCTGTGGATTTAGAGGAAATTATACTTATGACTCATATGCTAGTACTGAATGAGCTTTTCAAAACAAAGTAGCCCTAAGGAGGGGAGAAAAAAACCCCACAGGCCACTGGTGAAAGCTGAACATCACCACCTAGCTGACTCAATTTCCAGTGACAGTACCAACATCCAGGGACAGAGAGCACTGTTTTTTCATACCTAAGAAAGTCTTATCAGCTAGACTTCAGTCACTCTTCTCTTTCCTTCTGTTCAGTGCAGGGAATGATTTAAGATCCAGAGTCCAAAAGTCGTTCTAAACTTTTCAGAAAACAGTTTCAAACATTCTTCAGAGCATGCTGAGCAATGCCCATTCCTGGATTGGATAGAGAGTGCTCAAGTTTCTCAGCCTTTCGTGAAGGAGAAGGGAACACTCTCTGAAAGGGAAATAGTGATTTCCACTGCCAGCATCAGCTTCACTTTTTTTAAATATAAGGTAACAGCAAACAGCCAGTTCTCTCAAATAACTACTGGGAACACATTTCATATAGCATTTTTTACTCTGAAAGCCTAAAAGCCTTCTTTCTCCTCCCCTCACAGACTATCACAGAAGCTATTTGCTCATATATAAGCAGAGGTCCCAACTGGTAAGCATTAGTTTGCTATACTACATTTAGTGGTCTTCAGAAATATTACTAATATATTATTTCCACAGGGCTGTTTTACTTTGGTGTGAATAATAAAGCTACTCAATGGAAAGAAATCCCTTCCATTCAGTTACAGAACAAAACCATTACATTAAAAACAGGCATAGGTTCTGCTTACTAAAAAACTGTCTGTACTTCTGAGTAAAAAACAGAAAAAAAAAAGGGCTTTTCAGCTTTTACACATAGGAAAGTGAAGAAAAGTTCAGGATAGTCAGCATCTACCTTAGAGCACTATTAAGCACATTAAAAATACATTTTTTTTTAAATAACTACATCCTTCCCTCAAACTCTAAAATTAACTTACCTGACAGAAGCTAAAAGAAAGGACAAACCTCCTCTATACTACAGTTTTTCCTACAGAAATCTCTACAGACATAACCCTCTACTTTTTTTCTCCTCTTTTAAACTCTTACCTGTGTGCATTCGCTTCTCTCACCCACAAATTAGGGGGCTGAGGCTCATTAGTGTAAACAGAGCTGTAATAATTGGCATCATGTAGAACCTGTACCTAGTTAAGCTTACTTTCTGACGAGTAGGGAAAGCACAACCTATCCAGCTTGAATAGTCATTATGTGACTCCCACCTAAATGAGAGTTTTTGGATGTGTCTTTACTGTTCCTTTGATTTTGAAAGTGTTGGTATTATTATTGCTGCTTATTTTTTAATTAATTTGTAATAGTATACATGTTAAAACCTGTATAAACAATCAGAAAAGGTTATTGTAATTTTTTTCTGATATTTTAAAACTTAGTTCTTGATCCCTTAATTGACGACTTATTTGAGTCTTCTTTCACAGTTTTTCTTAGTGTGACCTTATTTTCTTTTTTACAGGTATATATAATAGGAAAACTCCTTAAATATTTCTTCCTGTCTTTTGGTGTATGAGACAATTCTAAAGCATCTATTTCTGCTTTGACCTTAGTTTTAGCTACTTGCTTTTCTTCTGTTAATCCAATTCTATTTTTGGCTATAGCCTCAGTCACAGCATAGTCTTCTAGTTGAAGCACTGCCAATCTTCTTAATGTAGGACGTCCCTTCCCCCTTCTTCAGGTCGTTAATCACTCTTCTCAAATTTTAGTCTATAAAAACTGATATATCCATTTTCTTATTAGAATTGTGTATGTAGAAGTAGAATCATTGTTCATAAGCTTTTCAAATAACATGAAATAATGCTAAAAAACTACAGAAACAATAGCTTATAAAATGTTCTTGCAAAAATAAGCCTTTATAAGAAATAAAGGATTAAATAGAAGGTCATGCTCTGTTTGTCTGTTCCAGAATATCCACGTGGACTTGGTTTCATGAGGTCTGACACCACCAAAGCCAGATGGCAACTATGAAAAAAATGTAACCCTCATGACTGAAAACTTACCTGACTAAAGAAACCTTTTCATGTACCATCTTCTATTTCCCAGCACCATGTAAGTACTGTGTAGCTGCCTGTAATCTCCATATTGACCCTATGAAGTAGGTAACTAAAGTTACTGCTCGAGAGACACCAATGACAAAATACTTGGAATTTAAATGAAACAGCTTTAACTCCCTGTGAAGACAGAAGCTGTCACATCACTGTTGTCCTTCTCCACCTCAGTAAATTCTGTGGCTTCTGTTAAAAGTACTAATATTTTCTTACTGAATGCTAGCTCATGTAGTAATTCTGACTAAAATAAAATATATGGTTGTTTACAGTTGCTGAGTGACAAATTAATGATGGCATACACTCCAATAGTACCATCTGCCCTGTCTAGACATGAACTGGGCCATAGAAATATAAATCCTGTATCATCTCATCAGTGGGCAAAACTGATGTCCTGATTTGATTTGTAGACTATAATAGAATAAGGCAGAAATTCAGCAAGATGTCTGTGTATAAAGTGCTGTGTATCTTACAAGGGACTTTCTTTTTTTTTTAAAAAAAAAAGGGGGTTCTTGTAGGAAGAAGGTATATGATTAACTCCTGCCTCTCATTATCAGGGATCCCTCTTCATAGCAGATGGCACTGATAGCCTGATAAAAGTTTAACGTCTCTTTTAAACAGCTGTCATAGCAGGAAGGGCCAGTGCACCGAGCCTGGGAACTGGCTGTCTAATGAACTAAGAAGTACCAAAAGCAGTAGTAAATTATTTAAATCCCATGCTGTTTAGCACTAGCACAAAATGGCACTGTCTCAACAGAACCATATCAGACCTATTATTGCAGCTATTTTATTCCCATTTTTCTCTCTTTGGGGTTTGGGAAAAAGCCCTCAAAGAAAATGGTTTAGGTAATCAGCAGGCAGGGCAAAACTTCAACAAAACCATGTAGTGCTGAGGACTGCAGAATCTTCTTCTTTGGAGACCCGAATGAACAGTCTTTCTTGGTGGTGAAAGTTTCAGATTGTTGAGGTCTCTCCTGCATTTTGGGCTTGGAACACATACTGCTCTCTCCCATGCCATGCCATGCTCCATCCTTTGCATCTAACTCAAACTCCTACCAGAACCAATGTGGGTAAGCACACTTAAGGGAGGTGGCACAGAGTCAGTGATGGAAATGGTAGCAATTGAAATGGCAGATGCATCTACTGTGAGACAAAGGAAGACTTCCTCGTCAGCTGCTTTCAATGGAGATCCTGCAAGTAGAGACCTCATCTACTGCAGGATCTGGAATTTTGCAGTTCTTCTAGGATACTCTGCCAGAAGAGAGGGAATAGTACCAGGGAGATGCTGTGTATGGAAGATGCTGCGTGCATAGTCCCAGCTAACAGAGACCGGTGACAGAAGGGCTCCCTAGCATGCATTTACAGAATCACAGAAT
>VZRW01005159.1:0-42798 GCA_013398125.1 Aegotheles bennettii
CTTGGCTCCATCGTCCTGAATCAAGTCAGATTAACTCTATTGCTGCCAGAAATGAAACTTGGTTTCTCTACATAGGCAGGTTACAGGTACCATGCATGCAAGATGTCCCCTCTGTTTTAAATGCAGCAGGCACACAGCTCATTAGACTTTAGATTGCAGCATCTTTATTTGTAGAAATGAGTCAGAGCCAGCTGGGCAGCTGTATTTCCAGCACCCAGCTGGAAGTTCTAGTGCCAATACTTAACCTGTCTTTTCACTGTATAAAAAGAAAACTAGACAAACTAAAGGTAAAAATCACATAATGATTATCATAATATATAAAAAATAAATTACACTAAGCTTTTGTTCATTTTTTATAAATAAAAAGATAAAAGGGAAGTTAATTTAAGAAGGAAAAAAAGAGCATCACATATTCTTTATTTCTCTGCTTCTCTGGTATATAAAACTAGTTCAGTTAGAAGGAAAAATTGTGTCAAATGCTGAGCTCTCAAGGCTGTCATGTAAACATTTTCAAAGTTTCTAGTGCACTATCAGCTAGAATCATCCTGGGACCCAACTATTTGAAAACCACGTTAAATACATAGACCCACAGTTTAGATCCTCAACACCCCTGGCTTAGCTGCCACTCTGGAGATAACTCAACCAGCACCCAGTCAGCATGAGTTCATGAAGGGCAGGTCCTGCTTGACCAACCTGATCTCCTTCTATGACAGGGTGATCCACCTGGTTGATGAGGTAAAGGCTGTAGACACTGCCTATTTGGACTTTAGTAAAGCATTTGACAGTTTCCCACAGCATTCTCCTCATGAAACTGACTGCTTATGGCCTGGATAGGTGTATTCTTCACTGGGTAAAAAACTGGCTGGATGGCCAAGCCCAAAGAGTAGTGGTTAATGGTGTCACATCTAGTTGGTGATTGGTCACTAGTGGTGTCCCTCAGGGCTCAGTATTAGGGCCAGTGTTGTTTAGTATCTTTATTAATTATCTGGAAGAGGGGATCAAGTGCACCCTCAGTAAAATTGCAGATGACACCAAGTTGGATGGGAGTGTTGGTCTGCTGGAGGGTAGGAAGGTTCTGCAGAGGGATCTGGACAGGCTGGATCAATGGGCTGAGGCCAATTGTATGAGATTCAACAAGGCCAAGTGCTGGGTCCTGCAATTAGGCCACAACAATCCCATACAATGCTATAGGCTTGGAGAAAAGTGGCTGGAAAGCTGCTTGGCAGAAAGGGATCTGGGGGTGTTGATTGGCGGTCAGCTGGACATGAGTCAGCAGTGTGCCCAGGTGGCCAAGAAGGCCAATGGCATTCTGACCTATATCAGAAATAGCATGGCCAGCAGGACTAGGGAAGTGATTGTCCCCCTGTACTCAGCACTGGTGAGGCCACACGTTGAGTACTGTGTTCAGTTTTGGGCTCCTCACTACAAGAGAGATATTGAGTTGCTGGAGCAGGTCCAGAGAAAAGCAATGAAGCTGGTGGAGGGCCTGGAGTACAAGTCTTATGAGGAACAGCTGAGGGAACTGGGGCTGTTTAGTCTGAAGAAGAGAAGGCTCAGGGGGCACGCTCTCTATAACTACCTGAAAGAAGGATGGAGAGAGGAGGTGGCTGATCTCTTCTTCCAAGTGACAAATGATAGGGCAAGAGGTAAAAGACTCAAGCTGCACCAGGGGAGGTTTAGACTGGATGTTAGGAAAAATTTCTTCAATGAAAGGATCATCAGGCATTGGAATGGGCTTCTTAGGGATGTGGTGAAATCACTATCCCTAGAAGTGTTCAAAAACTGTATAGATGAGGCTCTTAGTGACATGGTTTAGTGGCAGACTTGGCAGTCCTGGGAAAATGGTTGGATCTGACGATCTTGAAGGTTGTTTCCAGAAAATGTTTTGGCTGTGATGTTCTCCTTTTCTCCAGTATCTCCATCACTGAGGTACTCATCTGCACAATTTGATGAAGAGAACTAGTCACCTTTCTCTCAAGAGAAAGTATTAATCATTAGTCTTCACATTTTCTTCCACTGTGGCCCAGCAGCTATGAAAGTCAATGCGTTTCACCTTTATCCCATTCTCAAGAGAATTTCTGTTCACAGCCTCTTCCTACCTAGCCCTCCTTCAAGGCACAGTCTTGTGCCAGTGTGCAAGACCAATTCTGCCCCTAGAGGCAACATGGACATCACCTAAATGGGGGTGTCAGTGAGGACTGTGTTTTTCACCTGTGTCCTGTCACACCTCTTCTGTCCTATGGTCTTTCAACAGGACAGCTGATTTACTTGTTTTATACACAGAACAGCTTTTGAAAGGATGGAGACATTGGATGGGAAAAGAAGGGTCTCCTGCTTTTCAGTCACATGAAGACACTCAATCCATAAAATACCTACTTCAAACCGCACTGACATCAATCTGCCAGCTGCAAAGCACCCCTGAACAGCCTAACACTTTGCTAAAGACTAAAATCCACAAAACAAAATTGTGTCATACCCACCACCAGTTCTTAGCCACTTGTAATAAGCAGTGATCCAGGTAACACTGCCCAGATAGCTCAAGGAAAATAAATTCAATCATTAACTGTTAGGATGAATATCACTAAGCAAGCTTGGCAAAATTTCTGTATATCTGTGTTCTCATTAAATAGGGACATCATTATATTCTATTTAATGTGTCTCATCAGACATACTGTAGTTGTAATGCATTTGACACAACTTATTATATAAATCAACGTTTGGAATTTCCCCAGGTAGGGTTTCGTTTTCCTCATAACTAGTATAGTAATAATTTTTACAGGTTAAATTGCAGCTATATGGATTTCATTGTTTAATGAAGGGAAGCCTTTCAATTTCCACTTCCATAATGGTACTTAATTTTAGAGATCCTTGCTTAGAAATATAAAGAGCTGAAAAGAAGATAAAACATGTTTATATGCTGGAGTGCCTTTCCCAAAACTACAGATTTGATGATGTTTTTAGATGAGAGTAGTGAAATCATATCCTAAGGGCATGTAAACTGTTTTTCAGTGTTTTCTTGACTTTCAGAAGAGGCAGAAAATGGCAGCTTACAATGAACGATGCTTTCTGAATTATCTTAATGTTTAGATTATGTGGATTCTGTATGTAAAGCTGTAATGTACCTTACATGCTTCAAATTGACTCCTGTATGAACAGTGAGTATTTCAGATGGGATAGCTCACAACCTGGAGTCCATTAAAAAAAAACTAAACCAAAAACAATCTACTTCCCTCCCACCCAATGCTAATCAAAAGACCCAAACCTACTGAAACCACACTAACAATCTGAAACAGAATGACCTGCCCCTCTGACTTCAATAAATTGCTTTCTTAGTATGCTGTTATGTGGTTTTCAGTTAAAAAAAAAAAAAAAAGATTGGAGTGTTCCCAAGTAGCTTTTCAATTAAAACAGAATTCTTAGTCTAGCAACTAAGAGACCGTAGGTTAAGAAAACACATTTATTATGGAAGACCTGAGAATGCAGTAATTAAGTGGTACAACTGAATCATAACTAGATGAAATCTCAAATCAGGTTGCATGCACACAACTGCTACCATACACACATCTATTATAACTATGTAGATTTGCTCCATGCCACAGCAGCTCTCAGCAAGAGTACTTCCAGAGAAATTGTCTTGGAAACAAATATCAGAATATACTGATCACGGATACATTTGTTTTCCACTTACAAGATGCATATCTTGCTGACTATACCCACAAAGTCCATCACCCGTGAAGCACTGATATGGCTGGGAAAGGAATATGAACTTCTGATTAGTACAACAGTCTCAGGAGTCCAGACCTCTACTGTTTGCTCTTTTGTTATAATTAATTTTATTTATTATAGTAGTTGTCCCAGAGCTGACCAGAAACAGGGCATGCCTTTTTACTGAGCAAATTAATATGGAGAAACTGAGGTTATTTCTGTATGGGGAAACTCAGGAGAGAGGTAAGCTGAATTTTCAAAATTTTACATTTAGTACATACCAGATTCCAGTATAGGCAATCATTTAGAAATAAGCTTTTTTCCATTCAATTAAATTAACTCAGCCTAAGTGTAAGATTGAAGTATTTGCCACTATGTTATAGCCACAAAATACTCAAATGAAAGTACAGCATATATAATCAGGTTCATTCCCAAAAACAGCCTTTAGTTATAGCCTGGGGATTGTTATTACATTTCAAGTGAAGTAGGAGTAATAGGAACGTGTGGTCTTTTTTTTTTTTCTCAAATAAGAAGCAAAAGCGTTAGGGTTTTGTTGCCAACACAGCTCTCAGTTGTGTACCACATTGCCAGTTTTCAACCAATAAAACACTGTGCTAGCAACAGTTTACAGTACAGACTTGATCTAGTAATTTAAAATTCAACCCAAACATGCCTTTTCAGATATGCATAGAAAAAGAGAACAGAGGAAAGGACTATGGTTGCAAGTGGGACAAGCTGTCGTGTTAGGTACCACTATAATTTTATTTTTCACTGATCCCATATGTCCTCATGTCCCCCATTTTCATTCTTTTTACTAGTGGCCACACAGCATGACACAAACTGAGAGCCTCTCATCTTGGTGTTACAGTTCTGCAAATTGCATCACACTTCTCTGCAGTGTTTAGCATTTGCAGAGCACATCTTCCCCTCACAGGCTGTGAAGACAATGAAGTGTCCCACCTTAAACATAGTATTGAAATAGAGAGAACATTTTCCTTCCCTATATAGGAGACATAAGTTCAAACCTGTCCAATCCCAAGCGAAGATGTGAATCCAGCTCTTCTCCTATTGTACTCCAAGTACTAAGTTTCAGTGGAGGCTCACCACCTCCTGTAGAAGTTTTTTCACTAGCCATAAAATATTGAAACTGGGACTGACAAAAAACAGGGTCTTCTGAACAAGTCTTTCAACAGCTATAGTAGAGAGTAATATTCTTGACTTGTTGCACCTTGTGAAATCAAACTAGAGAGGCAGAGACTTAGCCAGTGACTACAAGACATTTTTGAGCAGGATACAGTCTCCTGAGCAATATATCTATCTTTATAAAATTAAGTGGAGAAAAAAAATAATTTTGGTCTCTCACCAACCATATGTATGTTTTAGGTATTAGCTGTTTAGTGTAAGTGAGGCACTGGTGCCTATCTTTCTTTTCTGATGAAACTAAATTTAGAGGAATGCTCACAGATGTGAGAACGCTCACAGCTATGAAACTGGATGGCATGTTTCCCTGAACACTGAGGTTAGATGCCTGGGTCTGGAAAGAATAGTTTAAGAAAACATAGAACAGTTCCTGATAAATTTTCTGGTTTGTGGAGAATCCCATCAGTACTCTACATTCCTATATGATAATCTGAAAAGTTACCCTGAGCTCTTGCATTAAAAAATTAAGCTCTGTCACTTGACTGTAAAATGACATACAGGTTACTAAGTATTATTATTCTAATGATAAAGATGTGCAAACCAAATATTTCTAACCATTTGCATTTACCTATGCAAATCATAGGTAAATAAATAAATAAAACAATTAAAATCCTGATTTTATTTTTCCACAATGCAGAGCATAATCTTGATTTGCAGCATTTGTTTCAAGTTTGGTTGCTTTTGTTATTTAAAGGTCCTGGGCAAGCTTTACAACAAAAGAAGAAGAAGTCAGTTTTGTAGTTCTTATTTGTCCTGAAGAACTGGACTTGATATCTGAGAGACAATATTTGTTTTAAAGAAAATTTTTTTAAAGTACAAAATCCTCATTTAAATGTGAGGCAGCATAGCCCCTCTGCAGTGAATGCTCATTTGTGCTGTCTGAAACTATGGACTTTTGTACTTTTCTCTGGACTCCACTGCTACCCATATTGTACCTCCCCAGCTTCTATCATGAAGGCTGCATTGCTATGAGTGTCAGTTAACACCCCATGAGATGCTGGATGTCTCAGCACCTTTAAAATCCAGTTTAATCTTAGAATGTAGATAGAGGATAAACCCCCAGCTTTGTTTTCTTTTAAATTCACTAGGGGATTGTGTAATTCCACCAACATTTGAACAATGCTAATCTATAGAAAGGACGGGGAAAATTTTTTTGTTTTAATTCCTCTGCTTCTGAGTATTGTGTTGAGAATGAGCCTTAAAGTAAGAAACATGCATCCAGATTTATTTGAATTTAAACTGTACTGTATCTTTTCCATCTCAAAGCTGAGGGTATGTGAGGAACAAGGTTTCACAAAAGCAGTTTTATACAAAATACTCATAGCTTCCCAAATTTACAAACAACCCCGAGGAATTCTAAATGGCTGGATCTTGTTCAGCTCATGGAGAAACACACTCAGCAATTCTGCTCTCGTATATGGTACATATTTTTACTCAGCATCCTTAACATGCCTACTTTAATTGGGTCCTTTTCCCCTCTGAAACAGAATATTTTTATTACCTTTTGGATAAGCAGCTAATACACACTCTGTGTTCTCCTCTTAAAAGCAATATTAGTTCTTTGTCTCAAAGAAATTATTAAATCAAATTGTCTAGTCTAATAAGCAAATAGAAGAGTAGAAGCTCTTTGCTTTCAAATTAATTTGCACTAGCAAAGTCAATTGTTCCTTTCTCTGGTGTCTTAATTAAAAGTCTTAATCCCTCTGATTTTACACTAGAAAAATGAGGAATGTGGCAGTGGGACACGAACATATTTATTTTATATAGGCACATGTAATTTAGAAAGTCTATTTTACACAGACTATCTTGCTAATAATAATTCCAGCCTTTTGCTGGAATACTCAAACATGCTCAAATACAATTAGATAGAGGATTCAAAATCCCTGCCCAAACACATCCATTTAGGCTATGATCTGGATTTGTAGTCCAATTTTGTAGCTACAGACTGTTGATACCTTAACCACTGTAACAAATCCATACATGACAGTATTGAGCAGCACATATTGTCTGCCACTTCCTAATCATCTCACTGAAAGAGAAGACTTCTCAAAATGAACCAAGATAGAAATTTTGTAAGATGCTTATTACCTTCCTACAGAGAGTAATGATGCTTGTCTGCATCATTCTTGTCGATTATAACATGATTAAAGTTATTTTATATCCAGTGTCTGAACATAAATTGTTTCCTGTTACAAAGTTTTCTGAATGGTTTTCATCTCATTACTAAATATTTCAACCCCAGCTAGAGAGACATTTAGATAATGGGTCTAAGTGAGAACTCTTTGTATTCTTCTGTAGAATTACATCTATTAGACTGTGTTAATCTAAACCTGAACCAGTAGTTACATCTCTGCAGAGTATGGAGCAGATGCTTCTGCCCCAGCAAAATCCTGCTCAACCTTTAGAACAAGCTAATGTACACCAGATCAAAATGTGTTATGTGGGATCACCAGACAATTAGTTCACAGGATGAAATAAATGTAACAAAGTTTAAAAAGTGGGGTTTGCCTATAAGCAGAGTACATAAATCAGTCATCTCAAATGAAAATGAGGTGGGAAAAAGAAATAAAAATCTATACATTTAAGAATATATATATAAACCAGAACACTACAAGAACCACAAGACCTATCATAAAATCCACTTCAATTGCAACCTTCTCTGGGTTTCTTCAGTCACTGTAATTACGAAGGAGAAAACCATTCTTAACATATACTTCTGCTGCACACAACACCCTCCTCTAGGCATTTTTTTGATTATGAGATAAGACATGCACCAGCACCAGTTACAACATCTTGTGGCAAATTTAACCTGTTCCCTTCTACAAGACATGCTAGTGACTCCTCTGCCTTCTTTCAGGTGAAAGCTAGCGCTAGGACCCGGGGGGCCTCATTTATCACTTTGCTAGGGGTAGTCAGCATTCACCAGGAATATATCCATTTCCAGAATATGCTCATTAAGGCCACTTCATGCCTGAATTCAAAGACTAAAAGCTACTCCAAACTTATTAGAAGGTCTCCATAAAGTGATACAACAACTGAATGCTACTCAAGGGCTTAGATAGATAAGTGCTGTTAAAAAACAGAGTTAGATGAACAGTAGAAGAGATACAAATTAAATTCATTCGACAACAAAGTGCTGAAAACTTACCTATTAAATCAGCTACGTAATGCAAATTCCCAGAAAGTATATTAGCAGACATCCTGATCATTGACTTTACACCTACTGAAAGTTCACTATGTCAGAAGAATCATCTTCCCTTTGTCAAGTCAGAAGTTTCTGTCTAAAATGGCATCTAAATTAAACTTTGAATAAGAAATGTCACTGACAGCTTTTAAATATAAAATGCATGGGAAACATCCGAGTTGATTCTTATGCTAGGAGTGGGGAGAGAAAGAGCCTGTGGTAGAAATCAAAGAGAGGATCAAACAGAATTCTATGTCTGCAGTGGTTCCAGTTATACTCACTCTAAGAAAACTTACAGTACTTGGAAGATCTTCCAGTAACCAATATCACTGTCAGAAATAACCTGAAGAAGATTTAACAATGCTCCTGTGGCAACTAAAGTCTACTGAAAACAGTTCTTCTGGGTTGTCAAGACCAAGGAAAAGAATCCAGTTTAGGTCTTTGTCCAAACTTTATAGGTAAACATAAACTTTACCAATATTTCAAGACAGAAGGAGATGACTGACACTAACTTTGATGTGGGTTTTTTTAGAACAATTAACCATAGACTCTCAACTGAGTGATTTTTTTCGTATATTGGTTTAGAAATTTCTAAACTTCATATGTAACTCTCTGGCAAGAAGTTGGGAAAAGTTCACAATTTCTGATGGTATTTTGGATTTTCTGGTCCCAGAAGGAATTAGGCTTGGCATTCTGTAGGTGTGGGTGAAACTAAAGTAACGGTTGCTGACACAGAAGGCACAGGCATGTGACCACAAGTCTCAAAAATAAATTTATTCAGAGTTTGTTTTGCAAATTTCATCAAGAGCTCAAGCTCTTTATCTGAACTGGTTACTCAGTTTCAACTACACTTTTTCAAGATTTTTCAGTAAAATTTTAATTTCTACAGAAAAGCCTGTTTTCTTAGCTGATTCATAATTAGTAAAGGTAAAGGTGTATAAACCCATAAACAAATTTTGCTCAAACCCCTCAGATTTTTGTTTAATGTAGAAAAATAGAAGTGTGACACAATAGTTATATCCTATGCAATTGATAAGAGGGTTTTCTATAGATACTTTTAAAGTACTATGTTGAAGCAAGCAGTCAGCAAAATTTGCCAGTTAGTAGGAAAACTGAATGATGAGACAGTTTTCAGCTTGTCTAGTAATATTTGCAACTATTTAAAGTAAAAAGGCAGGTGAAGAGGCAGATGAAGCATGTGTGGGAGAGAGAGGTTATAAAAATGACAACTGTCTTTAAGTCCTTCATCCAATTAAGCACATAACCTGGTGCTGCAGTTTTCATCTGCAAAAGTTAGTTTGTTTAATATCAAGAGATCAAAAGAAATGTTATTTTGAAGCAACACCTCTCAAAAAAACACATTATGATCTCTCTTCAAAATTGAGTAGTCTTGTCCAGATTTCTTAACTGTCATTCCAGCTCAGAAGGAGTGATCTTGCTCTCTCCCCTCTGACACTCTCAAAGTCTCAGCTATTCAGGCTTCTGAAAAACAACCAGGTTAAACAAACCCAAGAAGATAGAAAGTGCAAACAAAACACTGCATCCATTTCTTCTTAGGCCTATAAAGAAGTACATGCCAAGACCCACCATTCAAAATATTTGCCCTACGTACTTTTTTCAGAAGTCACTTAGTACTACCCATCATCCAAAACCACAGACAAATCCTTCAAAAGCTTGTTCTGCTTGAACTCCTTGAATCAGCTCTCTTGTATTACCTGCTGCCTCTTGCAAAATTATTTGGCTTAAGCTCTTGCATAGGTCACTTAGCATTTTCTCCTTATGGTATTTTTGATAAAAATTTCCTCTCTCAGTCCTGAAAATGAATTAATGAAGCTGTGACCAAATTCCATTCCTAATCTATGAAATCATTCCTTCTTCCTAGGGGACTTGGGTACAGGCAGAAACTGTAGTCTGTCCTAAGCACTTACACATACTCCCTGAGATAGATTATTTTTCCCTTCCAGTTTTTTGAAGTTGGATTCAAATCTTATATTTCCAGTATCAGTTTAAATTTAGATTGACAATAACAATCTTTCCTGAGTTCTTTGACCTTTCCCTCCAGGAACTTATCTTAATTATCCCCTAGGGAATACAAGGGACAGGCTATTAGAGAGCTGGGATAAAGTGCTCTGTTAGAGCTAAATGTCTGGATCAGCAGTATGCCAGCTTAATGAACTGACACAAATTATTGTGCCTTTCTGGAAACAAGTGGCTTTCTTGTCTCAGGAGGCCAATGTGAAGTGACATATTGAGGCAGTACTGGCATTTCCATCGTCGCTGTTGCCAGGGCTTGAGCTAAGGACACGGGTACCGCTGATCTAAACAGCATGCAGCATTGGTACATAAAGCCATGAGAAAATTGCCAAGTCATAGCAACGAGACATCCTTTGCCTCTTTGTGAGCCATGGGTTAAAGTGACTGAAGGAAGCTTTATAAAGAAATTATATTTGTTACATGAGCGTTTATATGGGGTTCTGTGTCTTCTTCCTGCACAGGGCTGGCAGCAAGAATAAAGCCTGGGAATCAAACCATGACCAGGAAACAAAAATGGAAACCCAGTCATTTTCCCCATTTCCATCTCTGCTCATTTTCATCTCATCCCCTCTACCACCTAATTCTGTATATATCTTGGTCCAAGTAGAGCTATAGTAACAGAGAGAGATACATTATGTTTTTCTGGGTTAATAACCCTGTCCCACCAGTGTCTTTGGTTGTTTCAATCCAGTGTCAGTATCTAATACTTACTAACCTACAAGACACTAAGCACCTGATACAACATCCTACAGGTATCCCATTGAGCATGAGCTGTTGTAATATCAGGCCTAATAGATAAAAGAAGACCACTTCAGTTTGAGAGCAATAGGAGATATCAATGAGCTACAGGTATTCAGATTACCTTAAGGACCATATGGGCAAGAGTCAGTCTACTTCTTTACTGTGAGAGTGACACAGCACTGGAACAGGCTGCCCAGAGAAGTTGTGGAGTCTCCTCCTCTGGAGACATTCAAAACCCACCTGGATGCGTTCCTGTGTGATGTACTGTAGGTGACCCTGCTCTGGCTGGGGGGTTGGACTACATGATCTTTCGAGGTCCCTTCCAACCCCTAGGATTCTGTGATTCTGTGATACTTGTGCCAAAATCTCTCTTTAAAGTAGAGAAGCTTGGCATACAAATAGGAAAACCTCAGTTTGATCCACTTTGGGTTTATGCCAACATGCCTCCACTAGTAGGACAGAACACAAGAGAAATGGAAGGAAGAAAGAGAAGGAAAATATATCAAAACATGACCTAATTTTTTTACATCAACTCCTAAATGATTTTATGATTATTCCTTTTTCCTCTAACCCCATTCTCCCACCTTAATTCACACAGAGAAATACATAACACCAGAAGGTTCTGCCAGACAGCTCACTCTGTACAGCCAGAAGCCACTAGGCGTCATAGCGTAACAGACAAAAACCCACCCCAACAAAAAGAATCTCTAAAGCCTAACAAACACCAGTCCACTAAGGTGACTGGAGTAGAGAAGCACTCCTGCTGCAAAGAAATAGACATTAGTACTAGCTTTGAGTAATGCATCTGTGGTCTCCAACAAGCATAGTCCCCACTGTGCAACACTTAGACCCTGGTAGTGTCTTCAGTCTCTTGCCTTCCTCATTTTTGGTCATTTGGTGAGATACAAGCAAGGAGGTTGTTGATCCACTGAGCAATGGGACAACTCAATTTTTATTTATCAGCTCCTTTTTGGCCATTTCAGCTTTCAATAGAAGGTGCCAGCAGACAAGAGGGCAATTTGAAAAGTGAGATGCAGCCTGTCTTGGGTAAATACAGGAAAATAACACTACATTTTAGGAGTCCAGTCTGAATTCAACTCACAGCAAAAATGTATTTCACTGCAGTCTACTGCAGTTCATTCTGACACCCTACTGAAAATGGCCACTGCCCTTCTGGTGTACTCCAGTCCTTCAAGGACCCAGTGCTGACATATACGCCTGCATGTGTTTCATTCTGCAGCTAGTAGGAAATTAGTCATTTGCTAAACAGCAAAATTATTCTGTGCTATTCTGCTTGGTCCCCACTGCCTCCTAGGTGATGGTTCCCCAGCACCCCTCTCAAAGTGTGAGACTAATTCTTCATTTAAAATTATGTTTGTCTCAGTGTAAGTGTGGTTGTTACTGTGCTGTGAGCATACACAATACTTTGAAAATTAAGGAAAGAGAATTGTCAGTTCTGTCTGGCATATATCAAAGAATTCAAAGTGTGCTGAACAGAACACCAGTTGAAACAAGGGAAGTCAGAGCTGTACTTGATTTCAGTTCAGATTTTCCTCTGTCCCACTGTACAAAGAAAGGATTTACAACTCAGAACAACTGAGTATTCAATATTAGCACATCATCTGGTTTTAAATAACCCAGCTGGGGTATCAGAAGTAACCTACCTGTGTTAGCTTGGCACTCTACACGGCCCTCTATACTCTGCTCAGCAGACAGGGCTAAACACAGCTGCACTGCTGGTACTGCAACTAGCACAGGTAGTTCCGCATGACCCCTCACTGTGCTGTGTCAATGTAGCTAACATGCTTCAGCCACAGAGGTTGAATCAGAATGGCATTAACCAGGCATAACTGTAGCTAAATGGTTATACCAGTCCAGGACTCACATGGGAAAGTGAGGACAGGTAAGATTTGATAACACTGGTCAGAAGGTTTTTCCGTAAAATACTTCATGGGAATTCACTGATTTACAGAGTGGTTTTCTAGTGAGGAAGGCTGGGTTTCAATGTATTTAAAATTTGCATCTTGAAAGCATTTCAAAGTCATCTAAATAATTTGTTTTGACAGTTTTAAAAATGAAGACTTCTCTTTCTTTGGTTTAGAGTAATTGCTTTGAAATTGAAGTGGTTAATGTTTAAATAAAATATTTGGCTTCAGGTCATCCTTTGTTTTATATTTTTTATTCAAAAATTTCAAACAAATCTCAGTTTGATACAGGAATATCTCATACAGTAACATCTCAGTTTTCTGTCTTTCTTATCCCATAATATCCAACTCAGTTCTGCTTGTCAGCAAATAAATCAGATACAGAAATTTCACTGAATCACTGTGCTCTGTGGAAGGATTCCTGTTCTTGCAGTCACACAGGAATTAAACTGTGGGAAGCATAAGAAAGGCTCCATAAGAAGGCCCTGGTTCAACAGAGATGACTTGAAAGTTGAGACTTGAAGTGTCAAAAGGATTGAAAAGTAGTGGTTAGATGAAAAACTTCAAAGAATAAAAGGAGTAAATATATGTTGGGGTGTGGGTGGGTGTTGAAGGAGTACACAAAAGAAAGTTTAAGCTGAAGCTCAGTGTCCTTGCACAAGGTAAGAGCTGTTCTGGTCCATGCACTGTTTAAGAACAGTTAAGAACAGATCCTTACACCACTGGATCATATTTGACATACTGCAGGATTACATCATCTTCATTTAACTTATATCCTGGTCTGAATGATATTCAGAAGGAACACATCTCACAAGATTTCATAAGTTCAAATATTATACTTGGCATTTTCCTTCAGCCTTCAGTAAATGTAGTGCTGGGTAAGAAGTTGTCAAATGGATAGCCCTGAAAAATTAAGCCCTTAATTTATCCCAGCAGAAGTTATGCCAGAGATGGTGGTCCTGATGGAGGATATCTCTGGCTGAAGAAGGAATTCAAGACTGAGACCTCTATCTCTCTGAAACATCTGTCAACAAATGTCTAGTAACCCTGCTTTTTGTTCTCATCGAGATTCTTTTCCACTAGAAATTGAGCAGAATTATTTTAGCTAATCCACCAAAGATCCATCAGACAGGAATAAGCTTAATTAACTGCTAGTCAATCCATAGACAAACTGGTAAAGAAAGGCTCTCTAGTACATCACTGGAATTCACACTTTGGCATTCACAGAGCTGCACTGGGGAGGGTGAGGAATAGGTGGCCCTGTACTGGCTCCTAACCACAGACATTGCCTTCAAGACACCAACAGATTTTTAAGTCAAAGTGCAGAATCTGAGATGTATTCCTGCAAACTGCAGATTATCAGGTATGTTGCATTCAATGAATGGAAATCCTTCCTCTACCTTGCTCTATTTTCTGAGCCCTCAAGGGAATTATTGATGACACCCACACTGCCCAGTATTGAAGAAATTATGTTAGATATCTTCTTTATTTTGGGGTGGAAGCATTTGGGCATGATGTCATGTGTAATAAGCAGAACATGGAATGAAATCAGCAAAGTTCTTGCAAGCCCCGTGGCTAGCCAAGGGTCACTAATAAAATAGGTTTGTGCATTTCCCTTCTGCTCTTATAAGATGCACAATGGTATCTTGGATGAACAATTAATGTTGTGCTACTCACAACTGATAGTAGCCCTTCTGTTTCTGTAGTTTCTTCTGTTTTTCCCTCCTCAGTTTGAGCCAGTCTCTCTCAGGTTGGCAGTGTTATCATTGTGAAACATATACTCATGGAAAGTTCTTAGTCATCTAGATACACTTCGTCTTTCATTTGCTTTTATGCATACATACCTTACAAAGTGTTCACTTCCACATGTAACCTGACCAATCATATGTGCAGAAGAAGGGGCTTGATTTTTACTAGGTCTGATACAGATGCCTCCTGCAACGCCTTCTAGGTATTTCATATTCTGAGAAGCCTTCCTTGATGCTAAAAACAGAGTCTTTCCATCCAAAGAAATTATGCATTAATCTTGCTGTGCCTTGGTTTCCCAGATAAGTAGAGGAGTACTATCTCACTTTTACAGATAGGGTTTTATGGGAATAAATATTCCATTATTTAAAAACTATTTTGATTCTGTAGTGATCAGAGCGCCAAATGTACATAGCCTAAACCAAAACAATGCACACATATATTTAATTTCCTACCTATTTCTTCCCCTCTCACGTCTTTACAAAACTTTATTCTGGATTTATGGTGGCAACATTGACATACAAATCCATCACAGCATGCTACTGGGGTCCAGGTACCTATAAGAAGTAGGAGTTTGAGCAGTAAATATCTTGCCAACACAGTTTTGAGACAAGCTCTCTCTCTCCCCTACAAGCAGGTAATGACAGGCACTGGCTATGATGCAGACAGTAAAGTTTGTGGAGAATAATAGTTTTAGGCCCCAAATTCCTTCATCACTTGCATATGACTTGTAGTTTGTGTTTTCTAGGAGCACCTTAAAAGAAAACAAGCACTGGATGGAAATTAAATTTGGAGCTACCTGAGATTTGACTTCCAGAGCTCACCAATCAGTACAGCTCTATATGGGCAGAGAATCTCACGCCAATGTTTTAGCTATGACTGGCCATCCTGAACTTGTAACAAGGTTTAATGAAAGCTCATGCCCTTCTCCCCTGAGAAGACTTTCAGATTCTGCTTTTCAGGTGGTAAATCTCATATACAAGCCATTATTGTACTAGAATTTCTCCCCCTTATTGGTTCATCTTGTAGGATAAAAGACAAAAGAGGTCTTATAGCAGAACCAATAGCAGAACCACTAAAATCCCTCACTGAACTAAGTTGTATGTTGTACCATATACTACTCATCCGATCCTAAACATCCTATGCCTATGTCCCACCTCAGCTGCAGCTGAGTGAAGTGCATTTAGTTCTTTGATCATTTGCTGTACCTAGGAGGAATTTTTCCTTCTCAGTCCAATACCACCATTAAGAATTGAAACCTTATCTAGAGATCATAACACAATTTTGTGCAGCTTTTATCTTCTGGGGTTTGTTTTGCCACAATGAGCTTAATCCTCATGTTGGAGCACAGAACCTGTCTTTTCTGATGGAGTACAAACAATGGGAGATTGTGACATGATTCTGTCATTGACTGACTGAACATGCACAGGGGAATTATAAGCAGTCATTAAGTTGCCAAAACAGGGCAAATGTATCATGAAGAATTCACACTAGTTTGCATTTTTTTACATAGGATTTAAAAGAGATCTTATTGCTTATTCCCACTTAAGGATACCACCATAGTGCCAGAGAATACATTCTTTTCCTGTATGGACTTCCTACCACTTCTGTGGTTCTGTTAGATTTTTTTCTGTTAAACAATGCCAGCTAAAGTCAGTGCTTTGATAAGAGGTCTTGGGGCTGGGGGCGAGGAGGCAGGAAGGTCAGAAGACAACTAGGTACACATGAATGACTGATCACAGCATGTTTTCTCACTTTCTTAGTCCTGAAGTAACACCCAAAAGTCAAACAATTTACTAAGCTCTTATGTTGTTAGAGTCCCTGTGGCACACCTCAAGGTCTTGAACACTTGCAATTTTCCACCCAGAGCTGTTATAATCATCTGGCCTAACAATTCTGTGCAGCATCTTTGCAGGACATTTTAATCCTAGTTTGTACCTGAACTGTGTAATGTTGTTATACACTATTATAAATTGACTGTACTCTCTAACTGCTGTATTTCAATGGCTATAGAACTGGTCTCTCTGGAGCTGTTGCAAGAAAAGTACTGTATTTATCATATTTAGCTAACCCGACCTCCCTTCCAAACCATGATATTCAGGTGCCTCACTACCTGTTGTGCATTTTTCCATTCATATTACTGCTTTGATTAGGGAGCTGTTATTATGCACACATACAGACTGGGACCTGAGATACTGATAATGAATTATCTGTAGCCACACACATCACAGAATCACAGAATCACAGAATCCTAGGGGTTGGAAGGGACCTCGAAAGATCATCTAGTCCAACCCCCCTGCCAGAGCAGGGTCACCTACAGTACATCACACAGGAATGCACCCAGGAGGGTTTTGAATGTCTCCAGCGAAGGAGACTCCACAACCTCTCTGGGCAGCCTGTTCCAGTACTCTGTCACTCTCACAGTAAAAAAGTTTCTCCTTATATTCACATGGAACCTCCTATGCTCCAGTTTGTAACCATTGCCCCTTGTCCTATCATTGGTCATTACTGAAAACAGCTTTGCTCCATCGTCCTGACACCCACCCTTTACATATTTGTAAACATGGATGAGGTCACCCCTCAGTCTCCTTTTCTCCAAGCTAAAGAGACCCAGCTCCCTCAGCCTTTCCTCATAAGGGAGATGTTCCACTCCCTTAATCATCTTTGTGGCTCTACGTTGGACTCTCTCAAGCAGTTCCCTGTCCTTCTTGAACTGTGGGGCCCAGAACTGGACACAATACTCCAGGTGTGGCCTCGCCAAGGCAGAATAGAGGGGGAGGAGAACCTCTCTCGACCTACTAACCACCCCCTTTATAATGCACCCCAGGATGCCATTGGCCTTCTTGGCCACAAGGGCACATTGCTGGCTCATGGTCATCCTCCTGTCCACCAGGACCCCCAGGTCCCTTTCTCCTACACTGCTCTCCAGCAGGTCAGCCCCCAGCCTGTACTGGTGCATGGTGTTGTTCTTCCCCAGATGCAAAACTCTGCACTTGCCCTTGTTGAATTTCATTAAGTTTCTCCCCGCCCAACTCTCCAGCCTATCAAGGTCTCGTTGAATAGCAGCACAATATTCTAATGTGTCAGCCACTCCTCCCAGTTTAGTGTCATCAGCAAACTTGCTGAGGATACATTCTGTACCCTCATCCAGGTCGTTGATGAAGATATTGAACAACACCGGTCCCAGGACCGACCCCTGAGGGACTCCACTAGTCACAGACCTCCAACTAGATTCTGTCCCATTGACTACAACTCTCTGACTTCTTCCCTTTAACAAGTTCTTGATTCACCTCACTACCTGATCACCAAACCCATACTTTATCAGCTTTATCAGGGGAGCTCAGATTCAGAATGGACGCATAAATTTAGTATGCTGTATTTCTTGCATTGGGCTTGGTGTCCAAACTTCAGAGAAGACCAAGCAGCAGCAAACCTCCTACTAGCAGGCCCTAAGTCAGGCTTACTGATTACAAGCAGACAAGAGAGCCAGGGAGTAGGCAGTCTGAATTCTTTCTCTAGCCTCTGTATTTTAGATATCACTGAGGTGGGACTGGAGGGAAGAAAAGTTTAGCAAAAGTTGTGTTGGAAGCAACTGCACTTCAGTGTCCCAGTGCAACTGGCCTTGGGCTGACAACCTTTCAGAACTGCCCTGCATGTCTATACAATACAGTGGTAGGGATGCCAGACTTTTTTGTTGTGAAGGTGCAGATTGTAGCCTCCATTGCACACACAGACTATTTCCATATCAGGTGTCCAAGTCTTCATACATGGATACCATCCCTAATAAGTATGTTTAGGCTAAGCCACTCAGGACGAAATATTTGAGAATAAGGGTGCTGCAACACACACTTTCCAAGGAGGCTGGGTGGCGACAAGTAGTCTCAGGGCACAGCTGAGCCCAGGCTGTGCAGTGGAGCATAGCAGACTAGATTTGTTAGGCCAGGAGCATTGTACTGTCCTTTTGCCATGCTGTCTTTAAGTCCCTTGTCTTGAACATGCCTCTGTCTCCATCATAATGAAACAGAAATGAAATTAATGCATTGATCCTAAACAGATCTACATAATTTGTTTTAGACATAGTATGTGATCTTCAGATGAAGGGAATAATGTAGAGAATGCATCATCTGTTCTTCTTCCAGATAAAAGATAGACCCAAGGTAGAAAGAGACAAAAGGAGGAGCAGATGGAGCAAAATGGAGCATACAAGCAAAACAGACTGTTGTCTGATAGCCTCTTCATAATTCTGAAAGCAAGCACCTAGTGCAGGCTTCTGGCACAAGCTGGATACCTGCTAAGACTGGGCATCTTGAATTATTCATGGTTTTGGTTATAAATAATGCACTGCCTGGATATATCTAATTTAAATAGACCCATAAAGCCCAGTGGATTAGTCACTGCATGCTGTCTAAAAGTAAGAGATCATCTAGCCAAAATCTCTTGGCAATTACCTGCCTTCAGCAAGACTCTTCTAGAGGATAACATTTTAAAGAAATTTTCTCTGCTGTATTTATTGATACAGTGATAATATTTTGTACCTAAGAACTTAAGAGACTCAAATAGGAGTGCTGCATTGTACCAGGACACTATCTGCTTGGAATTGTTCCTGTGTAATTTTTCTGTATGATCACCCTGTAATGGCAGAACTGTTACTGCTAACAAGGAGACTGCACATCCCACACTGCAGACAGATTAAAAGAGTTGGTAACTCTACCAAGGAAGGAAATTGTACCTCAGAACAATTGTTCTTAGGTATTATTTAAACAACAAAAATAAATCATGCACTTAAACCTTAAATACCATGCTTCAGTAATAAACAGACTATAACCCTTGCTTCTCTGTGCTTGAATTTTGTACATCAGTATCCATCTTCCAGACCTTTGTTGTGACAAGCAGATGTAACGGAAAAGAACTGGCTCAACAACTCTCCTGTCCTCAAGATAAGTCTCAATGTATGCTAGAATCTTGGGAAGTTAGGGTGATTTTCATTTTGCAGTATCCCACAAGGAATCCAAGGAGGATTTGTACTTCTGACATAAGAAAGACTTTGTAGGCTGACTGACAGTTTTGACGGCCTCTCTAGGAGGGGTCTTTAAATTCTGACTGACAAAAAAAAGTTCTGTCTTACATGAGCTCCCTTGGCGAGATCCTGAGAAGTACTGTCTCTCTGAGGTTATGGATGCCCAATATAAGCTCAGTTCTGGGACGGATAATTGTAAGTTTAAGAACTGTATGCTTCCCCCTGACTCCTCCATGCTCTCCAATCCACACGCCCTGTTCTGACATGACAATGCTGGATTACAACATATTTTCACAGAGCATCCAAGAAGCAGACCATTTTCACCCCTGCTTTTAAAAGGATGCAGCAAGTGTACATCTAGTCAGCTAGAGAGCCAGGTCTTGATAATCGTAGATTTGGCTCTTGGTTTCTAAAGGGATATTCTCGTGAAATCAAAGTTCTGTTTTTACTGAAATGTATAGACAAAAATCCCCAATATTTTCTGCCTCCCACATGTGATTCTTTTCATTTTAGCTTAAAAAAAAAATAAAATAGGGGAGAACAGGGAGGGAGGAATGACATTTTAATGTACTTTGTCTCAATTTTTCTTTTACCCAACGATTACAGCACAGAATAGGACATAAAACACTACAGAAGTCATGTCTTGTTAAGCATTACTGACATGGTGATTACACAGCTGCTTAAATATTCTTCTCTTAATCCATAAGGGTAAGTGCTATTCAGTGTAGAAAATCTTTTTACATTTAGCATTCGAGCATTCCCTGTTTATAAGGTTAGAAATTAGATTTGTTCAGCTACCACAAAGAGAGAAAATGTTATTCTGGGTTGCATTATGAAAAGCATTGCCAGCAGGTTGAGGAAGGTGATCTCCTCTCTGCTTGACACTAGTGAGGCCTCATCTGGGGTGCTGTCTCTAGTTCTGGGTGCTCCAACACAAGACATGGTGGAGTTCCTGGGGTGAGTCCAGCAAAGGGCTACTAAATGAGCACCTGATATAAAGAAAAGCTGAGACAGCTGGGACTCTTCAGCCTCAAGAAGAGAAGGTTCGGTAGTGGAGGTGTTCTCGTCAATGTGTATAGGAGGGCTTAAAAAAGATGAAGCCAGACTTGTCCCAGTAGTGACATGTGAGAGGGCAAGAGGCAATGGGCACAAACTGAAGGAAAGGAAATTCCATGTGAACACCAAAGAACAGGTTTTATTACTGCAAAAGTGGTCAAACACTGAAACAGATTGCCCAGAGTAGTTGTAAAGTCTCCATCCTTGGAGATATTAATAAACTGACTGCACACTGTCCTGGGACGCCTGCTCCAGCTGACTCTGCTTGGGTGGGGAAGGTTGTACTAGACAGTCTCAAGAGGTTTGATTCAACCTCAACTAATCTGTGATTCTTTGAAAAGAGAGAATGGTTAATAAATACCCAAGGTGAGTAAATCTGGTCTTTGGCCGTAAAAGATATGTCCATCTAACACTGAATTGAGATTTAGAAGTTCAAAGGAAAACCTCAGCTTTCCATTAAAAAAACCCCAAAAAACCACAAACCCAACAATTCTTTGTAAAGTTGACGTATAAAATGAAAGCTAAGGAAAGCCAATAGCTAGGCTCTTTATTTTCCATTCTCCACAGCACTTAGTTAATGCCTCTTGCAGGTTGCTAAGACTGCTTCTGGGGACAGGCAGAAGCCTCTCTTGTCAGAAAGGCCCCAAATATATTTGTGGCTAAAAGGACAGGACCGGCCAACTCTCCTCCATGAATATCAGCTGAATAGGATTCTTGCCTCAATGATTTCAGCTACGTTACAGGCCACACAATCTACTTCAAGAGGCCACATAACCAGGTTGAAGAGGCTTGGAGACCTATTCCCAACAGAAATTTCAGCATTAATCTTTGAAACAGCTTCTCCATTTGTCAAGAAGCAGCAATGCCCCTCCCTGCTCTCGTAGCAAATTAGAGACATGG
This sequence comes from Aegotheles bennettii, assembly GCA_013398125.1. Lineage (NCBI taxonomy): Eukaryota > Metazoa > Chordata > Aves > Caprimulgiformes > Aegothelidae > Aegotheles > Aegotheles bennettii. Next base: position 21,509 of record VZRW01005159.1, read on the forward strand.
AACAGTCAATGTATGTACAAGCACCGTGCTCATTACCATTGAATACTATGCATTCACAGCAATCTGATACTTAGAGGCTTAGAGGCATCAAGGACATCAGGGATCATTTTTCCCTGAAGAAAAGGGTGAGGCAAACTTTATCAGCACACAGCAGATTAGTTTCTTGTTGAACCACTATTAGTTATCTCTGTTGCTTTTGTTACAGTTCTGAGAGTTCTCAGCTGGCCTTTACCTGACTGGTCACCCAGCACACCATGGGCCAGTGTTTGGGAGACAGAAGGGAGAAAAGTCTTGCTTTGCCGGCCTCCCTAAAGGCTAAAATAGAAGGCAACACCGGCTGGACAGTGGAATTATGCTGCAGAATTCTACTAAAGACACTTCTGTTCTCCAAAAACCCAAAGAGTAGGGGAAAAAAAGACCAGTGCAGACTTTAGAAATGAAAATATTCTGAAATAAGTTCAGAAATAGTCCTTTTCAAACAGAATAATCAAAGCCTCATCATGAAAAGTAAAAAAATTTTAAAAAAAACCCCACCACCAACAATGAATATCAAAAGTGTGACAGTAGAAGGAAGTACTGAAAATCAGGGATGAATGGAATTATGCTATCAAGTGATCCCTTTCCACTCCAACAATGTACATAAGGACATTTTAATTTACACAACAAATTAGGCACTGTAGAATAGCACAACGTACCATAGCCAATGCACCAAAGGAAATTAGTCAAATGGAAAATGATGTGGCAAATGAATAATTAGATGGTACAACCTTACCTCTGTTGTGGCAAGAGTTTGAAGGGAGAAAAATCATTTTAGTTATGGATTGCTTCATAGTTGGACATTTGTTTGATATCCATTGCCTATAGATACATGTTGCTTCAGAACTGAACTAGTGGGAAGCGAAAAAAAAAGCTCTCAACATGACATGCAGTTGTTATCTCACTTGTCACCTAATTATTTTTTCTTGATAGCTTTTGGGTGTAGAGTTCTCTCATGTTCCCCTTCCATGTTCTCACAGACAAAACCTGAACCACTCAGGATGCAAACAGAAGTTGCAGTTTGCTGCTAGTTGCTTCCAAGCCATCCCAACATACAGATTGTTGCCTTTGATTTATTGTTAAACCTTCACCTCTTCTGTTTTCCAACTCCCATCTGCTAATAGGAATTTCAATATTTGCATGTCTGTTCAATCCACTTTATTTAAAATAAAAACTAATCACATAGGATTTAGAATTAAACACTGCAGTTGTTACTTATGGCTTCATTCCAGACACAATGATCAACCAGATCTCCAAACATTTATATTGATTCTGCAAAACTTTGAGGTCTGTTCGGGATAGTGCATCTGCCCTGCAAGATGTGTGCTTTTTTGCAAGCAAAGAAATGGACACCACCACCCACCCCAGCCCAGTGATTTAAACATGACATTTGTTTGGCAAAGAAATCTAGGCACTGAATAAGGTTATTAGAGTTTATCCACATGCCAGACAGGAGTACTAACCAGTTCACTCAGGTTCATTCACATGTTCAAAAACACTCTGTTTTCTCTTCTTGATGAAGTCATGCAGACTCTTACTCAATCTGGTCAAGAACTAGGAGGCATCAGGAGGGAAAGCCATGCACAATCTGGAAGATATCTCCAAGAGATTTACCACATGCACTGCATATGTGTAACATTCAGTGCGTGGAGGACAGCAGGTAGCACACTGAGAAAAGACCTGGCAGTGAGTTTGAGTGGGAAGGAAAAGAAAAACTTGCCCCCAGGCAAGTTCATCATACCATCCTGCTGAAAGTATTGTATAATCTCCAAAGCATTCCTCCCTGTATCCTCAGGGCAGCCAGATCACAGATGACACCATTTTGGAAAACCTACTTTCTAAGAGATGAAAGTCTCCTTCAGGGCTACTATACAGGGAACTTGAAAGAAAAGGTTTCCTGCTGGACTCCTTCCACAGCCATCCTAGAGTCCGGTATCTTTTGTACATCACTGTTTTGTTTTTACTCTCACCATCATATTTAAGAATAGTACATGAGCCTGGAAAAGATTTAGGCATAAATGGACACATAGATTCCCAGATCAACAAGTTCCTCTGGCTCCTAGTTATATATATTAATAATATTTCATCATCTCAACACCATAAAGCTGATTTTATTTTAGCTTCTTCCCTCTACTCCACCCTCGTGAGACCCCACCTAGAGTACTGTGTCCAGTTATGGAGTCCCCAACACAAGAAGGACGTGAAACTGTTGGAGAGAGTCCGAGGAGGGTCACAAAGATGATCAGGAGGCTGGAGCACCTCTTCTATGGAGACGGGCTGAGAGAGTTTGGGTTGTTCAGCCTGCAGAAGAGCAGCTCCAGGGAGACATCATAGCAGCCTTCTAGTATCTGAACGGAGCCTACAGGAAAGCTGGAGAGGGACTTTTTGCAGTGATAGGACAAGGTGGAATGGTTTCAAACTGAAAGAGGGTAGATTTAGATTGGATATAAGGAAGAAATTCTTTCCTGTGAGGGTGGTGAGACACTGACATAGGTTGCCCAGATAAATTGTGACTGCCCCCTCCCTGGTAGTGTTGAAGGCCAGGTTGGGTGGGGCTTTGAGCAACCTGGTCTAGTGGGAGTTGTCCCTGCCCATGGCAGGGGTATTGGAACTAGATTACCTTGAAGGTCCTTTCCAATCCAAATAATTCTATGATCCTATTATTCTTTACTCTTAAAAAAAAAATGCAACCAACAAAACAACAAAACAAATGCAACAAACAAAGCCCAGAGCATTTGAAAGCTTTCAAATTTCTTTGGTGGAAACCTACTCTGTTAATCCCATCATTTGCTAGCATACACAATCTATGTTCTCATTTCCCCAAAGGATTTCAGCACACTAAGGTGAACTCAGCCAGCTTCCAGAGTGTGAAATGTTCCTCTTACAAAATGTTCTTCTGTTACCTTCAGTTTTTCATAAATGTCTAAGTTCCGGCAAACCAGGGATTATCATCTTGATCAACAAGACACTTGCAGGTGACCAGTAGATAGCAGAAGTCAATGTCTCCAGAAGCAGCAACAGGTGTCCTACTTCTACCGACCATCAATACCACCTCCCCTCCACCCTCAACAAAAACCCAAACCAAACCATCAAATCCCCACCTCCAAAAGAAATCTTGATAAAATAATGTATTGATCTTTTCCTCTCTTTCCTTTTGCCTCAAGTTTTCTTCCCTTATTACAAATGGAGTTAGTTTACCCTATTCTTCATCCAGACTGCAAACATTAGTAATACAGAATAAGATTGTCAACTGCCTGAAGCAATTTTATTTTTCACTAGCTGCACACTAAATAGCAGTTAGGAGTTATTCCAGCAAATAGAGTGCTCCATGGCCTAGGGGGACGACATGCCATATTCTCTTTCATAACCACTGCTTTAGTTCCCTTGCAGTTTATCTAAATTATCCATAGTACAGCCTTCTTCATTATAGCTATATGAAAGGAGCAGGACTATATGAAATTTTAATGTTTCTACAGTGCATCACTAACCCCTATCATCAGCTCATATTAATTAGTATTTGGAATATTCAGGAGTAGAAATTGGATTAAGTTGATCCACTATAAACCTATTTTTGAGAAAATAATACCATGTTCCCACAAACAAATCAACATAGAGTTGAGGATGGCTTTGCTATATGAAACCTCTTCAGCAAAATACTAAGCACAAAACCCAATTTAAAATGTTTTCAGCTGTGACAACTTGTCTCTTCCTAACATTAAAGCAGAAGTTAATAATTTCTGGTTAAATTGTGTCTTTTCTTAGATATGTCTATTTGATATAGATGGAGGGTGAAGCCAGTACAAATTTATCTGAAGCATGAAACTCCAAAAGGTTGGTTTTCTTCAGTTTATAAAAATACCTAGATACACATGTGGAAAAAGCCTGCACAAGAGGGATGGACTTTACCTGAACTGTAAGGGGACCAAGATGCTAGTACTTTAGACAAAGACTCTGTGTGAACATTGAAACTGATAGGTGAGAAAAAGCCAAATGGGTGCAGAAGAACACACGGGTTGGAATAGTGTTTCCTAGTATGCCAATATGAAAAAAACTTTACCTTAGGTAAATGATAGATCAGAGGATGAAAATCAAACCAGAAACTGAAAGCAGTTTCCACTAGTTAGAATTAGTGGGTAACTACAAAAATAAAAACTCCTTAGATCTATGTATCAGATATGGATACCAGAACAGGCCCTGCAGGGGAAAGCCTTGTCTTTCAAATAATTTGAAATATTTTAAGAAATCAGCAAGAAATCAGCAAGAACAGCAAAACAATTGATATAAGCAAAAATCTTTTTTACAGACTCCCTCACCAAAGGCTTTTAAGAAAACTAAGCAGCAGTGGAGTAAGTAGGAAGGTCCAGGAACGAGTAAGCAATTGGCTAAAAGATGGAAGGCAGAGGAGGTGGGGTATGGATAACTTCTCTGTACTTGCAGTGGAGGGAAGTAATTAGTGGAATCTATTGGGCTTGTGGTGTTCATTTCATTCATTCATAACCTGGAAAAATGTGTGAGTGGTAAGGCAAGGAAGTGTGCCAGTGATACAAAGTACATTCAAAGGAGTAAGGATGAGATTGGACTGTGAAACCTAAAGGACCTTACCAAACTGTTCAATAAAACAGTAGGCAAAACACAATACAAATAAGCATAAAGCTATGCATGCAAGGCAAAAGAATCCTGGCTTTATACATGAAATTATGGCTCTGAGCTGGCTATTACCAGAGCAAGAATTGGAGGTCACAATAGTTGGTTCCACAAAGTACAAGCCGGTGTCTTAATAGCGGTGAAAAAACTAAGGAAACAGTTGAAGTCAGGAAAAGAATGAAGAACAGACCAGATCAGTATGCCATTGTTTAAATCCACAGTTCACCTTTCTGAACATATGAATATGAACAGTGAGTGCATTGCTGAACCCCTTGGTTTCAAAATCATCTATTAGGAGAAAAAAAGCATTCAAAAGAGGGCAACAGGGACAGTCAAAAGCATGGAGTGGCTTCCATATAGGGGACAACAGGTAGGCAAAACATTTCAGCCTGTGGCAGGGATTTAGGTGACATATGACAGGGTTACAAAATCATGAATGACATGGAAAGACTGGATAGGAATATATGGTCTTTTCAAGGAAGTCCAGTAAATGAAACTAGACAAATTTATGTTCAAAATAACCATGAAGTTACAGGGTAGCATAACCCTGGAATACCTTGCTGAAGGAAGTTGTGAATGCAAAAATGTTTACATGGGTTCAAGAAAAGAAGGGACAAATGCTTAGGGGTGAGATCCATTGGGCATTACCAGATAGACAAACCACAACAGAACTGGAAATTCCCCTGAAATGAAAAAACAGGAGGTGTAGAGAAAAAGCACACCTCTGTTAAACCTTGTACATGTTTGCCCAATTTTTACCCTTCCTTAGTATTTATACATGGACATTGTTAATTTTTGTTGTTTTAGTGATTAACCATTTCCCTTCAAAAAACTGCTTTTAAACACACTGACCCCAACATAAACCCCTTTTTTCCCTCTGCCTTGTACTACGTCCCCCAGGTGAATTCAGAGCTTAATTTCCTATCCTATGCACTTCAATAATCTATGTTTTCAATATAGACTTCCACTGAAACAAAAAAGTAAGTTTCCATACTCCAGTGTAATTTCCTTTAAAATGAACACCAGCCCTACTTTAAACATAACTCTCCATCCCAAAGGCAAAGCAAAACTTTTTGTAAGTATATTTATCTTTATATTAAAATATGCGCTCTCAATGAGGCCTTTTTCTTTTTTTCATCTTTCCCCCTACCTCAAAAGTATCAGGAGTTCCGCTCTTCAAGATTATAATTCCATCGAGGTGAGTAGTTAAAATAGTATAAAATTAATGAAATGGAGATGAGAGCTTAGCCTATACAATGCATGAATTACTTCACCCACCACAGTGAATTTATAATGCAGCCTTGTAGTTTAATAATGAAGAGAAGAACAACTACACAGTTTATATAGAGGGAATTAGAAGAAGCAGAACAGTTGCCTAAGCTGAAATTTGGATGCAAACATTACAAATAAAAACTTCTGCTCTTGGGAAAAGAGCAATAATGTTCTTCTCGTGTTCAAGGCATTGACACTGTCAAGGTAGCTCAGTCAATTGTGTTGGATCCCATTTTTTTATTCAGATAAAAAAGAAAAAATATAAATATATATTGAAATATTTATATGTATTAATTACACATAGATATATAAAAATACCTTTTTTCTAAAAAGAGCTTTTTCTGTTACTTAGAAACTAGAGATGAAAATGTAAGAGGAGGGGAGAAAAGTAAAAAGAAAGATTTCCAGGGACAGAAAGTATAATGTAACCTTTGAAAATTTGCTAAGGCTTAAGATTTGTCTACCCAGACACTGCTTCCTACCTCCATTTAATTAGATTTTAATTTTTTTTTTACATCCTTTCCCTCTACAGATTCTGAGAAGTAATTATTTCAATATCAATTGATTTGAATGAACAGTCCCAAGTCAGAATTAAGCAGCTTATGGAAGTTTGTCTTGTTCCTGGTTAAACATTCCTGCTATGCAGCTGGGTAAGCTGTTTGCAGTAATAAAATCCAGCTGAAATAATGGAATCATACTTGTGAGTGCAGACTTGGCCAGGCTAAGGGGAACTTCTCAGATGGCTCTCATCAATGTCAGACATTTAGAGAATGCCTTCCCAAATAGTCAAGCAGAGGGAGAGGAATGAAGTAAAAGCTCAGTCTCTTCCCTACAGTGAGACTTTCATCAAAACAATAACAATTTTTTTGCATGTTTCATAAGCAGCACATAACATAAACAGTTCATCTTCTGCTTATGTTGTAATAGCTAAATAGGTCCACAAACAAATGTGGTCTTTACATTCCATATACAAAACACTAATCTTCTGTAAAGGGAACTTAAAATAGGCAAAATAATAACAATAATTTAAAAACTCGGAACAGTGGATATTTTTGAGGAGTTTGTTGTAAATTACTTGCAAGAGCCAGAGGAAGACAGAGAACTCAGAAATTCCAGAAACTTAACCTTATGATTTGGCTTTTCATCTCTTTTACCTTTTCACTTACAGCTGACTAGGAATAATGGGAAAAAAATCATAAGACTACTAACTTTAACAATGTTAGTTATTAAATGAAGTGTATATAGGGGCTGGTCAATAATAACATTAAAAAAAAAAAAAAAAACAGAGAAAAAGATGCCTCAGTAAAACTTGTGATCTCTTACATACTCCTGTGATTCCTGCGAGTCAGTTTGCATAGAGCTGCGACATCAGGCTGCTGTCAGTATCCCTTTTCTACAGGGTGGAAATGGCTGCTCAGATTAGAAAACATACAGCATAACTCAGGGTCTGTAATCATGGACTTCATGACATATCTTATAATCCATTACATATACATTAAATATGCCATAGCAAGCTACTTTTAAATCACCAGCCTACTTAGTAGAAATGCAAGAAAACACATTCTATGCACCACTGCAGACAGAATATTTTCTTAATGAGAGGGGATCAAAATATTTTCTCTTGGAGAGCAAAGTAAGAAGACGGCATTGCACAAATGAAACTCAGAAGCATTATTTCTACAGCACTGACAGGTGCCCTACTGACATGCTTACTAGACTTCAGCAAGAATCTCCATTCTCTGGATGTCTCATGCCCTTAAACTGAAGATGTAACCAGATTCCAATGGTATATCAGAAACTCTGCACTTCTAATCATGCTTTTTGAGACCCAGATACTCTCACTTTTGCTTTTCCTGTAAAACTAGGACACTACAGTCTGACAGCCCATTTCCACATAACAGTGCTATTCTTCCAGAGCCTTTTCAGGAGCAACTGCACACTCTCCCAAATTCTGGATTTTGGGGCTTAGCTTTTCACCAATTAAAAATAATGCAGCACCTAAAGTGAGACTAGAATATTCTCAGTGGGACTCCTAAAATAAATCATGCTTCACACATGGACACCACACACAATATAATCAGAGCTATGAAAATAAATGGCCAAGCATAACTGCCTTTTGGTGTCTTTATCTATTTTAACCAGTCCTTTCATTCCTTTAGGTCCTCCTGCATTTCCTGTGCAAGCCTCCTCATTTCTATTAAATGCCTATTATGAAGTTCCACTTCTGTAAAGTTTCAGCCCCACTTAGGGACCTTTTCTCCCACTTCCAGCACAAGCCAGTCAATATTTTTGTTTGGCTGCAACCCACCTAAAATCCTAACCACTCCCGTAGGCTGCAGCTAACTTACTAGTCAAGGACAGGAAAGCAGACCCTGCGTTTCAAGCTATCATTGTACAATCCAACAGGGAGAAATGTCGAAACAGGATCCAGGACACATTGTTGTTTATAAATCATAACAACATTCACAAGCACAAGTGGAGTTTGCAGACTGATATATAGCCATACAGTGTTTCAGTCTAATTTCTTAACTACTCATTTGAGGTGTACAAACTGACATTTAAACAATTTCAAAAATAGGTTAGGATAAATCCCATATCTGTCACATTAAAAACATTGTGCAAATAAAAGCATTTGCAACACGTAAGTGGCTATTTACTTGATCTTTTGAAAATTAGAAAGCATCACATATTCCTCACTACTTCATACTTCCTTTTGAACTGTTTTTAGAAGTGGATGGTTTTAAGCACAGACATCGACTGATTAAAGACTGTCCCTGCTATTGCCTGTGCTAGACTTCCCTAGCACCACAGCAGATTTGGGGGAAGGGCCTGCCAGGGCACCAAACATAACTGCCAGGAAAACCACAATCATACCATGTGAGATCTTTCAACCAGATTCCTCCTTAGTCCAATTTCTCTTCAACTTAATCTGTACCTTCCCATTCCTGTGGAATTATGGACTTTTGCTATTGAATTAGAAACAGCTTCTGCTCAGAAACCTTGAGTTGACCAGGTCATCACCACTACTCACTGGGGACTTTATTTTAAAATTATTCTTTACTGAGTAGACAGCAACAGTGAGATGAAAAATATGGTCTTTGGTAGAGAAATTTGGTCTCAGAGTAACTCATAAATCTGTATCATTTAAGTTATTATAGATAGGTATATAAAAAAATATCTAACAGCTAGAGGTGATTGCAGGCATAGTTTTGTTTGTTTTCTAAAAAGGACTAATAATAAGTGAATGCAGGCTGTATTTGTACCTTGCCTAGCTGACAACAAATTCTTGCCCTCAGCCCTTTTTCTCTTTTATTCAAATCCACTCATTCTCTTATCACACTGCAATTTCTTCATGCAGGGAACATTCCTTTGTTCTAGAGCTGGTTAGTGATTAGTGGAACAATAAACTTTATCAAACCTTTTAGGTACTACTACAATGCAAACACAAGAGCACTCAGACTTCCATTAGACTAGCCACATGCAAATTTTTTTTCAGGGGAAATACGTGAGAATTTTTACCTAATGTCTAATAATTTCATATACAGTGCAACCACAAGGTATGCCTTATATTAAGGGTAATCATGATGTTTTTATTGAGGAATGTCCTACAATTTATAACATCTTATTGTATATATTAATCCAGTTGGGGAACATTTTATGAACTAGTTTTCTGATTAAAACTATACTTTTTCTGAGCAATTGTCAGGACAATGTGACAGGCAAGAGGCAGCTCTCGGTACAAAATCACTCTGAATTACCTATAGCCTGAATGCTCTAAATTGGATTGCTGCTCAGTCATACAAGGTGGTCAAAAAAAAGCAATGAAGAAACCACTCACAGTTTCAGTCTCTGGGACTGGATCACATAGACTTTCTTCATCAGCAGCTCAAAAAGGGGATAAAAGATTTTAACAATACTCCTTTTTTCTGCTCAAAACTGAAAAGTTGATTTCACTGAACACCAGAGAAGCTTAGTGTAAAACTTATTTCTTCTTTATGGTCATCACTTACTAGGTAATAAGCTGCCCTTGTGCCCATCTCTGCTGTAGAGGCACCACCTGCCCCTTTTGCCCTTCCTAGGAGAGCCTGGCAACACCTGTTTGCCCACTAAGTGAAAATCATTGAACTTTTAACCTCTGTATAGCTGACTACAGCACAATACTTTTCAACCAGGCTGAGCTGGACCTGGGCTTCAAAACGACTTTGCTGTGATGGGTCTCAGCCATGGGGCAGTTTGACTTGCAGTCCCATGTGTACTCCTTTTCAGTCATAACTACACCACTGACAGGATGTTGAGGCAATACACTGCACCCCCAGGCAGCAACGTATACCCACAGGCAAGAATTGTAGTCCTCTTTTTTTCCCTTGGAAACAAAGCTTATGCAATCAAGCTGTGAGGGGCCTTCTTCCAATGGCTTAGGAACCACCTGCCTGATTTGAAAATTTTAAAATTTAAAAGAAGATAAGATGGCAAAAATATAATTAGGATCCTAAAAGTGTCATGAAAGTATTAATGCTCTGGCTGACAGAAGAGCTGCCAAGTGACCTCTTATTAGACACCCAGCAATCCACATAGGAGAGAAGCTTCATTAACACCCTTAGTAGTGGCTGCTCAAAGCCTCTAAGAGATGAAACTTAATTTACCACAGGGTATTAATCTATAGGACATATAGATTCCTTAGTTCTGGGATGACGTGACCTAGCGGATTTTATTAAAAACTTCTGAACTTCATGATAATGATAAATATGCTGTCCTATATTTAACCAGTTAAGACAACAGTATCTTAGGTAAACAATTGAAAAACCAAATAAACATTTGAAAGAAATCTTGTGTTGGCTTTTGAAACTGCCAGCTAAACAAAAACAATTGCTTTCATTTATCTCTTGTAAGTATAAATAGGACAAAACCCAGATGAATAGCTACTGATCCAATTAACCCAATGGGTTGTCCCTTGGCTATTGCCATATGCCTCCTGGAGAGGTATGTAAACTTTAGGCAAGTATGTAACTCTTAAATTCTTTTCTAGTTTTACACCTCCATGTAATAGGATCAGCCCAATATGTGACCATTAAAAAGCTCAAGTGCATTCCACATGCTGGGGCTGTGATTGATTGTGTAGTTGTTCTGGCATGGAAGCTGCTGTGTAATCCCCATTTCTAGCTGTGAGGAGTCAGCTGGTGCTCAGGAAACCGTTTCTGCTATGCTACCTGGGCCCTAGTGAGAGTCCCAGTACCTTCCCCTACCTAGAAAGGGGGAGGATGGGCTTACTTTTGTTGCGGAAGTTCTGGTTAGGATTCTCTTTGCCCCAGAGTTTTGGCTCATGTGATATGTGGTTTGAGATTTTCCGGTGTGCAACTCAAGAGATGGCTCAGAAGATGAAAGATGTTGTTTAATCCAGGCAAGTGGAAACATAAAGCCTGACTACAGTTTCTGGGTGTAAGGTGAGAGTAGGAAACAAAGTACAAACTTCAGATGAGAACTGTTTGCATGTTCACTGCATAAGTTATTTGATTCAAATTTGTGGGGCCTGGCAATTACTCTACAGGATAGTTCTTGTATTATATAGTACTTTATCTATAATCAAGTATTTTATACAGTTAAATTATGGATATAATAAAGCTAATGTTACACAGCTATGGAAAGATGGGTAGGAATTCTATTCAATAATTATGTGGATAAGAAGGATGGGATGTAGGGGGTAGTAAGTTTCTCAGGTTTTTTAAGAAATTGAAGGGTCCTTTGAAGAGATGTCTTATTTTCCTAGTTCTCTCTTTTTGCTTGCTAATTCTGAATAATCCAGGTAAAGGTGAGTTACATCTATTTATCAATATTTGATGTTTATATCATCACAGTACAAGGCTCAGTGTGCCCTCACAGTTCAGCTTTCTGACTAACATGACTGCAGATTCTGCACAAGATACATCAACTCACAAAGACCGCAATGTGAAAGGGTAATATAGTGTTTGGTTACAACACTGTTGTGTTGTACAAAACTGTGCTAGCATACAAGGTTACACACACGGTGTTTGAGGAAAGAACATGATTGAAGTTAAAATTTTTTTGTTGAAGAAACAGCAGTATTTAAATTAAGGATTAAATATCTTAAACTATATAAGAACTTTAAAATATCTTAGACATTCCACATGAAGCACCACAGTTCTGTGTCTTGTTCCTAGCTTGAAACAAATTCCTTTTAGTTCAGTACAAGTTGAGAACATGGTTTATACTGAAAAATGTTCTGCACATGTATTCTTCAATCCTGCTTTGGGCATTCACTGAAAGCAGGACACAGACGGGCTATAACAGCACAAGTGATTATATATGGATAAGCACAAAATGAACCACCTGACCCTGAGTGTCATTTTCTCTCACCTCAGCCAAGCAGCAGTGCATTTAAACAGTATTAAAGGAGTTTTGTTGTTGTAGCAGCCAATTTCTGCAGATGAAGACTGAACATCAGTGCTAGAGAAGCAACTAATGGTCCTAAGAGGTTCTGCCATACTCATCCTCTCTCAGATTGACTGAAGAGAAGCAAGTCAATCTAACTCTTGCACTCTAAGGAAAACAGTCATAAAAACATGAGTAATACAATGCTAATAACACATCTGAGTGACAGGGCTGCTTGTTGGATGAAGCCATGACAATCCTCTGATACATTATCAGAAAGCAGTGCTGGAGCACTGACTGAAGATGACAACACAAGCAAATAAGAATAGTTGCAACTTTATGAGCTCATAAACAGAGATTCAGCTTGAATAACAAAGATTTTAAATTACAATATGTCAATAGTTAAAAATAATAAACATTCAAAAGAACCTTAAAAATATTAGACATTACTGATGGATGGTACCCCATTGGGATTAACAACCTTCATTCTTGATGAAGAGTGGAGAAACACAGAGATTCAGGATTCCTGGTTCTTTTAATAAATAAGAATTAAATGAATATTCTGTATATCTTATAACACATAAATAGAGGCTTGGAAGGTGGATGCATTTTAAAAAAATGCTGAAATAAAATATTTACAATAGAAGATGTCCTTTTTTTGTCATCTGCAGGGGTAGAATGATGGCTGGAGCCCACAGCCTCTCTAACTGTAAGGCAACCAACTCTCACAGGGTTGCTTGCCTATTGGAGGAGCTTTCCACTGAGGACTTGCTTGGCTCTTTTTAACTTTGCACTCAATTTTGTTGATTGTTCCTAAGTTGGATGTCTTGGAAATACTGGACTACTCTGCTTCCAGCTGGCTTGTATGCCCTGAAGCTGCTGACGCTGGGAAGTGCTTCCAATGCTTTCAGGCTTCAACTGTCAGATCTGTAGAATGGAATTTGAAAGCTGAGTCCCAGTGCATACCATCTGTGTACAACCAGACCTCAGCAGCCTGCTAAGAATCAAGGTGTGTTTCCATGCTAGGGACATCAGTCAAAATATTATATTTAAAGCATTTTGTATCCAATAAAGATTTCAACAAAATGCTGCAGTAGACTTGCCAATCAATTGTATTCTTGAACTCTCCTGTCAGGCTGCTCAAATAAAAAGTGAAAAAAGAATGGTCTGCCTATGTCTTGACCCTCATGCTGCCACCACAATATTGTTTAAGCGCTGCATCTTCTGAGCACTACTCTATAGTCATAGTATCCCATTCTGTGGATAAAGTAATTCAGATACAGAATAATTAAATGATTTTTCCAAGGTGATAACGTTTCTTCAGAAAACTGAAAAAAAAAAATTATCATACACAGCTGGTATATTCTGCTATCACAGATGAAAAAATCTCAGGGTAGAAAATCCACCTGTCTCTTCAAAAATAAACTGGACTCAGAAAAGCTAGAATAAGCTTGTAGTTGTATTTCATAACCTGCAATAAAGTCTGCAATAAACATAAAAACATCACTAAGGAAAAAAAAGTCCTTTTCACAGGTATGTTCCTAGATTGATCCATCCAAATTTGACAAAAAAAAAAGATATAGATTAATTCTTTTAGTGTGCACCTATCATCTGTAGGTTTTGACTTATAGATGGTGCCATCCGGAATGAGGAATCTGTGCTACAATCATGAGACATGATGTACCACAAGGAAATGTGACTAGAAAGATACACTCTGAAACTCAATATACTGCACTCAGGTATTTTAACAAATTACTTTCAGACCTAAAATATTTGGATAAACTGCTGAATTGCATTGCTAAACTCCCTCTGGTAACCCTGAAGATTTATCAAAGGAGTGTTATTATGTAGTCCTCTGTTATCTGAAATAAAGGTAGACTAAAAAATATATGCTATCTGACCACTTGAAGTACCACTTCAATATGAAGTGGAATGTATGAAATATACTGAAACTTTCACTGATTTCCCAAGGTTGATTGTCAAAATCAACAATAATATTGATAATAAATAAATCAACATGCTGATCACACTTCACAAATACCAGACTTGTATACAGTTTCTTTTAATCTAAGCAATGATGCTTTGTTTTAGATTATACTGTGAATTTTTCATGAGTGGCAAATGTTTTACTCTCTTGTAACCATTTTAAGAAGTTCCCATTCTCTTCTTCACCTCTGTTACTTCATGTATAACAATTAATTGTCATTTATAGAAATGAGGGGGAGGACCCTCCATGAAGAGGGCAAGAAGTGGCTTTAAGGAGGAGGAGAGCAGAGATGCATGGGCAGGAAGGAAGAAGCAGACAGTAACTGAATAGAAACTCTGTTGGGGTAATACCATGTTAGGAGACTCTCAGCTGTTTGCTTCCACTTTCCTACCAAAGGTTGCTACCCCCTACCTGTGATGAATGCCAAGTCAACTGTTGTGACTCAGGGTTTTATGAGGGGAACATAGGAAAACAATTACATATATATGTGTGTGTGTGTGTACTGTTTTTACACTTCTATCGCTGGCTAATGAGCCAAGGCAAAATGAAAAAACAATTCTAAATTAAAGAGCGCATGGGTCAGAGTTTAGCAGCATAAATATATTTTTTTCTTAACTTGCTTCTTTTTCCATGTGCAGAAATAAATGTTAATTCTGTAAGCTGCCAGGAATGTAGATACTGGCATATATCTTAAGCTAAAGCTTCAAGATCTGTACATCACAGTGTAGAGCCATGTTGCTCAGAAACATTCCCAGGTGAATCCAGAGTCAGGTGGATAGTCTAAGACAACAGAGAAAACAGTCTAATCAGCTTTTTGGTCAAACTGATGAAACCATGAATATGTGCTCAATGTTATGCAAGTGTTCAAGATGAACGTAATGCTGAGAACCATCAATTCAGTCAAACTTGTAAGCAAATGAATGACCTTAAACATGTGAATGTTCCCATTGGGGTCAATAAGTCGGCCTGTGCACACACAAAAGCATACAAGAATAAATATCCTTGCTGAAAAAGAGGTGACATTACACAGAGCCTGACATAACTAAAGAAATTCAGAATTAAGCTACAGACATGAAAAATAAGGAAGAAGAGAAATAAAGATAATAATCTTTTAGATGAGACCCTCAACATTTTACAGACAATTCAAAACTGCTTGTGTATGATGCAAGTTGAGGTAGATATGAACATTCTTGTCAAGTCAGGGCAGACAGCACAGTGTACAGAGACATTCAAGCATTAAGATTCCAGTAGTCTGTGCAGTAGCCAGGACATATAATTCCTGTTCCTTTATTCTAAGACCACTGATTGACCTGAAAGTACAGTGTTCTTTTAATAAACAGGAAGGATGATGAATTTATGCTTAGATCCTTTTCCTGTAAGTAACTCACCTCCAGAGCAAGGGATGAGTTTACGAGTTCCTTGATAGTCTAGGTTCTTGTGCTCAACCACCAGAGAGAGTAGGTGATGTGGCTGGGACATCTATTACAGAGTTTGGATTGTCACAATGGTCTGTGTCTCAGAATCGCCCATTTAGGGTGTGACAGTGCCATGGTTGTTTTAATCTGCTTCTGGAGGTAAACTCAGAACAGGCTACTGCCAAATTCAACACCCAGTTCTTAGCAGCCCTGACTATTTCTCAGCTCTAATTGAGGACCAGACCCATCATTTTGAGTAACATGAAAAGTATCTTGCCAGTGCCCTTTTTAAAATGTCAAATTTCACTGTGTTTTTTGCATATTCTTCAGTACTTTAAACTAAAATCACCCTTGGTATCATTTTCAGAGGATCAGTCTCTCTAGGAACAGAGATTTTTCTTTTGACCTTTACGTTTATTGCTAAAGAACATATCTTTACTCCTGACACTTGCTTGGAGAAGGTTTACAAAATTTGTCTCTTTTCACATTTAGACTGCACTTCCTCCTCTAGTGATCCCAGCACCTATACATGCCTTTGGTGGGTAAGTGCTGACATACACCACTGACCTTTCCACTAGAAGTGCAGCTACACCACTGGCTCCAGAACACACCGGGACTGTGGAACAGATGTAGGAACTGACAATGCTATCTGGTGGTGAAAATACAGACTGCAAATGCAGTCTGTAAAAAAAAAAAATAATACAAACATGGCTGTTTCCCCGGATAAGTAAAAGCAGTCCATTGAATGCTTCAGGATGCAGCTGGGTGTATGGGGTGGAATGATTAATAATCTCTAGCCTTTTTTAGGTGTTTAACAACAATTGGATCAATTTTTATGCGAAAGCTGCAATCTTTGTTGTTAATGGCAAGTGAATATAGTAAAGTACAAGGGAAAAGGGGAGAGAAATGCTCTTAGATTTTCTACTCATTGACTTGTTTTCATTTTCTTTTCCCACTTCTTTAGGTCTCTTAGCATGGAAATGGAACTCACTTAACATGAATGATATTGCAAATTGCCAATATACCTACTTCCTCTCGAACTTAGCTGAAGCAGCAAACTTAGACCATCTGTTATGTCCTTGTTAGATATAAACTGGCCATTACGAACAAGACTAGAAGGAGGAAATACAGACTACTTCAGTATTGGACTTTGTCACCATGCATGAAGCACGTCCATACAAGTGGGTAGGAGCAATTTGTTCTGGAAGTTGGGGCATCCAGCAGCTAGGAGTGGGGCTGTTAGATGCCCAGAGGTCCACAAGATCACTGTCCAAAATAACAGGGCATGAGGACCACTAAATGCAGTAATGCCTATCAGTATTGGAGGGAAAGTCTGTGAATACAGCCTGCAAGTTTCTATGGGAACCACATAGATTTTTCTCATTGGACTGTCATTGCACTGGACCTGTGACATTAATAACTGGTTTCTGAAACATTCCTGGAGGAATACTGAGTCAAAACAAAGGGAATAATTACTAGTCAAAATCAATAGAAACTCTTTGATTTTTGAAAAGCAAGGTACATCGCACAGTTGAGGTTCCTCTCCTTAATTTGAAGGCAGCCTGGGTCTGTGTGTGTGAGTGTGTGGTTAACAGAACTTGGGATTAATCCTGATACAACTGTGGTCTCAGTGCTATGCCAACACTTCTGCTCTTGGAGATGAGAAGATGGATTTCAGCAAAATCAGATCATCGGAGTCATGACAGCTGCCAGTGGAGAAGTGTCCTTATACATGGTGACCTGTGGTTTCACTGTTGTTGCAGGTTTCTTTAAGTGATGGTGTTGGGTTCTGTTTCTTTATGCATGATTTTTTTCTTAAAATGCAGTGAACATTTCTACATTAAAACAAACAGCATTAGAATTTCAGACAAAGATTGTCTTGTAACAGCAAAAGTATTGTGAATTTAACCTGTTCTCAGTGAATAATTGTTAAATGAGAACTATTGAGTCTTCAGCTGGAAAAGGATGGGAATATGCATGGGAAAATTAGCCATTTATATAATTTATACTTCTTATTTTTCTATTGAGAAATTTAACTGAAGCCAGTGCCCTGAAACAGAGAGAAAACTTGCCTGGGAGGAACTGCATACATGCTGAATATTTATATAGAATGACAATGACATTTGACTTCTTGGACAGAAATCAGTTTCATTCAGCTGTGACCCTTATCTCTTTGTTTTGACAAGGTGAGGAAAACAACACTTTGGACCAAAGTTGAATGAGGCCTGAATTCCTCATTCTGCCCCCAAAAAACACTGACTTAAATTTGATTCATCTTATAGAATGAATGTGTTTCAAAGGGTGGAGTTTAAAAAATGATAAATGCTGTTATCTTCTACTTGTCCATAGCACAATGTGTGAAGTGTTGTTAGAGCATATGCATAAAATTAGTATTTTGGGGTTTTTTTTTTCATAAACATTATTCAAGGAAAGTGACAATAGATTGAGGATAAGAAAGATGTGATATAGAAGAAAACTGATTGATGTGATAATTGCTCTCATTTAGATCAGGCTACATTTAGTAATAGTGCCTTCCTAGGACTAGTAAAACTGTCCTAATTTTCCAAAATATTCTAGCATATCTCTGAGTACTACAGCTCTGCTAGAATCACAGTCTATTAGGATTTGGCCTGATCATTTCTGTGATTAGGACAGCACTCCCAGAAAACTGGGGTAATATGGAAAATAATAGTGATGACTTGAGGCCTCATAATCTCTCCAGTCAAATCTTAATGAGTCCCTCTGGAGGCAGCACCTGAAATAACCTCTTTGAAATGAAATGGAAAGCCATAGTTCTGAACACACAAAAAAGCCCACTATGCTTTGTAAGTCTAGGAATATTAACTTGTATGTTAGTTCTGCTGTAAAACTGATTAATTTTCTTTATGACTTCATAGCCTGATTCCCTTGTGTAACTGTTCAAATATCACATTAAGACAATATTGGTGCTGATACTGAGGAACTCAAGAACTCACAGGTGCCAAAATTAAAATAGCTTGCTCAACTTTCACTCACCACTTTGTGCATAACTGTTGCTTTTAAGTTATCACATACACATATCCTATATAATAATACACTAATTGAAATTGATGCATTTAAATATAATCATTTTCCTAGAACAGTATACACAAATATTATTTATTTATACATACTACTGTGTCAAAGATAAAGTTCACAGAAATCATTTTATGTAACATCAGCAGTAGACATCTCAGTAAGAGTGTTTTTCACCATTTTACTCACAAAAACGTTTCTGTATTTCACATCAAAGAGTCACTAGCTCAAAAATATAAATAAAAACCTCAGGCATAGCTCAGGAATTTGAGTGACTTTCGCTTGATCCTGAGCAATGCATGCTACCCACTGTAGCTGTGCTACTTTTTTCTTGCTCTTCTATGGTGATGAATTTAAGCAGTCTGTGTGTTAGCAGCAAAGTCACAAGGGTCTGCCTATCTGCAAGATAGGCAGACAACGATGTTTCTGGAATTTTTGAAAAATAAGGGGACAAAACGGAAAATAAACCAACCCATCTGGAATCTAAATCAAGGGTTGTTTTCCATTTAGCACACACACACAAACCTTGCAAGGAGAACATTCTAACATTCTTGCTCTTTGTGTAATATCTCTGAGCCCTTTTAGAATATGTAACTATCAGAAGCCAAAAATCCCAACTCACACAGATTATTATTACAGTGCTTGGAAAGTTAGTCCAATAAATCAGATAGACACAAAAACATAAAAAACAAAAAAAGGGAGATATCCCTAACCATTCAAAGGCTGTCCCAAAGCTGCTTAATGTTACAGGCTGATTCACTTGGCTTCTCTTGGTTTTTCACAACTAGCAGAGACCTAGGATGCTTTGAGACTCTTGTATGCCAATCAAAACAAATTCTTGATAAACAAAGAAATCTTGCCTTTAAAATCCAGAGAGAATTACGCTGGAGAGCAGCAGCTATGCAATATTTTCCTTTCTGACAAAGCAGCAGTAACCCTCTTAAAAAAATTCAGGATATGTCAAAAACTATCTTTTTCTCATGCTCCAAAATGGATTTTTTTTCCCCGCTTATCTTCACAGGATGAGCTGGTTGTGATTGATTAGCAGGAAAAAAATCCATTTGTTTTTAGCAAAGAGGAGTCAAGCAACTTTTTGCATTGTGACTATTCTAGCACCTGCCTCAACAGAAATTGTAGCAGAGTTTCAAAGAGCAATTGCTCCAGTTTTTAAGGTCTGAGGACATTCCACTTCTGATCATAATGTAACTTTCGGAATCCTGAGTAACAAAGACAGTAGGTTGAGAGCAAGAATAGGTTTAGTTTTCCTTTGGAAAATATAGATTTATTACTAAGGCTTTACTTTTGAAATACTAAAAAAAAGGAAACTAGTGATTTAGGCTCCTAGAGCATGAGGGTACTCACACTGTTTTCAAAAATTATTGATAGATGGTGAACCCAGATGCAGTGGGCATGAAGGAGTTAGGGGAATGATTAATCTATCTCATCCTACATTTCTCTATGCTTGCCTATTGCAGTAACCTGTGAGATGGCTGTCAATGCTTTCCATTGCAAAGCCTCTAGCATTATAAAGTCTACTCATTTCAAATTTCCAATAGCCCAGACCAGAAGTATATATGTTACTCAAACAGCTATTGTGATTCTCCTAGTTTTAGGGACACGGATGACTCAACTAAGAAAGACAGAATGCTCAATTTACAGCTGTCC
Source organism: Aegotheles bennettii (assembly GCA_013398125.1). Classification (NCBI taxonomy): domain Eukaryota; kingdom Metazoa; phylum Chordata; class Aves; order Caprimulgiformes; family Aegothelidae; genus Aegotheles; species Aegotheles bennettii. The sequence continues at coordinate 41,969 of VZRW01005159.1, forward strand.
ATTGACTAAGATCAATATCAAAGTCTGAGAGACCTTGTTGCATGTTGACTATAAGGAGTTTCACGTGTACTGAAAAATTCTAAACAGCAGTAAGAGGCTGGGATTTTTGGAAAAGCACAGAAGGAAGGGGAAAGACCATACCATATTCTGGGAGTTCAAGATAACGAGGAACATTGCATCCTTTTGATAAGAATGAGGAAATCATGTTAAAGAATTGTAGACTGGCTGTGACACAGGTGCCTGTAGAAAGAAATGCATTTGCAGGAAAAGCTTTTGGAAAGTCAAGAGACTCTGTCAGAGTACAAATATCTTTTTTGCCTCACATCTCCCTTTTTGTCAGTCTTAAAAGGTGACCTCTCTCCAAAGATATTTGCTGGAAATCAGATATAAGGATTGGAGGGTGACACAGGAGAGGAGTACTGGAAGCAGAGAGCTAACTCCTTCCCACATTGGCCATGATTTTGTGAATACCTGTTTTAATCATGGAGAAAGGAATTACCCAATGTCCAGGCTTTCACAATTCTATGGCAGTTTGCTTTAACAGGGACATGTTCCGACTCCTCTGGACTCCTCTGGAACAACTGGCCAAATAATGTCAGATGTCCCTCATCCTTTGCTTTTATATTGACTGTTTAATCACTGTCTTAAAGAGTAAACAACAAAAAAAAAGAAAAGAAAAAAAAGAAAATAAGAAATAAGAAGAAATAAAAAAATAAAAATAAAGGAAAATAAAAAAATTAAAAATAAAAATAAAAAAATTATAAAGAGAAAAAATAAAAGAGAAAAGAGAAAAGGAGAAAGTAGAAAAGAGAAACGGAAAAGAGAAAAGG
>VZRW01005159.1:43326-57677 GCA_013398125.1 Aegotheles bennettii
GGAAGGGAAGGGAAGGGAAGGGAAGGGAAGGGAAGGGAAGGGAAGGGAACTTCAGCTTATTTTTGCAGAGCATACCATTACAGTTTCCACACATGTTTACTAAGACATTTCTGTAGCACTTCCAGCAGAAGTTAAAAAATATCAGTTTTCCTCGTTACTGCTTTCCCTCATTTGGCCCCCTGCTCAATGTTTCAGGCACTACTGCCTTGGGGATTACCAACAAACCTGCCAAGAAATCTGTGAGGACTTGCTGTGAATCCTACACTAGAGCTGCAGGAGGAAACATCACTTGGTTTTGGTGTGATGTTGACCAGAAAGCTGAAAGTAAGAATATTTTGAACAATGGATCCATGTATGCACAATAACAATTTTATACTTAAACTAGTCAGTAAGGAAAGTAAGGACAAATTTATACAATGCTGCTCTGTGAAGTCAATAGTAGACTTTTTTTGTGAAAACATTTGGTATACATGGTGCTAACACGCTGGTGAGATGGCCTTGAGCACCTCACCCTTCTATTCCCATGCTGCACACAGAGAGTAACAGAAGAGCCATAGAAAGGAATGTGAATGTGATGACTCAGCAAGCAAGCATCCAGAGTCCTTCCCTTGTAAACATCTATTCCAGGACTTGCCAATGATCAACTGCATTTAAACCAGAGCAGGGCATTTGCTCTGTGGGTGTTGCTGAACCCCAAGGCCAGGATCTGAGTGTGGATCTGAGTGTGGTGCTTATCATTTTACTGCTGAGAATAATGGCTGAGAAAGATACATGCATTTAACTTCTGGCATCTGCAATATGCCTGCAGGTAGTCCTTGTTCGGTAATGGAGCCATGTAAATGCTCATGTGCAACTTCTGCGTGGCTCATTTATTTCACTTCTAGCTGAGCATGGAATATAAACTGTAATCAACTATATTTCATCATATGGGTATATACATCCTTGGCCCAGTGGATTCTGAAGTTCACAGAATCGTGAATTGTACATGGCTATGAGCACTGCAAGAGATGAATGTTCACACTTGACCCTTAGCTGTCTCTTGTAAATTTGTAGTATTGGCGTTGGAGTCAAAACAAATAATTCATTTCTTCCACAGCTCCTCTGCTTCTCATGTGAAATTGCCATTTAAGTGGCTGGTGACCAGTGCTGCCTGCAAGATGCCTACTAATTCAAAAACATTTGTGGCTGTTTTCTATAGGCTTGTATTTGAGCCAAAGAGCATGATAACATATGTGGGGGAAACCTGTCTGGAGAGTGAGATTGTCCATAATTGCCATTTCCCCTTTGAGCAAGCAATCAGTTGAGTCCTCCGAATTGCAATTTTCTTTTGTTGTCTGCATATGTTTAACCTCGAGTCCCTCTTCAAATATAAAAAGAGACATGATCTAACAGTGAGCCTCATACTTTTCAAATATAGAAAGTGGCCGCAGGGGAGGTGAGTAATATTGATGCTGTAGCCCTGAATCCCACTTTTCTGGTAGACAAAGTTTAGCACCCATAGTGTGTGTGTATGGAAACACCTTTCAGTTCAGCTTCAGAAGAAAAGCCTGACTCAAATGTTTATTTCCTGCATGACCTCCAATGTGCCAATTTCCTGCTCTTCTCTGTATTCTGTAGCAACAGGGAGAACTGGGCCCAGAGGGGGACAGCCCAAATGAGAGCAAGGGGACAGAAAGACAGTATGAGAATAGATGAGTTTGTACAACAATCAAACTGCTCCAATGTTGTGCCCCCCCCTCCCCGCACCCCCCCCCTTTGTATTTTAATTATGTGATTTAAAATAATCTCTTCAGCTTTGGAAGGAAATCTGCTTGTCTGTGAGTATTTGATCTGGCATTGACTTGGTCTATATATGCAACACCAGTTACCACAGGAGATCCTGGGGTTTCTTAGGAAGAGAAGAGGAGATGAAATGGGATGTAATACTCTGGAGCCTGACAAAAAGCACCGAATAGAATTGGCCAATAGCCAAATGCTTTCATTCCTAGCAGAAAGGCACTAAATGAGACTAGCTGCATTTAATTTGGCATCATTCTAATTAAATAAATAGATGAAGAAACCTCTGTGCATGTGCATTACATATTTACAGATATATTTTGCCATTCTTGGATAATTTCCTCATTCCCAGCCTACTGTAGAAAGTCTGCAATAAGGTTGGAACACCCAAAGAATGAAAGAGAAGAATATTAATGTCAGGATTATGTTTCTTTGCATTTTCTGTGTCATCCAGGGACAAATCCACCACCTGGTTGCATATTAGGAATGATCCTGGCTCACTGTTTTTTTCAGGTTTTAGATCAACACTGCTTTAAAAAGGCCAAGGTGCAGAGAGGTCTAGTCTTCCTTCTGTGGATATTTTCAACCATTCATTCATTGATCATTATTCTGGATGACTCTCATAAGTAGAAGATTACTTAGTAAGTTGATAGAGCAGAAGTGCTGTTTTGCATGAAGGTTTTCTAATATTCTCTACTGTGACCCTCTTTCTTCAGCTGCATGTAACTTATGTAAATGTTAATTATTTGGGCTTGTGATTTCTGTGTTCTATCTCTTTCTAAAGCTGATTTATGCATGCTTCAAAACCAGAGATGACTCTGGCAGCTTACTTGCCTCAGACAGTTATGTTGTGAAATCAAGCAGAAGATTATTATTGAAACTGTTTCTTGTACATTAGGAGGGCCCAAAAAAGCTTTCTACGTTTCAATGGCAAACTTCTCTGCAAGGCACAGAACACCCTGAACATCAAGATTATTCTGCCATTTTAGAATGGTTACTATATATTTCTGAGCTAAAAATGCTTGTCATCCAGGGATGTTTTATCACTTACTTTATATACTAAGTAGAATACTGTCATAACCTTTGAAATCATAAATGTTTAAGGAAAGCCCCATTAAATAAGAGTTGCTGAAATGGCTGGATCTCTAATCTAAGTCCCTTTCCCTAGAAATCTAAATTCTACACACATTTTAGTGAGATATCAGTAGATTTTAGCTGCAGATCTCCCAGTCCAGCTACCTCTTCTCAGGTTCGTTTGGTGTTGTGTTTATTTTATTCACTGCAGTTTGTGTCCTTTTGTCTACCACCAACTTCTACACATTGAAATTTGTATTCTCTGCCTATATTCTCTGCTGACACAATTCCCGTGGGGCCATTTCCATTTCTGTAGAATTTATGCAAAGAGGGCATAAAAGACTGTCAGTTTAGAATGATGGCATTCACATTTATTTTCTTCAGTTGGAAGTGATTTTGCAGAGCAGAGAAGAAACAAATCCCAAGATTCTCAAATCAGCATATTCAAATGACCTGTAACTACACCATACTTCATAGTACCTCACTGGCTTTTGGCACTACAGTCATGTCTGCAGAACTCCTACTACCATAATCCCAGTGTATTCTCCAGGTCTGATTTAATGAATCCCCACTGGGTACGGGGAGACTGGTATCCACACTGATTTGCAGTAAAATTTAACATAAAGAGGTTCAGCAGATGTAACCAATTCAGAGTATATATATGTGTGTGTGTGTGTGTGTGTGTGTGTGTGTCTGTATGTGTGTGATTTCAGTGAAAAAATCTACTGGCTTCACTGGAAAGGCTAGTATTTAGAAAAATGGTAGTCTGTTAGTTTTATCCAATGGTCTGCTGCTGTAAAATGCTTCAGTTACAAAGCAGCAGGTTTTTAGAGATAAAAATAAGACATGTTTGCTGAGATCAGAAGTGAAGTCTCTGACTGCACTTAACTGGGCACAGTATCTAACTTCAAAGAGCATTAGAGGCATTAGACTGATGAAAAGTAGTAGCTTAGTTCCGTGGGAGCAGATCAGATTAGTTGAGCTGATTTCAAACCAACTGAAAAATCTACTTCAACATCTTTTATTCTCTTATCGAGGAACTGAGACTGAGATGATTCATGACTGGGCATATCAGTTTTAATTCCCTAATCATTCACGTGTCTGTACATTATTTTCAATTTAGGATTTACTCTTAGATGAGATAAATATTCCCTGAGCTGGGAACTTTCTTCTAGGGTGGAAAGATCTCCTGCTTAGCCTATCTGCTGCTGGCACTTGGGAAATCAAACTTGCTAGTCATGGCTAGCCAATATTTGGTGAAGAAGCAAAGGACAGCATCCCTTTGGGGACAGACCTGCCTTTCCACAGTGTACAGTATGTTTGTGTGGTATATCTATGGTCCTAACCTCTACCTTGTGGTGGACCATCCTACAGAATACATTATCCCATGATAATGGGATGTTCCTTGGTCTGATCTGTCACCTGTATCGTTAACAGCAGAGCAGTAGCACGAAGCAAGGCTGGGTAGTCAGTGCAAAGGAGAACATGAGCCACCGTGTCTGGGATTTTACACAGAGCACATTGGAGCAGTTATTGTTTGTGAGTGAGATGGACAGACTGAACTGGGTTGCAGCCTAAAGAAGTATATGTTGCTGAGATGGCAAGGGTTGTTGACAGCTCTTGTGCTATGATGTGTTGATGGTGATGTGTAACATGGATGCAACATTTCCATCCCAACAGGTCAGGAGACTTCAACAACAGGGATGTGAACCTGGACCTGTCACTTGGCTGGGAACTGTGGGATATTCTTTCATATTTATTATTCTTTGTTTGTTCTTTCCTTTTCAAATAGCTCCACTTGAGTGAAGTATACTGCTACAAAATGGGAGTTTACCAAGAGTAACATTGTCAGAACAATAAAAGGAAGCAACAAAGAGTTATAACTCCACCAGTGTTTGTTTTACTACCAGTATGAGATTTTTCTTTTGAAGTATAGATTTTTGTCATTATGCTTTTCCTAGATTATTTCCAGAGGGTTTTATTTTCCCATAAAATAACCATTTCATATTCTCTGTTGCTCAGTTAAATGTTATTATAAAAGCTATAATATTTCAGCTTTTCTAATGTAAATCCTTTGCTTCTGAATAGTTCAATCATTTGTAGATGGTGGGTTATCCTACCTTACTCTTCAGATACGGGAGTAGAAATGTTTGCATTTGCATTCTTAATCTCAAGAGCATTCCCACAAAGATCTGAATTTTAGTTTTGGGTCAAGTTTGACTGCAGGGACAAGTTGGTTTTTAAAAGAACTATAAAATAGTTGTACCCATCTTAGCCAGGTTCAGTTATTTAATTTTGCATTTTTCCTGAAATATCTGCACAAAAACTTTCATCTCTAGCTTTCCAATAAATACTTAAAACTGTTCACATTCTGTATGGCAAAGAATTGATTCTGAAATAGTGTAGCCATGCAGCAAATCAAAACAGACCCAAAGGATGAAATTACATCGGTATTAAATACTTTTATTTTTATTTATTTATAATTCCTATTCTACTTTATACAAACACCAAATTATAAGAGGGGGATGACTAGCTGAAATTGTCAAATTGCTGTTATCCTACCACTTAAAAGCTCTTGGTTTTGAAACTGTAAAACTAAAACTGAACAAGATAAATACAGTATGGGCTAAAACTTGACAAGTTTCATAAAACCAAAAAACTAAGAAAGAATAAGGATAGAATGGATAGTAAAATAATTTAGAACAGCTTTATTTTTCTATCTTTAGTGCAATCTGGCATCTTCAAATGACTATAGAATCTTGAAGTATATAAATGACAGCAGAGGGAGAGTCACAGACAAGGAAAATGAGAAAAAATTAGTCGTTCCAGTATACTCACAACCAAGCCACAATAAGAGAGATTAATGAAGACCAGTATTACTCTCATTTCCTTAAATCTTTAAATCCATCAATGGCCTTGAGACTGTTTGTGAGAATATGAAGTAGGTCATCTCATCCCACTAAGAGGAGTGAATTTTGCAGAATGGCATTTTTAATTGTATGGAATTAATTTCTTAGGGTGTGGAGTACTGTTTTTTGTAATGCTTCAGTCTGTAGCCATTAAGAAAGATGATTTGACTACTAAATCAGCTGGTCATAATGCATCAAACAGGGCTATTCTAGAGGTAATAGAGGAAACCTTTAGAAGTTTCCACTTTCTTTAACCGTGTATAAAATCAGCAAGAGCTTCTACCTTCAAGCACCAATAATTACCTATGCCCTTTTCAAACAAAACCCCTTACTTTTGATTCAGCATTTACTGTGTGTTTCTCATACAACTGTGCACCATGCTAATGCTGTCATTTTATCAGCTTCTCTCCAGCCTGTTCACCTCACCAGAGAAGCATTGTTCTTTTCAGATTGTCCCCTGACTCTTTGCCAAAGCCTAAGATTGAACAGCTCTAGTGAAAGGATTTCCAATACTTCCCTTAAGAGGTTGATAAGACTATAATTAGTCTTTCTATTTGGCAAGTAATTCTAGCTTTTCAGCTTTACTTTCCTTTTTCTTTGTTTAATAGATATTTTCTTTCCTGTATTCACAAGAAATACTTTTCATCTCTTTAATATTGCCCTTCCAGTATTTACAGGCATAATTCCTACTTCTGTTTCTCAGTTTGTAGTTGTTTTATGCACACTTAATTCTTGTAACCTTTTCCTCATGAGCTTCCTTAGCTTTTAGTATGCCTTTAAAGTAGCTAAAAGCATTAGCTTTTCAGAAGGATGCATGTGCATCGCTGGTCATGGTGACTTTATTAAGATTACATTAAGGGCATTCCACTGAAGATATTCTGCTAAATAATTACATGTTACTGGAAAAGCAGCTCCTTTCAAGAAAATCTTCTGCAACAACATCACCAGGCAATTCTTTGTTTCCTCAGAATTCTCCTGGGGCACTTACAAGAGGAAAATTGCACTGAGCTATGGATTAAAAGCTCTATAGTGTCCTGATTATGAATTCAGAAAAAGAAGAAGCAGTAACATGACATTTCTGACACACATGATATTTATATACATTGTTCTTGAAGTATAAAAGCGTTGAGTTACACAGAAAAAAATATGGAATAAACCACATTTTTTGATTTAAATGTTAACACATAGAGAGCAGAGAAAAAAAACAGTTAAGCCACTTTAGAGCACATATTATTATGATATTACTTTAAATGCATTTTCTTACAGAAATTTTTCAACTAGAAAACTATGCAGATAGTTCAAATGTCTCCTGGAGAATTATTGTGCCGTATTTTGAGATTTGATTAAATTTTAGTCAACTTTCTGAAAGTATGGAACAGAAGGATTTGAATCTTGTTGAAGTGGAAATCTCAGTACATCCTTAACTATAAAGACATTGCTCACATTTTCGTATTAAAAACCCCCAAGTTTCCATATAATTTATTAGTTAGGTGACATATTTAAATCTAATTTTCCCTTGGTACAGTTGTGTGTGTACATGCCTGGATGTGTGAGCTCCTAAACAACAAAAGATGTAGTCAGATCTTTACTGTGTTAAATAACCTCCTGTACAAGATATTTTATTAGTCAGTATCCAGAGAATAAAAGTAGCTAAAGCAAAAGAAGACAAGACTTTATCTTCCCGACTGACATGTTAATCTCCAAACACATACAAAGGGACACTTCTCAAATTAGCATCTTCAACCAATGACAGTTCACAAATTGTTATAGAAGTAGTCCCTTTTGTCCATCTTAGCTAACCTCAAAGCTGTGTTTTGTGTCCTTAGGATAAATTCCAGTCATCTAAGAAAATGTTGATGCATATGGTTGCATTGAACAGCAGTGTTCAAAACCCATTTATTTGAGACCCTGTGCTACACGATTCCAAGTTTTAGAAAATAGGCAAAAATGCTGCAAGGGACGCTATTTTTCCTGAAGAAGCAAAGGGTGAGATAAGAAGGTTATTCTGTGGTGCCCCATAGACAGAGGAGGAGGCAGACAGGGCATGCTTCTGTACCGTTATTCTTCTGCTTCACAAGGGCCTTGAGTCAAAATATGAACACCACACCTCTTAGGAGAGGAGCTGTTATGACAAGAGAGGTTACAGCAAGAGGTGTTGTTTTCAGAAGCAGCAGGGGTATCAGCAAATGGAGAGGCATCTCATCAGCTCCTGTCTATACGCTGCAGACATCTTGCTTTGTAACTTCTTGTTTCTTTTTGTGAGACTTCTTATATCAAATTTCCAGCTTCTTAGGAAAAGCAAGAGATGAAACAAGAGAGATGTTTCTCTCATGCCATTTGTTTATTTTTAAAGAAAAAAAGTGAGAAAATCTTGCAGCTCTGAATGTAGAAAGAAAGAACATCACCATCCTGTATCAGTTTCCAACTTTGCCCCTCTGACAATTTCTGTGCTTTAAGAAGCTCAGCCTCTCTTCTCCTGCTCAAGAATTATACTCACAGTTACTTCTCCTGCTTTCTGTCTTCCTTTTTTCCCCCTCTTCTTGCCCCAGCATATTAAACAACCTCTTCATCCTGACAAAGTTTCTTCATTTTTAAACAGTACTGTGCCTAAGCTTTTATTATTAACACTTCTCTCCCTCTAAAAAGAAGCTTAGTTGCTTTTAAATGAAAGTAAGGCACTTAAAATCCATCTGCTTTACACAGATCTAAGACTGCCTGTGGAACAAAGCAGTCATGAGAATATGAGCTTGCTATGTGACGTGTCTAACCAGTCACAGCTAAGCCAGCTCAGTTTCTGAGCCATGACAGCTTGTTGATTGTAAACAGCCAAATAAACAAAGCAATAAAATATAAAATTAAACTTTGCCCCTAAAGTAAGGATAATTCTAGGAACTGCAGATTCTAAATGCTATTACACATGCACAGTTACTCTGCTAATGAATCCTTCCGGTGGATTTTATATCTTGGTTACCTTCTGTTGAAAATAAATATAATAAAATATTCAGGAAGAACAAAATAACCCTACACTGTTTTCTGTATATTCTCATTTTTTCATTATCACTGTATAAAAATAATAACACATTATTATTTGCTTTTTTTACTTGACTGAATAAAATCTACTACTTCAGTCTGAGAAGTAAATGATGTATTAGGAATTAAGCCAAAGCTAGCTTCAATGCAATACAATAAAAATCTTATCTTAGAAAAGTCGAGTTTTTAACTGAGTATTACAATGGTAATACATGTTCTTCATAAAGAGATGAATCACCTCAAAGGACATTTATTCCGTTGTGTCATTATTCATATAGGACCTTTAAACCACAATGTAAATGACTATATCACTTAAATGCTATATTACTTAAAATATCACTTCCTTTATTCCCAATTCATCTCGGCCCCCCATTAACAAAATGTCATTCATTACTGGAATTGGTCTGCTTAAATACTATAAATGTTGTTTGCCCTTACTCCTAAGAAAAGCACACTGGATTTGAGTGATGGAAAGAGAAAAATTCAAATCTATATGCCCAAGACAATGTTTCCCTGTGAATATCATGTGGTGTTTCTAGTAATTAAACAATTTACATGCAAATAATAAAGAAGAATAAGCCCCTGAACAGACTCAGGCACTTTTCTTGTGCTAGAATAACTGGTATGCTTCAGAAGCCTTACTGATTCTAAAAGTACATACTCTTTGAACACCTAAAAATTACTTTGTGGCAAATATGAGTAAATACAATGAGTAATATATTCTTTGGCTCTGTGTTGTCAGCACTTTAGTGGCTGATGGTGAAAAAAGATAAAGTATGCTTATCAAACTCATCACAGAAACCATGTTCATAACTGTGACGATTTTGGCTGCGATAGAGTTAATTTTCTTCATAGTAGCTGGGCGAGGACTATGTTTTGGAGTTGTGCTGGAAACTGTGTTGATAGTGGAGACATGTTTTACTTACTGCTGAGCAGTTCTTACACAGAGTCAAGGCCTTTTCTGCTTCTCACACCACTCCACCAATGAGTAGGATATGGTTGCAGAAGAATCTGGGAGGGAACACAGCTGAGACAGCTGACCCCAACTGACCAAAAGGATATCCCATACCATATCAGGCTCAGCAACAAAACTAGGAGGGGAGGTTGGCACGTGGGGCACTACTTGGAGACAGGCTGGGCATTGTTCAGTTGGTGATGAGTAATTGTTTTCAATTGTATCACTTGTCTTTCTTGGGTTTTATTTTTCTCTCTCTTTTTTTTCCTTTTTTTTTTCTTTTACTTACAATATTATTGTTATTACTATTATTATTACTATTAATCTGGTTTTGCCTCAACCCTTGAGTTTTCTTTGCCTTAACAGTTTCAGTTATCTCCTCCACTGGGGATGGACTGAGTGAGCGGCTGTGTGGTGCTTAGTTGTTGGCTGTGGTTAAACCGCAACCATAGAAGGCAAAAAGGCTTGGGTTGATGTTTATGTTTGCCATTAAGCGACTCAGAAGTGATACCTGGGCTGTACTGCATCCCATACCCAACAAGAATATGCTGGGCCAACACTAAAAAGGACAGCTGGTTGTCATTCTAGGCAAGTGGACTGCACAGCTTATGCTAGTGTTAAGGGAGGACTATCTGTTGCATGTGCTCCCCACCAAGAACTGCATAGGAGCAGTACAGTCAATTTATTCTGACAGGAACAGCATGTGTTCAGGCAACATCATTCTTTAGGGTACTGTGACTCCAAAATAAGCATTGCTAAGACTGAGCTACGGGCCAAAGTAATTTTTCTTGTAAGCCATGGATTGGACATTCCTGTTCTACCATTCCTAGGTGCCTAATTCATACTGATTATATATGAGCTTCTACACATAGATGATAATGGAATTATCAAAGCCTGAAACAATAGATGTTTCCCTTGTAGTCACTGCAGAGTTAGCTAGATTGATTTGCAAGTTTAAACAATTACTCTGTGAGGATGTAAGAGTGGGAAAAAGATGGAAGAAAGAGGAAGGGAAATTGTGCTAGAAAAAAACCCTCTTAAATTACCTATTTTATTATAAATAAGAACATGTACTTTCAGCACAGAATTCCACTTCAGCATGTTCCACCATAGGCTTACACAATCTTTGCAGACAAATTTCTCTCTGATGTTATTCTTATTCTGCATTCTGTCTTTGGAACAGCTCTAGTTTCTGATTAAGTCAATGGACATATACCCATTAACTTCTTAAATTTAGAATCAAACTCATGCCTAGGTATGCATTTTAGTGGTGGCATACATCAGATCACTTACAGCTTATTACTGCACCTGTTTGGAAAATATAGTTCATAACAATCTTGCAAGAACCCACAGCTTGCAGAGACAAACCCTTTCTAGCAGTAACCTTGGTTTGACTTAGCTATTAATTACACTGAATATTGTATTGTCAGTAATTAGTTCATCTGTTAATTGTTCAGTTCAACATATAGCGTAAGCTAAATTGATAGTGTATAAAATAAAGACCAAACTTCTAATCTAATACATATTGTAAAAAGGCTGTGCTTTTCCAAATTGACAGTCATGTCTGGATCTATGTATTCTCAAAAAAATCCAAACCGAACCAAAAAACATCAAAGGACTATAGTTTTAGAGTATTTTGAAGTGTTCTTGTAAATCAGGAGCCTAAGCTCTATTTTGCAATGTAACTTGAAGCATTTTGGTTTTCCATGTTGTTTGGGAATCTAAATGTCCAAGTCTCATTTTAAAATAGGATTTAGATATTTTTGGAAATTGTACTTCTTGTCTAATAGTAGCCTGTCACATTCATGGTATTGTCAAGTTGGGGAATCTTCTGAGCCAATTGTATGTACAGGTATTACAGATTTCTTCTCAAGTTTCTCTTTTTTATCACAACATTCAAGGGACATCTGGGAATATTTTTATCTTCCTTCAGGTCTTTGCAAAAATCCCTTTTGAGGACGAAGGGACTCAAGAGACATTTTTATGAATGTTTTATTTTTCCTTGTATGCCAAGTTACAAATGCGTAAAATAAAGGATTGCTATCAATAAGCAGATGCGTTATATATTGAACTCCTGTCATGGATCAGAGTTCTAAGACAAATACCCAGCCACATGACAAAAATCAAAATCAACTGACTCAAATGGTTTCTGATATACTACTAGCCAGAAGCCAGAGTGCATTATTTTTCTCTGGTAGACATTTCAGTTCCATTAAATATTCATCAACTGTTAATTTTCTGAGTAGCTGTGGTTTTATTATAAATTTTGCCAGTTTGTGTAAGTCAGCAAAAAGCCATGAAAGCTAGCTCTTAATATCACACATGGACAGCTTAAGTCAGCACTGTGGTTACCACTACAGGAGACCAAATTGACACAGAATAAGCTAAATTAAATTCTTAAGGAAATTTAGGAACAAGAAAGGATAAAAACTTTTGCTACACTTATATCTGGCCATGTTATTTTATTATGTCTTCTTCTCTGGACTCCATAGCTCTTCTCCATTTGGTCTGCAGGCATGAAACACTGATTTCAACAGAAGCAAGACACTAACTACTTCAGAGAATTAGGCCTGAAACTTTTTGGATTAGTCGTAGTCATTGAAAAAAAACAAACCAAAACAAACAAAACAAACATATTTTTTAATGTCTAGCCCTTCTAGATGACTGAGGCCTCTAGACATTATCATAATTTTAAATTCTAAATACATTGTTAATGGCAAGAAGACACAAATAGAGACAAAAGTAGCAAAATGAAGAAAAAGATCATCTTGTGCAGATACTAGTGACATAACTGCTTTAGAAGTACTCCACTTTGTTGCGCATGCCCTCTCCAATTTGTCATTTCCTTCATCTGCTCTAGGCACTTATTACTAACAAAGCATACTGCAGAATACAGTATCAGCTGGGTATTAAGAATCATGAATATCATGTTTTCATAAGACTCTGACTTCTTGAGTGAATTGGATAAATTACTTCGCTCTGTACACTCAGTTTGTCCATTTGTGCAATGGGTTATAACTATACCTGGACTAGAACTTCATCACCTGCTTGCATCACTTTGAGCTTGGTACCCATTTAACAAATACTTAAGAACTTCAACTGTGAATCTGGTTTAATGTTTGTGAGAGAAATTGTCTTCTATTTAAGATCTTGACAATGGTGAAATATGTGGACCATAAATTTTATACTGAAGAGCACCATAGCCAGCCAGTGTTCTGGAAATGATTAGGATTTTAGTTGGCCATTTGTACTGCTTATAAAAAGAGGTGGTAACAGGAAGTTGCCAAAGCACATTCATCAGGGCATTTGGCAGTCACTTGCTGCTGCAATTTGATGCGTTCTACAGTTTATTCCATGGGGACACTACGACACAGGTCAGAGGATAATAGATCAGATTGGATCAATGATCAGTTCTAGTCTACTATTCCACTTTCTATTCAGCATGATATTACACTTACAGAATTTTCAGTTCAACTAACTCAATACTTTGAAGGCACTAATGAAGTAATTTCTCACAAAGGTAGAATATTACTGTCACCATTTTCTAAGGAAGATAAAACTCACAGTGACAGTCACTGCAGTTCAGCAACAACGCAAGGTAAAACTTTTGGACCAAGTAGTTTTTATATCCAACAAAAGTAGAATTGAGTCAACTGACTTATTTAATAAATTAGTGTCCATTTTGTGAAATCATTGGAAATCACAGAATCACAGAATCACAGAATTCTAGGGTTGGAAGGGACCTCGAAGGATCATCTAGTCCAACCCCCCTGACAGAGCAGGGTCACCTACAGTACATCACACAGGAACGCATCCAGGAGGGTTTTGAATGTCTCCAGAGAAGGACACTCCACAACCTCTCTGGGCAGCCTGTTCCAGTGCTCTGTCACTCTCACAGTAAAAAAGTTCTTCCTGATATTCACATGGAACCTCCTATGCTCCAGTTTGCAACCATTGCCCCTTGTCCTATCATTGGTCATTACTGAAAACAGCTTTGCTCCATCGTCCTGACACCCACCCTTTACATATTTGTAAACATGGATGAGGTCACCCCTCAGTCTCCTTTTCTTCAAGCTAAAGAGACCCAGCTTCCTCAGCCTTTCCTCATAAGGGAGATGTTCATAAGGGAGAAATCAGTGGAATGGGAAGGCATTTAAAAAACTACTAATATTTGGAATTCCAGACAATAGCAAAATTATTTTAAAATTAATATTTTGCTTTGAAATTAAGTTCAATTTAATTTTTATAAATTAATCATAAATAATAATATGTTTAACATTGAACATAAATTAAATACAATTGTGATCAATTTTTTTAAACAAAATTTACACTGACATATTTACAACTGCACTGAAAACAAACTCAGATCAAATAAGTCTCTTTTCTATCTTGGACCTTCTCTGCTGCCAGTAACACAGCAAATAATTTGGAGCTGACAAGGACTGTAATGTCATTAATAATTAAAAAAAACAAACCTGGAGACTAAATCACAGAATCACAGAATCACAGAATCCTAGGGGTTGGAAGGGACCTCGAAAGATCACCTAGTCCAACCCCCCTGACAGAGCAGGGTCACCTACAGTACATCACACAGGAACGCATCCAGG
>VZRW01005165.1:0-18068 GCA_013398125.1 Aegotheles bennettii
TGTGGGACAAGCCCGCCCTCGGGTTGTGTCCTCGGCTGTATCCTCCCAAGCCACGTGGTGATCTGAATTTGATGCCCAGTCAAAGCAGAAGCATAATACTTGAGCTGTCTCTAAAAAAAGCTAACTCTGTGGTAAGGAAAGAATAACTAAAATGTAAGGAAGGAGATAAAGTTTGTGCTTGAAAGTTAAAAAGAAGACAACAAAAACAGGAGAAAAAACTATATGAAACAATCCGAGTTATAAAATGTCAGATCCCAATTTTCCTACAATCACCTGCTATTGAGTGATTAAGCATAATATATATATGTATAAGAAAAATATAATACTATTTTATAGGTATATACTATGCATGACTCCATAACATGTCCATTTGAACGAAAGTTTTCTCAGATATAAAGCAGTGAAATTAAAGTCTCAGCAAAGCTGATACGTTCTACTTAACTGATTTATAGTGTTAGCAGATTTGTTGATGATTTTTCTCTTCAAAATATGTACAAAGAACCTATGTCTGAAGAGTGAGAAAATCACAGAATCACAGAATCACAGAAAAGATTTTAAATAGTATTTTGTATTTATATTGAGCAATCTTTTCCCATTAGCCTTTGGATATTTTTTAAAACCTAATTTCCAAGCACATATGCAGGATTTCTCCTGATACTATAATTTTTAAGACGTTTCTAATTGTCTTACTAACACGTTCTGTAGGAAAAAAACAGCACAAATAAATACACTTCAAAATTTACAGCACTTTTTGACAATAAATAAAAAGTTTCTAAAACACCTGGAGGTTTGGGAGTGGTTTCTTTTGGGGCGGGGATTGGAGAGGGAAGGGGTCTTTTTTTTGGGGGTGTGTGTTTTCATTTGAGTTGTTGGTTTGCTGGGTTTTTTTCCAGAAAAAAAGAGAAGGAAAAACAACCAAGGATTATTTTACACTAAAAATACATTATTAATCTTAAAATTGGCAGTAGAATAATATACAATTGAGCTCCACAACAATGAGATTAATAAAGTTACTTTAGGAAGGAAGCCAAGTCTGTGTTTCTCTCTGAGTAATGGTGAGCTAATTTTGGTGGACTGAGAGATATTCTGGTTGAAAGGTCAAGGTAGCTTCCAGATCTGGGAATGCAGCAGTAATGGTCCCTGCTATACACTTTTGAGATGTTATTTGCCTCAGTCAGCTAGTCAGCCCCAATACTTGGGGAATTAGAGAGGAATGAAACTGGTCTGCTATCTGTGTCACTTGTTGAAATAACAGCAAATAAAGCACTATTTTTGCCCAGCTCTTTGCAAGAGTGCAGTCCAAATTGGTCCCTAATCTGGTCTATCAGAACACAATTTTAAAGGACTAGCTCAGCACAACTTAAGACCTACTTTGTATTTGTTTTTCCTTTGCTGAATATTGTAGTGGCTTGGAATATTTAAAATCAGGTGAGTTTCATGGGACTATAGTACTTCAAGACAAAGGAAGCCTCTCTGTAGGTATAGATTGGTCTGAACTCCACTGTCCTGAACATTTAAGTAAAAATGTGTATACAAGTACAGGTGCAAGTGTGAGAGCTAAATATGGAATAAGACATACAAATCAGCTGGTTTTATCATTCAGAAGCAGTCTAGCCAAGGCAAGGAGAATGGTATGATAATGCCCTGATATGTTGGTACTCTCTTGATGTAAGATCTGGCACAGCATCACTCTACCGACTCATGCACCTTATTTATGTAATGGAGATGAATCCTCTTAGGCTACAGGTGGAAACTAAAGTTCAATTACTCTCTCATATATTCACAATCAAGCTCATCTATGCATATTAAATTTCCTTCCATTTTAAAATCTAAAGTACATGTGCTTCACCTTCCGTGGTATCGACCCACATCAGCTTTCTACAAACAAGTAAGATTATGCTAAATTATATAAATATGATAAATTTGAAAGAAAGCAAAAACAATACAGTGAATCTCAATGTAAATAATAGAACTCATTGTATATATGATATTAAAGTTGGGATATTAGAAATAAACTT
The DNA here is from genome assembly GCA_013398125.1 of Aegotheles bennettii. Taxonomy (NCBI): domain Eukaryota; kingdom Metazoa; phylum Chordata; class Aves; order Caprimulgiformes; family Aegothelidae; genus Aegotheles; species Aegotheles bennettii. Next base: position 2,019 of record VZRW01005165.1, read on the forward strand.
ACCATTGTTCTGTAATGTCATGAAACTATAATAACAAATTCCACTTAATTAAAATAATGGTGCCTAGTACACAAGCTCATACAATTGTTAGAAGTAAAGTTGCATAAATTGCATTAGCATCATAAATTTGCTATGAGTTAAGCTTCTACATTAAGCTTCAGCAATGCTTTGTTTTTTTCAGAACTGAAATCAGGAATATGTATAGATATGAACTTAAAATATAGAACAATGAAGTAGACTTGGATAAATGGTCCAGGGTTTTGGCTGCTTGCACTCCTGTAACGTTGTTGTTTTTAGCAACAACTATCCTTTACCTAAATATGGCAAGATCATGCAATATTACAACAGTTTCTGTCTGGCAACTAGTACTCTGTTTTGACTTTAAGCTTTCCTAACATCATATTCTGTTTCCAGAGAGAAGCAAAAACACATTTTCACTATGTTACAAAATCTGGAAATGGACAAGTTGGAGAAAAATAAATATCCCAAAGGCATAATTTCCAGATAATTATTACAGTTCATATTTAAAGAAAATATCATATGGAAAAGTCTACTCTGAGGGAATTAAAGACAATTGTGAAGATGAGGAACACATTAGTCAGGAGGAGGAATCACAAAGGATGACAGATTCAAAAGGACTGATATATTCATAGCCTTCTTCACAGATGCAGGGCAAGTCATTTGCTGACTGCCACTATAACAGAGGAGTATCTCTTAAAGTTGAAGAAGAGCTTAACAAGAAAGGATTAAGACAGAACTCCAATTTAACAATACCTTCATTTCTCACACACGATTCATGTTCCTAATTAATGCCAAGTAGTATTTAGTACTATGCAGCAATTTATTTTTTTTTGGCATTGCAGAGAGAGTTGTATCTAAGTGCACATAAGGACATGCCTACTCTTTATGAATAAGACTATGCTGAAAGGTAATTTTTTAATGTCAGTGTCAACATTTCCTGCCCTAAGTGCATTTTCAGAAGCAACACATCAGACTGATTCTAAAATTACACTAGTATAAATTTTATGCAAGAGTATTAGTACTTTACAAAACCTTGAATTCATTTTTTCTTAGCATGAAGTGATTTTTTCTTAGCATGAAGTTCTCATACAGAAGTTTTTAAGGTTTCTGATTCTTGATAATCTGAGAACCTGCTGGTGAAAACCTTTATCAAAATCACTCACCAACTGGTCAAAGTTGAGGTCAGTTCCTGTGACTACTGATACTGTACTTTAACTTCACTGAACTTTCATTCTCAGGAAACTACTTAAAAGGTGACTAAAAAGAGGACAGAGTCTCTATCTTCACAAGGAATCACATGGAGAAGACGAGGGGTAACAGATACAAGTTACACCAGGAGAGCTTTTAGCTTAACATAAGAAATAAATTTTTCCCAATGAGAACAGTAGTTTACTGGAACAATCTTCCCAGGGACATGGCAGAGCTCTTATTACTAGTGGTTTTCAAGATGCAGTTGGATAAGGTGCTAGATAGTCTGATCTAGTCTCCCTTTCTAATGGAAGGTTGGAACTGATGATCTTTTGAGGTCCTTCCTAACCCAGATTATTCTATGAGTCTATGATTATATTAATTCTTAGCGTATGTTGTTTTCCATCTTGTGCAGTTGATGTTGAAAGTCTTCCCAGATCTTCCTCCTTGTAGTGCTGTGTCAAATGTACCACCTCCATGTCAATCTGGTTATGATGATGAGGTATTTGGTAGATAGAGGTAAGAAACTATCTGAATCAGCCACAAACCATTAGGCTCAAGCTGGTAAATTCTGCTGGGCTGCTGTTATACATATATTTTTGATCAGCTTGTATTCGGCACAGCTCAGGCATATCGATCAGCAAAAGCCCACACAGACTAGTCCTCTGAGCCTCTTCAATATACATGAATGGAAGAGAACTGTATTTTTTAAGGTTGTAGAAAACATGACACAAATTAAGATGTGAGTTGATAATGTCTAGATGAGAGATTTCACCACCTGGATGACAATGGAAGACAAATATCATAGGTGTGCAAACTACTTGGATGTGCTGACTGGAATAGAAACTGAATTTTCAGATTACACCAAGGATATCATTTGGCTTGTGGGTATTGTTGGAAGGTGTTACATGTAAAAATAAAAAAATTAGAAAAAGTACCTCAGTTAGGGCTACATCTGTTTTGTCACCTGCAGAAAAGTGGAATGAGACAATATTTATGTCAGAAGAAGAATACCAGTGAAAGACCAATGTAACTGCTGCAAAGCTTTGAATGATGAATAAAAATATCATTTAGAAGATATCCCAAAATAATGAACAGGGGTTTTCAAAAAGAATTGAGAGATGACTTCATCAGTGAATGCATAATAATATTTCCTGAAGGGAACCATTGCCCAAGGCACCTGACTTTGTGAGAAGTATGGTTCTGACTTCTGGGTTACCAGAGGTTATTACAAACTTGATCAAAAACAGCCTAGTGGAAAAAAAAGTGTCAAATAGTCCAGATGGATCTGGAAGAGAGAACAAGTACTCAGTGCTGCAATATATTCCCTGAAATTAGAGCTGAAATTGAAAAAAAAAAAATGCAGTGAAATACGTGCCTGTTCTTCTTAAGATAAGACAGACTACATTTTCTTTATGCATAGGTAAGTAAAGTAGTAGAAGCAAATCAGAGGTTGAAGAGAAGAAAAGGGTAGCCAGCACTATTCCTCCATACGTCTCATGGAACATTTTCCAGTGGTGTAAATTATCATACTGCTATTAGTGTCAATGTTGTCATCATTTCTTAAGTGTCCCAAGGGACTTCTAAACTCATGAAGGTTTATGACTGTATAGGAAGTTAGCTTTATTTGTCATTTCTATTTTGGTCTAAGCTGAATACCAGAATCTGATCAAGGAGTAAACAAGAATGTTTGAAAATACCATGTTTAGAATTCCTGTATGTTGCATTACATTCTGTGGGGCTGGGATTTTTTTTTTTTCAATTTTAGCATGAAGCATAGTTTGCTTCAGTGACTTAAAAAAAAACCAAACACAAACCCAGAAACCACACAAAAAAGTATAAATCCTTCAAAGAAATGTATTTCAAGAAAGCCAGGTGCTCTGGATGCAGATCCTATTTTCAGCACATACTGAATACCACAAATAAGAGTACAAGACTTAGGATGGCATAGATAGGCAAAAGTTAAACAGGCATACCACAAGAAAAAAAGTTTACAGAGGATTCAGTAACATATTAGAGTATGGAAAGAAAAGCAGCAATTGTTCATATGCTGACAGTTAAGCCGTAACAAAATTATGGCTTGAGATTGGTAAGCCTCAGGAGTATCCAGAATTTCAACTTTGAGGGAAACCTCATAGTAACGTAGAAGTTTCCATTACTGTTTTCCCCTCTCCCAAGAAGCTATACCTCTCCTTTTCTTCTATATTCACTGCTGCTTCCTCTACACAGAGACCTTTTTTTCTGTGATTCTCTATTTCTATATTTCATAGAGTCATAGAATTCTAGAACATGTCAAGTTGGAAGGGACCCTCCAGGATCATCAAGTCCAACTCTTGTTCCTGTGCAGGACACCCCAAGAGTCACACCATGTGCCTGAAAGCATCATCCAAATGCTTTTTGAACTCAGGCAGGCTTGGTGCTGTGACCACTTCCCTGGGGAGTCTGTTCCAGTGTTCAGTCACCCTCTGGGTAAAAAAACTTTTCCTGATATCTAGCTTAAACTTCTCCCGATCCAGATTCCTGCTATTACCCTGAGTCCTGTCATTGGTCACAGGAGTGAAGAGATTGGTACCTGCCCCTTCTCTTCCCCTCATAGGGAAGCCATAGACTGCAATGAGGTCACCTCTCAGCCTTCTCTTCTCCAGGCTGAACAATCCAAGTGACCTCAGCCGCTCCTCATAAATCATCCCTTCTAGACCCTTCACCATCCTTGTGGCCCTCCTCTGGATGTGCTCCAGCAGTTTGATGTCCTTTCTGAACTGCCCAAAACTGCACACAGTACTCAAGGTGAGGCTGCACNGCTACTCTCCAGCCACTCATTCCCTAGTCTGTACATACCACCAGGGTTGCCCAATCCCAGGTGCAGAATTTGGCACTTGCCTTTGTTCAACTTCATGTGGTTGGTGAATTTCCATCTCTCTAGCTTGTCAAGGTCTCTCTGCAGGGCCTGTCTGCCCTTGAGGGAGTTGACAGCTCCTCCCAATTTAGTATCATCTGCATATTTGCTTAGAATCCCTTTGAGTCCTGGACATTGATATAGATGTTGAAGAGGACTGGGCCTAAGATGGAGCCCTGAGGAACCCAATTAGTGACCGGTCACCAGCCTGATGTTATCCCATTCACCATCACTCTTTGTGATTGACCTGTGAGCCAGTTGCTCACCCATCATATAACATGGTTGTTCAGCTGTGTGCTGGACATTTTGTCCAGAAGGATACTGTGAAAGACTATGAAAAGCTTTGCTGAAGTCTAAGAATATTACATCCACTGGCTTCCCTAGATCAGCTGATCAGCTAGGTGTGTCACCTTGTGATAAAAGGACATAAAATGTTTGTTCTGAATAAAAATTTTTTTGGCTTTCTATCACTTCATAAATACGATAAAAAAGGAAACAATAGCTTTGATTAAATTAAAGAGAAAACCAATAGTTCTGTCACCATGCACCAGTGTGAAGAACCTGACTCGGCCTTCTAAGTAGCCACCCTGTAGGTACTGGGGGATGTTCTTCTATCATGCATGAAGCCATCCATTCTCTATGTCAAACAACCCCCAGTCTAACAGCTTCTGCTCACAGGACGAGTGCTTCAGTCTCCGATTAGCTTCATCCCCTCGACTCACTCCCTCTTATTGATATTTTTCTTGCATTTGGAGACCCAAACCTGGACATAGTACTTTATATGTGGTCTAACACACACATCAGAGCTGGAGACTCCTATTTATGTAAGAATAGGGCTTTTTCAAAGAGAAGCACTGGGTGCTTCATTGGCAGAATCTGTATTAATGGTTCACTGTTGTAACATTTATAAATCCTCAGTGTTATAGAGGAAAGTTACAGGAGAATGCTTATACCCATATCTTGTTCATTCATATCAATTCCAGTAATATCATAGAATCACAAAGTCATAGAATCATCAAGCTTGAAAGACACCTTCAAGATCATTCAGTCCAACCACCCACCTACATCACCACTAAACCATGTCACTCAGCACCACATCCAGAAGTATATTGAACACCTCCAGGGATGGTGAATCCACCACCTCCATTGGCAACCTATTCCATTACCTAATCACCCTTACAGTGAAAAAATTTTGCCTAATCTCCAGTCTGAATCTCCCCGGATGCAATTTAAAGCCATTTCTTTTCGTTCTTTCACTAAGGGCACGGCAGAAGACACTGACCCCCGCCTCACTACAACCTCCTTTTAGGTAGTCGTAGAGAAAAATGAGGTCCTCTGTAAGCCTCCTCTTTTCTAGACTGAACAACCCCAACTCCCTAAGCCATTCCTCATAAGGCACGTTTTCCAGTCCCTTCACCAGCTTTGTTGCCCTTCTCTGGACACGCTCCAGCACCTCAATGTCTTTTTTGAAGTGAGGGGCCCAAAACTGAACACAGCACTCGGGGTGTGGCCTCACCAGTGCCGAGTACAGTGGGACAATCACTGCCCTGTTCCTGCTGGCCACACTGTTCTTGATGTAGGCCAAAATGCCATTGGCCTTCTTTGCCACCCAGGCACACTGCTGACTCATATCCAGCTGGCTGTCAACCAGCACCCCCAAGTCCCTTTCTGTTGAGCAGCTTTCCAACCACTCTTCCCCGAGCCTGTATCGGTGCCTGGGGTTGTTGTGGCCCAAGTGCAGGACCCAGCACTTGGCCTTATTGAACCTCATCCCATTGGCCTCTGCCCATCAATCCAGCCTGTCCAGATCTCTCTGCAGACCCTTCCTACCCTCAAGCAGATCAACACTTCCACTCAACTTAGTGTCATCTGCAAACTTACTGATGGTATACTTGATCCCCTCACCTAGATCATCAATAACTATATTAAACAGAACTTGCCCCAACACCAAGCCCTGGGGAACACCACTAGTGACCAGCCACCAGATGGAATTAGTTTCATTAACCACAACTCTCTGGGGCCATCCTTCCTGCCAGTTTTACACCCAGTGAAGAGTACACCCATACAAGCCATGGGCAGCCAGTTTTCTTAGGAGAATGCTGTGGGTGACAGTGTCAAACGCTGAGCACAGCTGAGCACAAAGTGTTGAACACTGAGCACAAAGAACTTCATAAATACATATGTACATGTAAAATGAAGTTTTTTCTTGTTTGGAAATGTATAATTTCTACTTGACATATCCAGACAGAGAACTGAACTGATGAACCATTTTGTTAAATAACATTAGATATAGTTACTTTGTTTGTTGAAATATGATTAATTTTAACTTCATAGAATACAACTGGATGTGATTAATTATATTTTAATATTCTGAATAAATTTATTTATGAAATACATATATTTAAAAGAAGTTATGATCGACTCTTGATTTAACTAAGCCTTATCTTTTAGTGAAAAAAGACACCGGAAATATCTAATATGATAAATTCTTCCTAAAGATGTATATAACCTGATTACTCACTGTAAGGGGTGTTGTTACATATATGTAAGATCAGACCTTGGTGTCAGTGTGGTATGCTAAATTTTTGAAAGCTAAGAAAATAGATGTGGATCTATTCATGCGTATGTGTATTTATGTATATATACAAACACCTGTATGGTTTTGGACCTTTTATCACAGATGAAATCAGTGGCTCGACACTTCGATTTTCATGTTCAACTTTCATAAATTCAGATCCTTTAGGCAGAGAATTAATACAGTGCTCTACATTAGATAGTTTGCTTATAAAGAAAGACTCCAGGGACTTTCAGTCAGAGAACATAAAATGAAGCAAGCTACCAAATAGAATACATTACAACATAATGCATCTGAGGATATACAGGAATGATCAATGCATCTGCACGAATGCCCATCCTCAAAGGTGAATAATCAGGGTGCCCGCCTTTAGTGGCACTGTTTTCAAAAACACCAGCTTCAGGGCAATAACATGACCTATTTCACAGTCCATGACATGAACCATTCATCCTTTCATGTACCTGACATCCAGCTGTATATGACTTGTGTGTGACAAATGGAAATAAATTCCTTTTCTGAAAACAATTTCACAGTTAGTCCAGTTTCTGTGTTAACAAACATGCAGTTTCTTGCAAGAGTTTCTTTGCACAGAATGGTACTTTCAGCTGTAATGGTCAGTATGACAGAAACAAGTCTTGTATGAGAATGGAAAGAGAAAGGATGAAGGAAATACAGAAAGACTATAAGAAGCAGGAAGAGATAAAATGAGAGATGTAAGTAGAGGCAATGTTTAAAGCACCTGAAAGAGTGAAAGAGATCTCTGAACTTCTAATAGAAAAAAAATAAAAATGCAGATGATTAGCAAAGTAAACAAGGACTTCACAGATAAGTCACAAGAAAACAAAGTCATATTGTTCTGGCAGTCATGCTCTAGGACTTTTTTTTTGTTGATGTTGTTGATTCTTTTGTCCTTAGTAGTTAAATAAAATCTGGTAACATAAGCCTAAGCCAACTATGCTACTTATCAACATTTCTTACCTGAACAAAAGGAATTTGAAAGCAAAAAGCCTCTGTTGCCTTATCCTTCTAAGTACAAGTTGCTTTGCCCAGAGAATATGAAATCTGTGAAACATTTTGTCTGGGCAATATTCTTTCTAGATATATTTGCTTTCCTTTACATTGCATATAATTTGCTGTACCACAGGCTGTATCAGAAATTATGAAAAGTCACAAATGACATGCATATAAATTAAACAGGTGTTATTTAATGTAGTTAAGATGTGTTGGTTGGGTGTCCATGTGTGTTTCACTTCACTGATAGCTGAAAATAAGAAGGAACAAGATGATATGCCTCATACTGAAAGTTGCTTACTTGATGATCCTTCTCACCTGGCTGATAGCAAAACTAGTACTCCTTCAGTGTCATCAAAACATCCAGAGTTGTGGTCCTCACTTAGGGTATGAAAGATCAAAGAGAAGTTCTCAGCTTTCACTTCAAAAACTTAGCAAAGTTTGCTGCTTCCATCTGGAAAGTTATCTTTGGGAATGTGAAATGAGGCAGACTCATGACCAGGACTGAGAGTTTATTACTGACTTTCCCTCTAAAGCTACCTAAAGCAATCTGGAGCTCAATCACCTCAGATGTTAAATAGATGGAGTAGTGCCTGGATGGAAGCAACAGTAGCTTGATAGTGTATCTGTGATTTAGAGAAGGAAGAACTGATCCCCTCCCTAACACTGACTTCTACAGTCTAGCTTTTTCAAACTGAATACTGGAAGCTAGATACATAAATCCAAAAAACCTGGGAGTAACTATTTCCTCCCATCTTCCTTACCTTTAAGATAGACAGCAGTACAGTGGCAGGACTTTATTGCAACAGCTGTTTCAGTTAACCAGATGTGCCAGCTTGCTGTGGGCATCTGAGTGGGCTCTACTGTAGGCTTCTTGCAGAAATGCATGTTTTGGGGCTTAATTTGATGCATCTCATCCCTCTGTATTGTGTCCATCAGTTTTACAGACAGTGCAGAGTAACAGTCCCATCCAACTGACCTGATTGAATGATATATTTTACAATGCAAGCTTTCTCTATTATAGGGAAAAATGTATTTTGTTCCTTTATGAATGCAGTTCTACTCTAAAGTAAAAATACTATGTACCAAATAGTGTGAATATAATGTGATGTCGAATGTGCTACTTGCATTTAAAAATATTGTATTTAAATAGTTACTGAATTACTGACCACTATGATAATGTTTCATAAAATCACTTATAAAACAGCCGCAAGGGAAGAGTAGAGACATCCCCAAACTCTATTAGTTGCTCTAACTATATTTTGTCAGCTCTGCTCACAATGTAACATATAATACAGATCCTCTTCTCAAAAGAGCATTTTAGAAATACTGTACTGAGCCCTCATACCATGCCTCATCATCCCAATATAGGGTAAGAGACGTAGGGATTTGCTACAGTCTTTCTTCAGTGTATATAAGCTGTTGGCAGCATACCCAACTAATTAAAATCTAAGATTACTGACATAAATGTATTTGACAGGAAGAAACTTGTAATAAAGTAGTTCAGGTTCATTTAAACCAAAGAGATGTTGATATTTTTTTCTCATTTCAAGGCACATATGGAATAAGTGTATTTGAACAGAATTTAGCTGTGTGGAATATTATGGACTGTACATTGCTTACATCAAACTCATCCACTGGTAATCCCCTTCTGCCTGATACTCACCTGAGTGTGAAAGATTTTTCTTGCTATGATATTCAGAGCTGGACTCTGAACCAATCCTGGTTGCCTGTTTTATTGCTAGTCCAGAGGGGACTGAAAGCATTTGTGAGTATAAAAATCAGTATTTGTTGTCTTTGCATTCCTCTGCCTCCTGAGATCCCCCTTTTGGATAAAGAAAGACATGTCTACGGGTTAAAAGACATGCTATAGTGGACAAATTGGACTTAAGAATTGAAAGATCATTTAAAATAAATTTTATGTTTCTCCTGTGGTGGTCTGTTGCAAATAAATCTTGGTCTAATCGCTGCACTTGCACTAGCTTTGAGTATAAAAGATTAATAGATTTTTATAGAATCTGAAGCCAGAAGGTACCATTAGAACATATAGCCTGACTGTATGTATCTGTATCTATATATATCTGTATATAATGTCATTACATTTCACCAAGTTACCCTTATCTGATAATTTCCATCAAATAGAAACACGCCTTCCAAAAAGAAAACCAGACTTGATTGGAAGACATCTGGACCTGCTAAATTTATGTTAGTAATGTGTACCACAACTAATAAGTAGAGGTAGGTGAATTTTTTTTTTCCATTGAGTTATGCTAATCTGATGGTATTTTGGTCATTTGCACTAAAGGTTCTATTTCAAGTATAATTTTTTTTGAGAAAAAACAAGTATTAGTGTTTTCAAAATGAAAAAAGGGTTTTTTCCCAGTTCATTGACACAAAATACATAACAATATGAAGACACATAAAGCATGTTAAAAGGTCAGAAGGAAAACCAATACATTTTGGAAATATTCATCACGAAAGCTATTTCCTACTAGGTCTTGTTAGTTAGCCAGACACTATTTTAAAAATAGGAGCTTTTCCTTTCCCATGTCCAATTTTAATTTATTTGGTTTCAATTTCCATGAAAATCAGTAATGACTTGCATTCCTTGGTTGTGTGTCTGCATCTTCACATTTGTCTTACATTAAATGAATTTTATATGAATGGTTCAGTTTTTCAAATGAGCCATATTATTGTGCAGTTAACAGTTCACCAAACTTCAATAATTTTATAAACATTGATTTTATATTCACTTCCGTATCACTAATGAAGATTCTGAATTACATTCATATCAATCCCTACAGAACTTCATGAGGAACTTCAGTTCTATGTTGATTTCTCATCAGTAGTGACTTTTGAGTTCTGACACTCAATGATTTAAATTCTTTTAAGATTAATCCATCATTGAAATCTCTATTTTTGGAGACATACAAAAAACCATATGGATGTGATCCTCTAGGCAGCCGTGCTTGAGCAGGGTGGTCAACAAAGATGACCTCCAAAAATCTCTCCAAGTTCATCACTTTCATAATTCTGATTCTGATTCTGATAAAATAAAATAAAAACCTTATACAAATAAAAATATATTGTACAGAAATAACTGCATTAATTTAATTCAGTAAACCCACTTCTGGATTTCCCCAGATTTACTTTAAATAAATTGTCTGTAGGCCATAAAACTCTGAAGTCATCTCTTCTGAGATGTAAATGTTCCTTAGATCTTTACAGATTAATGGATGAAATATTCTGCTGTTTTAATAATATTGCCATTTTTTTCCATCTTTTTCAAATAAATATAAAAAATGCCCGAGAGTTAATTCATTCATTCCACTTCTTTATAAATATAGCACAGACTAATTATTGAAGACTTCCATTTTAATGTCTCATCAATTTTACCATCTTTTTCTTTCATAGACCAATAGTTACTGTTAAAATTCTTTAACTTCTAATTGACACAATAACAATACTTATGTTCCTTAGCCTTATCCCAAGTACATTTTCCCTTGACAGACTCAACATCTTTAATAAATTATGTGCACGATACAGAATTATACCAGTTGCAATGAATTTGCCCATTATTACATGCAGTTGTTTTTCTTTTCCCCAAATACCTGTCTTGAATTCCTCTCTGAATTAGGATGGACATTTAACTGAAGTGATGGTCTTTCTTAATTGGGAAACTGTACCTTTTCTGTTGTGAATAAAAAACCACACACTTTAAAACAAACATAATAAAATTACATCTTACTTTGTATCTCATTTCTCCTTACTATATGATAATAAATCAAGTATAATAGGAGAAATTGCACCTTTAAATTTTGTTGTATTGTAGAAAGTGTACATTAATTTTTATACTATTTTTCCAATACAATGTTCTGATAAATATAGTAGCACTCTCGAATTAACAACCTATAAACTCACACTTCCCTAATCTAAGGCGGGCAGTACTTTGTTTACAAGATATTAGGATGTATACTGCCAGGGCTTTATTGGGAAATGGTTAGTGCTGTGAAGTGTGAAATGCCTAAAGATCTTCAGCAGTAACATAAGACTAGGTTGCATAGAGGAGGATAATCATGTGCATATTAGAACATCAAGAATTATCTTCTACATCCTCCTCGTCAACAAAATCAATTATCATAACTATCTACTAATCTTCTGGCCTATTGTAGACTAGATATCTTGAGAACTGCTGCCTGAGTACATGAAATAATTTGAAAACTTTGCTAGGGACATTGTTCTCCAACTACTTATATAACTCAACCCAAGTAGTCTGAGCTATTGGGGCATAGGATACAACAGTGTCCATCTCATATCTGTTCACATAGTAAAACCTCTGTATAGATTTGGGTAAGAAAAACCTTACAACATAAATTATAAATGCTTACAATATAGATTATTTTTATTCTCAAGTCAATGCATTACCAGTTGTTTCCTTGTCTAATCCTCTACTGAATATTTTCTTTCTTTTTGTTCAGTGTGTATTAATCAGATACATCTCTTGGTTCTCAGTTACTGTAACAAATTTGTTTAATGTCTACTCTATTTATGCATATATTTGCATATGAAACTCAAAGAAGAAATGCAATTTTGAAAAATCAATACAGACACAACTTAAAAAAGTCTTGTTGTATAATTAAACACATTATCAGCTTTTTGTCTGAGAGATTTGTTATTATGTGGCAATAGGATGTTTGCTAATTATACTCAAAATATATTTTAAAAATCACATAATTAAATTCTATTAAAAAGACTTTTGGTCACTGTGTCACGTTTTAGCTGGGGCATTTTTTATTCAAATCTGAAACTTTTCTTTTCCCATCCTTCCATATCTACCTCCTTATGTTAATGGATCAGCAGGGATTTCAGCTATCAAGTTTGTTTATTCAGGAACAGAGGAAATGAAAGGTGTGTGTAGTGCTTTTCAAAGGCATAGCGGAGGTGATAATCTAATAGCAAAGACAGTGAATGAGCACATAGTTTTGGTTGGCTGGATATCGTTCAGCTGTCAAGCCACAAAGATGGTATTTTTATTCAGAATATAAAAGTAACTTTGTGTTCCACTTCACTTCTTGGAATCAGTCATCTAGATACCCTCTGGGCAGTCTCTAAGGCGGTAAGCCTGGATGTGCATTGGCAAATGGATTCTCAGGTCTCAGCTGATGAATTGAATTGGCCTAGTCTGATGGATGTAAAATCACCAGTGGGCTACAGTGCCCCATAGAATGAGCTGGATTGTGGAGCTTGTGTCCCAGTGAAGTTTCTTGGCAACCACTGTGCCAGAACATAAAGGAGGCTAGAATCAAACAGAAGAAAAAGACAAAAGTGTAAGCAAGAGGTGTAGGTTACTAGAATGATCTGTGCACCAACTAGCACAATATTTAAATGCAATTATTAGTATGGTAAAGATCAGGTTTAAAATGTTGTTTCTTTACAAAAAGCAATATGCAATTATGTGAAAGTCAGTCTTCAATTCCATATATGTTCTCATAACAGATCATAGGCCTCTTCAGGTGAAAGAATTTTGACCGGTCATTTAAAAAAAATAAAATTAAACTTCTACTTATCCCTCTGACTGTGCATAAATATTAAGAACAACCAGTGATGGCTTTCAGTAGAAGCTGAATATAAATTCCTCCAGGAATTAGTTATACCTCTAATTCATGTTAGCTACCATTTGTGTAAACAACATTGTTGTTAGCCTCAATAAGTATTATGTCATTTATTATATTGAAAGTTTGGTGGATGAAGGGAACTGCACATAGACAATTAATTTTTTGAAAGACTTAAAAATACTAAATATGAAAATTTTAGTCTAAATAATATAAACTGACATATTTGTAGACATGTATATATAACCTTAAATAAGTCTACATTTCAGTAAACTGCATATTCAATATAAAAGGTAATTTAAAACATATATGTAATTTAGTTTATACATTAAAAAGGCTGGGATGCAGTAATTATGTCCCAGCTGACAGAAGTTAATGTATTAAAATAATCAGTTTTGAAAGTAACTGTAATAATACCTACTGCCAAAAAGTGGACCTGATAACTAATGCAAATTATTTTTCTAGATGCTTCTGTGACACAGATGCTTATAAAATTGTGCTTTTATTTCAGACAAGAAATCATGATTCATTTAATAACTAAACGTAAAAGTACATTTGTTAATATTTTATTTTGAATCATATCTAATTGGTTTGTTAAGTAATTATAGGTTTGTTAATTGAAATGTAAGAAAAAATAAATATTTTGAAAAGTGTTTTGTTTTACTAATACATTTCTTATATAACACTATTTTCTACAGATCTAAAATGGAAAAAAATGAAGAAAGAATATTGCTTTGAGCTCTACACATATCATAAGGGAATCTGTCAGCTCCATTTCATCATGCAGTTTTAAAAGGTATAACTACTTAATGGGGTTAATATACAGACATCTTTGAGGGTCAATGGCTATTATTTACACTGGTTTATGGATTGTAGCAAGAGGGGTTTTTTTGGCCAAGAATACAAGTCCACAAAAACGTTCATAACAGCCTGCATTCATTGGCAATATTAGAGCTAATATCATCTCTGGTATTCGCTTATTAAGTTCATCACTTTGAGTGACACCTTGATATTTATAGCCTCTGGATACCAGCTGGATGAGGTTATAATCCTAAACCAGCAGTTTATGCCAACATTTTTCTGTATCCAAGAAGCAAGCCTAAAGCAGTTGAACAGAAGGAAGTATTTTCTTCTTCCATGAACAAAACTGTTAAAAAAAAATATTTTATCTTCATTTCAAGTTTTCAGTGTGATGAAGTCATGGAATGTTAAGAAGCTTAATAAATAAGTCATTTGATGATTCTCACAGAAAAAAATTACCTATAAAGATACATGGCTACATGATAGCTTTAGTTATTTAAACATGTTAATCTGACAGCTAAATCTGTCTGCTACAGTAAGGAGTGAGTTGGATAACTACAAAAGACAATGTATTAAATGATACAGATTTATTCATAGTCACATACAGACCAGTACTGATCTGTCACTAATGATCTCTATTTGCATGAACATATCTAAGCATTGGAGACCAAACAATTAAAAAGATTTATTTATTCATTAAGTAATTTATTAACAATTATGGCCCATTTAAATATCTCCTATATATATAATCTGTGCAAACATTTATGTTTATCATTGTAAACCAAAATGAAAACAGAAGTGGTCTTTTGCAGTTTTTTCTTAATTATATAATTTATTGCAATGGCTAATATGAAGTCCTAGATAATATCTGCAGTTTGCTAAATAAATCTTTCTTAATTTAGTTAGCTGTAGCTAAACCAAAAGCTTCTAAGGAATTTAAATTAAAGTTACCATGGTTTCCTGGTATTCCCTCCATCATAAGGCAAATGAAATAAATTATACTTAAATGTCATAACAGCATCAAACTGTTCAGAGATCATACATTCCCTTTTTGATCATTTGCTTCAGCAGGGTCTCAGTGGTCCCTCTGAGACTGATTATATTAAAGAAAAATATAACTATAGAACACTTATGCCTACTAGATAACAGAATATGCACATTTCTCTGCCGCCAGGTGTTCACTTACTGCTTTGTTTTAATTTCTTCTGATTGAGGTTACTTTTATGTAATATATTAAGAATCATAGGCTATTGTGATAGCATAAAAATACCCCAATCTAAATCAGAGCAACAGACTATGTACTGAATAACAAGCTGTTATTTTTTTTCCAGCAAACATTTATTTATTTGTTTACAGGAATAAAAGGTCTACCTTGGCCTTTCTCACATAACTAACCTTGAATTTTTAGGGGATTATGTTTGTACATACTAACCAGTAAATATCCTGAAAAACACTATTTCTAATAATAAGCAAATGCATAAATCACAGAATCACAGAATCACAGAATCTAAGGGGTTGGAAGGGACCTCGAAAGATCATCTAGTCCACCCCCCCTGCCAGAGCAGGGTCATCTAGAGTACATCACACAGGAACGCATCCAGGCGGGGTTTGAATGTCTCCAGTGAAGGAGACTCCACAACCTCTCTGGGCAGCCTGTTCCAGTGCTCTGTCACTCGCACAGTGAAAAAGTTTTTCCTGATATTTACATGGAACCTCCTATGCTCCAGTTTAAAACCATTGCCCCTTGTCCTATCATTAGTCATTACTGACAAAAGCTTGGCTCCATCATCCTGACACTCACCCTTTACATATTTGTAAACATGGATGAGGTCACCCCTCAGCCTCCTTTTCTCCAAGCTAAAGAGACCCAGCTCCCTCAGCCTCTCCTCATAAGGGAGATGTTCCATTCCCTTAATCATCTTAGTGGCTCTGCGCTGGACTCTCTC
>VZRW01005177.1:730-11783 GCA_013398125.1 Aegotheles bennettii
GAGAGTGGCTTAGCAATGACCTCTGCCAGCTCCCTCAGCACCCTTGGGTGCATTCCTTCCGGACCCATAGATTTATGGATGTCCAGATTGCTCAACTAGAGAAGGTGTAAATGAACTCCCTGCAGTGAGAATGAATAACTATTCAAACTTACCATGACACTTCAATGCATGGAATAGTGCACTGTACCATATAGGTCACTAGCTATAGAATACTTTGAATCAATGCTTCATCTCCTGCAAATAAACAAAGCTGTGGTTAAGTGAGATTTGAGTACATCTTACTTGTCACTGTAGCGGAGTCCATGTTCCTCTGCTGTTGCATTGCTTATTGCAAGGTCAGGTCAACTTTTCCTCAGCTCCTTACTTGTAAACTTAGTACTCCAAGTGGTCCTTAGGACCGTCTTACTATATGAGCAACAGTGCCTCCCACAGATTCTGTAAAATGCATTTGTAATTTAAGGTATGCTTCAAAATATTTTCAGGAATCTTTATCTAAAACACCTTCAGAAAAAACTGTTTCAAGTCCTAATCT
This sequence comes from Aegotheles bennettii, assembly GCA_013398125.1. Lineage (NCBI taxonomy): Eukaryota > Metazoa > Chordata > Aves > Caprimulgiformes > Aegothelidae > Aegotheles > Aegotheles bennettii. Next base: position 1,263 of record VZRW01005177.1, read on the forward strand.
AATTCAGAAGCTTAACTTAAATATGTCCAGCTGAACTTTCTCTCCAATGTAAGACAATATGTTATTTCCAAAAAATAAACCTTATTCTAAACTTGGGTTGGTGTTGACTCTGATCAGAAATTTATGTTTTCTTACTGGAAGGATGGGTCCTGTGGCAGTTATTAGAGTAAGGATCAGGTTTGGATTACATTTTGGTAGGATAAAGTCTTGAAGAAGCCAGTTAATTCTATCTGCCCACAAGAGTTTGGAATAGAGCAGGAGTCTGTTGTCAACCCTTTTTTTTTACTTTGTGTATAGTTCTTCTTGTCATAATTGCTCTTATGTTGGGGGCTTGCAAATCTAAAACTGGAGCCTAGTTTTGGCCTTGAGACTGAGCAGCCTTCAGAGAGAAGCCTGAAGAGAAATCTGGAGTAAATTGTGGTCAACAGCTTATGTTCCCTTCAGTGGATGGGTGGTTCCCTTGGCTAGAATTATTTCTAAGGGTAAGGTTATTTGAGGGAACGTAATTACTGAAGAACCCATTTCAACATCTGGTGCCTTGCCCTCAGAATAAGGAAAAAAGAACTGGTTTAGGCAAATACTTTGTGCTCTTTTTTTCTTATAATTTTTAAAATGACCTTAGTTAAGTTCAGCTCTTATGGGATAGTGTTTGGGAATCTAGAGACTGAAGGCGGTGGTTAAATGCTGGATGCTACATTTCTCAAGATTAAGAAGAAAGATATTAAGGACAGCTGATGCTTTGTATCTTGTTTGCTGGAGAGTTGCAATTCCTGACCGTTGCTGGGTTTAGAATTAGGGCTGGACTCAGGGTTTGAGACTTGGGAAGAGCTCCTTTTAATGCTTGAAGTTGCATGAAGAGCATTATGAAAGGGAATTGTATTACCTGTGTATTGTGGGGTTTTTAGGGTTTTTTTTCAGTCTTGTTTCTGTCTTTTTTTGTTGGGTTTCATTCCTGGGTGATAACTGTAAGTTAGGTTCAGGAAACGGTAGGGGTGAACATTCATTTTATGGTTTGGAATGGACTCAGGTTGAGGTTTGGGATGGTTTGATAATTTAAGTGCTGTATATCTCATTTTGTTTCTGGCGGATTTGGGAACTTAAGGTTCAGGAAGTGGCTTGTTTGGTTGAGTTCTATATGTTTTGATCTACAGTGAATACTGACAGCCAGGATAAGACTAGGTTTAGACTGGATAACCTAAAGATTGAAGATACTGTTCAGACTGTGTGCTCCTAATAGTTGGAAGTACTAGCCATGGGCTACAGTTTAAATATAGTTAGGATAGACAGTATAAAGTATGAAGAGCCATCTTGCTTATGAGATAATGCAGAACCTTCAGGGGTTGGTGTCTGTCGTTACCAAAACATGATTTCTTTTGCTGAGGTTACACATAGCTTAGTTTAGAGTTAGGTATAAAAGCTGAATAGAGCATGGGTGAATTCCCTGTCTCAGGATACATGAGGTTAAAGAGAAGACTGACATGGAAGTCCGTGTGTTATTTCCTCTCTCACCTGTAAAGATTAGGTTCCTGAGTTATTAAAAGGTATTTGTTTGGTACTAGTTCATTTATATTTATACAATGTAAATAAACACACGTTTTGTCAAACAAACAGATTCCATTGTACTCTGCACATATGTTAATTCACTTCTGTGATCATTTTGGGAGGTTAGCTAACCATGTGTTTCTGAAAAGAGTTCAGCTCAAGGAATATGTATCTCTACAATTTGCTGTTTATCTGTATAATTTCTTAGAGATAATATGGGTAAATTTGTGCCAGATTTGTCTCTTTCTGTTCTACACATCCCTCAGATTTCCTCATGAAAGCTTCAGTTCTTGAAACACAAATTTTCATTGATGTTCTCAAAAAAAGTGTTCTCCTTGTCTGCACTATAGGGTTCACATTATTTCCTCCTTTCCTTTCCATGCAGCTTTTGATCTCCCAGGTGCCTGTGCACACAGGGATAGATACACAGAGACATGTATAGCACTGGAGAGTTCATGTAAAAAAATCTCTTCCAAGACATACGTCTGTCTGTTACATGACTTCCTATTCTGTACTATATTTGTTGGCTGCCTGGAGTGTCCCTTGATTTACCAGGCAACACCCCAGCATCCAGGGCTATGTTTATGAGTAAATGTCTTGCTTTCTGCCTCCCAGTGCAAGTGGCACAGCACCAGTCACAGCCACAGAGTTCACTCTTGCCCCACAGTGTAAGGCAGCCTCATCCATACTTTATTTGGGAATAGTACCTGCCCCACATTAACCTCTGAGCTGCACTCACGTATTATTTGTGATAAGAGTGAATGATACAGGCAAAGGTACATGCTAAGAATTACATAATGTGGACAATTTCATACTAGCATTCAACTCATGCCTTGTCCTTGATTAATTTATTGGTATAGACACAACCCAAGTATTCTTTCATTAGAAAAAAACTGCACCCCTCTTCCTGTTATTCAGTGGAAATCTGCCAGTGGAAACAGACACTATGTACAAAGTCTATGTACAAATTGCTTTAAGAAAAAGTTAAAATAAAAACAAGAACTTGAAAGTGGAATTCAGAAGGAAAAAAACAAAAACAAACCTTAGCAAAAGCAGATAAAGACTATGGCTTAATTGGTAAGCCTGTCAGCAATTTCAGTTTTAATTCCTGACACAAACTAATCCATGGTCCATTAATTACACTCAAGGTGAATGAAAGTGACCCATTCAGGAAAGGTAGGGCTTTATTTTATCTTATTGCAAGTTAGACAAGGTCTACAAATATGTGTTATATTTCACAGAATCACAGAATCACAGAATCTAAGGGGATGGAAGGGACCTCGAAAGATCATCTAGTCCACCCCCCCTGCCAGAGCAGGGTCATCTAGAGTACATCACACAGGAACGCATCCAGGCGGGTTTTGAATATCTCCAGTGAAGGAGACTCCACAACCTCTCTGGGCAGCCTGTTCCAGTGCTCTGTCACTCTCACAGTGAAAAAGTTCTTCCTGATATTTACATGGAACCTCCTATGCTCCAGTTTGCAACCATTGCCCCTTGTCCTATCATTAGTCATTACTGACAAAAGCCTGGCTCCATCATCCTGACACTCACCCTTTACATATTTGTAAACATGGATGAGGTCACCCCTCAGCCTCCTTTTCNGCAGATGAATTCCAAAGGGTTTGGTGTAATGGTGTAATGGATCCAAAAGTCTATTTGTGATAACAGTGATCAGTATAATAAAGGCATCTCTTTCATTGCAGTGTGATAAAACACACAGTGAGGACTTGTTTTGGTTAGAAAACAGCAACAGTTTATCTACAGCACTGCAAATGCAGACTTTTAAAATGTCAGGAACCAAATGTATTATTTTGAAAGAATACTGCAGTATATAGAGAATAACAGGGAAGTTTATTTCACCACTGTGTTTCTTTGAACTTACTAGTGCTTTCACAATGTCATTTTTTCTTTTGTTTCTTTCAGTCATCAGGTCATAAACCCAGATTTATGGTGACATTAGTTTTTTGCCACAGAATGATTGGTATGTCCCAGATTCAGCCTTGTGGGCTAAACATGAGCAACTAAGAAAAAATTTTCGGAAAGAGAGTTCATCCTTTTTAAAAGAGAAGTGTTTTTAGTAATAAGTAAAAAGAAAAATTAAAATCAAACCAGGTAAATATTAATTGTGGGATGTTTGAAAATATTATTTATCTGGAAATGTTATAAAAGTTTTGTTTTTATAAGGATTATTCTGCAGGTTTATTAACTTTTCAGTATGTTATTTCTGAAAGACTGAAGTATATGTTATTAAGAATATAGAAAACCAGTTACTGTGCTGTGAAGTTTATACAGAGGACAGCAGTGAAACCTCACTTATGTTAACTATACTGAAATTCATGTACTTCTATGTACAGTGGTCATGCTGTTTGCACATTCCTGAGTGTTAGATATGCTGACAATGGTCCTGAGCAAAAAACCTCAAATTCAGTCTGAAATGGAAAAGTTCCAGAAAGCTTTCCAGGTAAATTGGGATAGAAATCCGCATCTCGGGACTGAGGTGTAAGAATTATTCTGAATTATAGTATAGGAAGCTCTGCCTTCTTTGGGTGAAGATGACATTTTTGTCATGCATTGATGATAACTTCCTTCTCCAAGGGATAGAGGAGCCAATGAGGAGAAGTACTATGCTGGACATTGTTCTCACCAACAAGGAGGGTCTGGTAGGAAATGTGAAGCTCAAAGTCAGCCTTGGCTGCAGCAACCATGAGATGGTGGAGTTCAAGATGCTTAGGGAAGTGAGGAGGGCACACAGCAAGCTCACTACCCTGGACTTCAGGAGAGCGGACTTTGGACTCTTCAGGGACCTCCTTGGTAGAGTACCATGGGAAAAAGTCTTGGAGGAAAAAGGGGCCAAAGAAAGCTGGTTAATATTCAAGGATCACCTCCTCCAAGCTCAGGAATGTTGCATCCCAGTGAAGAGGAAGTCAGGCAAAAATGCCAGGAGGCCTGCATGGATGAACAAGGAGCTCCTGGACAATCTCAAACACAAAAAAGCAAGCCTACAGAGGGTGGAAACAAGGACAGGGAGCCTGGGAGAAATACAGAGAAATTGTCTGAGCATCCAGGAATCAGGTTAGGAAAGCTAAAGTCCTGGTAGAATTAAATATAGCCAGGGGCATCTAGGGCAATAATAGAGGTATGTCAGTCATAAAAGGAAGGCTAGGGAAGAAGTGGGCCTTCTCCAGAAGGAAACAGGAGATCTGGTTGCTCAGGATATGGAGAAGGCTGAGGTACTCAATGACATTTTCGCCTAAGTCTTCTCTGGCAACTGTTCAAGACACAATGCCCAAGTCACAAAAGGCAAAGGAAGGGAGTGGAAGAATAGGAGGTTTGAGACCACCTAAGGAACCTGAAGGTCCACAAGTCCATGGGACCTGATGAGATACATCTGTGGGTCTGAGGAACCTGGCAGATGAAGCTGCTAAGCCATCCATCATATTTCAGATGTGGTAGCAATCTGGTGAAGTTCCCACTGACTGGAAGAGGGGAAACATAACCCCCATTTTTAAAAAGGGAAAAAAAGAAGACCCAGTGAACTACAGGCCAGTCAGTCTCACCTTTGTGCCTGGTAAGATCATGGAGCAGATCCTTCTGGAAACTATTCTAAGGCACATGGAAAATCAGGAGGTAACTGGTGGCAATAAACATGACTTCACTAAGGGCAAATCATGCCTGAAAAATTTGGTGGCCTTCTATGAAGGGGTTTAACAGCTGGTGGATAAGGGGAGAGCAAATGGTGTCATCTACCTGGACCTGTGCAAAGCATTTGATACTGTCCCACACAACATCCTTATCTCTAAATTGGAGACTCATGGACTGAATGGATGGATGGATGGATGGATGGATGGATGGATGACTCGGTGGATAAGGAATGGGTTGGGTGGTCACACTCAAAGAGTTTTGGTCAACGGCTTGATGTCTAAGGGAAGATCAGTGATGAGTGGTGTTCCTCAGGGATTGATACTGGGACCAGTGCTCTTTAACATCTTTGTCAGCAACATGGATGGTGGGATCAGATGCACCCTCAGCAAGTTTGCTGATGACACCAGGCTGTGTGGTGCAGTTGACACACTGAAGGGAAAGGATGCCATCCAGAAGGACCTTGACAGGCTTGAGAGGTGAGCCCATGTAAACCCCATGAAGTTCAACAAGACCAAATGCAAGGTCCTTCACCAGGATTGGGGCAATCCCATGCACAAATACAGGCTGGGAGGAGAATGGATTGAGCACAGCCCCAAGGAGAGGGACTTGGGGGGTGTTGGTTGATGATAAGATCAACATGGGCCAGGAATGTGCACTTGCATCCCAGATGCACTTGCAGCATCCAAAGTAGCGTGACCAGCAGGTCGAGGGAGGTAATTCTCCCCCTCTATATGATTCTATATCCCACCTGCCCTTGTAGCAAACATAGAAGCTGTGTAAGGTGGGGTCTTACCACATAAAGTCTCAGTTTAGATGGAGCCTTAAAGTGGAATTTTCTTTTTTTTTTTTCCTTAAAGTGAGAATGTCGGGATTCTTTTGAAATTTTTGTTTGTGAAGTGCCATTTTGTCAGAAAACAAAGTTGATCTGGAATAAGATATGTTAAATAAAACTCAAAAAACTTTGCTGGTAGAGATTAACTGCAAAAAAAATCATTCTTGCTGCCACCCATGGTGTCTTTAGATGATAAAATATTTCTTCAGTTTTACTTTTCTGATCAGCAGCTTTCAGTGATTTCCTGTTATTTGCCTCACTGATTGCTTTGTAGATTCTTCTCTCCATCAGTTACAGATGCTGGGGTGGGGCCATGGATTTATACACTTCAGTTGGCCATAGGAGACCCTTGCCTACAAAATCTCTTTACTCAGAGCTGGAATGTTAGTTTGAGAAGTCCTCCAGAAACCTGCTGTGTCCAACTTACCCCAGTGACCTTGAGTGTCTTTCAGATGAAGATGGCTAATAATGATTCATGCAGTCAACTTAACCTTACATTTATATTTATATTTATATTTACACTTATATTTACATTTAAACTTGTAAATATAAATATATTCATTTATGCTTAAAATGTTATGATTCTCATTTCACAATGTCCTTTTTCTGGGATGACTGCAAAATAGGTAACCTGCACTCTGGTTTAAAACAACATTTCTTTTTGAAATTCTTTTGAATTTGTTGCAGAACAGAAATTCCAAATTCAACCAGTTCTATAATAATGTTTTTGCCTCTTAAGTCTGCTTTACTTTTGGCTTACCTACATCCCTTCCAGTATTAATGAAACCAAAGACAAACGGGATTTATTGGTGTTTCATATTCAAAAGATCTCTCTTTCCATTGTTTTGAATTCGTAGCTTACTTACACTTATACAAAAAGACTGAAGATGGCTGTGAAATCAGGGACAAGATTTGTAACACTTAAAAAGTAATTTGCCAAAGAGAACACTTTGCTCTGCTGAAAGAGAACAGAACCAGAGCAGGAACTAAAGAGTCTTTAAGAAATGCTTTTCAAGAAAAAATAAATGGATTTCACACCCACTTTGCACTTGTTGTGCAAAGTGAAAACATTGAATGTAAGCACTTTTCTGAAAAGTGATAAATCCACTACTAGCTGTCTGCCACATCAGTCTCTGCTCTTGGACATTTTTCTACAGTTGAACAAGAATACAGATTTGAAGTCTCTCCAAGGGTTTCTCACCTAATGTCTGCTATGAAGATGTCTCATAAAGGGAGCTGCTCAGGATTCATAATTTCCATCCAGTAGGAAACTTCAAGATTAACCAGAAATTCTGATTAAAAACCAAAACTAAAACCTATTTATTTATTTTACATAGCAGTAAACTTAAATATGAGAAATATATCATTCCAGGAGGGTGGTAGAACCACATTTTTACCAAGATATTTTTTCTTCTTCCTAAATGCGGTGCTCTTTTCCTTGCAATATGTTTTCCATAGGCTAGCATTTTCCTATGGCAAAATATTTCATCAGCTCCACTGATGAAACATAGTTCTGAGAAATGTTAGTCTCATAACATTTTTGGATTGATAGTAACACTTTAGATGCCAGTGAAAATAAAATTGATAAATTGTAATTCCAAAATCACAGTGCAATAATCTGCAGTTACTGCAGAGTACTGAATAAACAAGTAGAGTGCTGAAAAATCAAGTGTATAACTTCCAAGGTACATCAAGGATAAACTTTTTAAGACACATATTGACAGTTGAGGTGTGTATTCTATGAGTTCGTTGTAAAAAGTTTTTAAATAAAAAATAAAAATCTTGTCAAATACAGAGAGTAACAAATAACCCTAATATTACTGCTCTAAAGGAAGCCAATAACAGGTATCAACCAACATCATCTGTTTTAGCTAAAAGCATCTCAACAGTGGTAAGAAAAGGGGAAATCTAAGGAGCAGAATTTGTAAGAACATTAGAAATACCAGATAATTCCACCCTCAATTGTGAATTTAGGGTAATTCAAGGTTAAATTAACCAAATTTAAAGTTTCATTTCCAAAATCTGGAAAGGCACACAAGAACATGCACACCAAAAATCCAATCATTCCTAAAATAATTAGCAGATGCAATTGCATAGAAAATAGTGTTGCACAGACCATTTAATTAACTAATAATCCAGAAGATACTTGTAGAATGTAAAACTTTTGTGTCTTTTCTGACAATTAGAAGGGAAAAGCAGCAACTATCATTAGACAGATTATTCTTTATATTATTACTGGAGCAGGCTATTTCAGTGAAAAGTCTTTGATATCCAGATAATAAAAGAAATTAAAGCAGTTCTCACAGACATTACTTACGTTGTAGGTTTTAAGTCAGGCTAATATTTCAACTGAATAAGACAAACTAAAACATATGCCTAGGCATATGGTGTTGTGACAATATTAGTTGCAAATGTTTATAAATAAAAAGTAATAGCTGCAGACAAATGAAAAGCAACACATCTTTTCAGGAGATTTCAACATCTGCAAGACAATATGATTTCATCCAGATGGATTTAGTTTTTTAATATTAGACAATGTAAAATATATACAGTCAATACCACAGCAGGAAAGTATCCTCAGATGATAGATAAGAAAATAAAATACAATAAAGGAACTTCAGCTAACATGTCAAACTAGCAAATTTCATACGTTACCTTTTTTACTAAAATTCACTCCAGAAACATAACTTTAAAAAAAAGATTTTTTGTTTTGTTTTTGGTAGACCTAAGCACTCACATAAACTTATGTCTACTTAGGACTTCAAGAAATTCTTAGCCAATGAATGTACTCAACAAATGATTTAACTTAAATTAAGCATCAGAAATGGCCAAAGTTCACAAAAACCTATCCCATTGAAATGTTCACTTTAAAGTCAGCAATGCTTGACTGGAGCCTAGGCATTTCCTCTTACATTAACATTTTCCTTTCTGTAGAATTTCAAACTACTGTTCCTTCTATTTCTTAGCCTACTTGTATTTCATTTTCAATTTCTGCTAAATCATTCAGCTTTTTACTACTGCTGTATAAATATGTGTTCAACCTTTTTGCTTGCAGTTGGTGGAAATGTATATTACTGTAATACTATCCTCCCAAACACATCATGTTTCCCCCATATGCGCCCTTGCATCCTGCTAGTTTTAGACCTCAGTAAGGCTGAAATTTTGTTCAAAGTTTGATTTTTGGATCTGGTTTTATTTTTATGTATAAGAATAATTCAGGCAAACACTCTGGCTGTATTTGACACATCTGCTAAGTGTCTTCTATGGATCTTCTTTGTGTCAGGCACAGTGCTGTCTCTGCCTGAAGAACATCAGAAGTACATTCCCACTAGATCAGTATGTGGTAGTAGTGCATGAATAATTTAAAGGGGCCTTCTGTGGCAACACAACTTTATGCTAAATTGTCTCATGACTAATTCTTCCTTGCCAGCAGTGTACTAGAGTTTGCCCACACCGGAAGAATTTTTCCCTGAATCCTGTCACCTACCAGTGCTCAAGAGGAGTCTAGGAACGGTGGGAAAGACACATGGCCTTCTATGAAATGTAAACTTGTTTCACATTTCAGACACTTTAAGGACTTATATATTTATAATGCCTTCTTTGAACATGTTATTTCTGGAGAAACAGAGTGCCGTTTAGTTGGAAACCTTTGCAGTTTTGCTTTTAGCAGACAAAATTATTGAAGAGTTGACAATAAAAGGCTTAATCTTCTATTACAGAACTGAGGAAAAAGTTACAGAAAAAACAGGAACAAGATCACTAAAATGGTGGATTAGAATATACTTGAAACTCTTTGCCTATTTCTCACTTAGGATTTTTCTTAGGCATGGCTTGGTCATCACAGAGCAAGGATCACTCTGCTCTCGAGATACATTTTTCAGAATCAAATTTTTGTTTCTTTCTTATCTCTAATAATAATTTCATTACTGTTGAACACACATGAAGTTTCAGTGTACCCTAGCATCTGTGTTTCCCCTTATATTATTAATTATGGAAACATATCATCATTTATGAGATGAGACCTTGATAGGCTGGAGAGTTGGGTGGGGAGAAACTTAATGAAATTCAACCAGGGCAAGTGCAGAGTTTTGCATCTGGGGAAGAACAACACCATGCACCAGTACAGGCTGGGGGCTGACCTGCTGGAGAGCAGTGTAGGAGAAAGGGACCTGGGAGTCCTGGTGGACACGAAAATGACCATGAGCCAGCAATGTGCCCTTGTGGCCAAGAAGGCAAACGGCATCCTGGGGTGCATTAGAAGGGGGGTGGTTAGTAGGTCAAGAGAGGTTCTCCTCCCCCTCTATTCTGCCTTGGTGAGGCCACATCTGGAGTATTGTGTACAGTTCTGGGCCCCACAGTTCAAGAAGGACAGAGAACTGCTTGAGAGAGTCCAGCACAGAGCCATTAAGATGATTAAAGGAGTGGAACATCTTCCTTATGAGGAAAGGCTGAGGAAGCTGGGTCTCTTTAGCTTGGAGAAAAGGAGACTGAGGGGTGACCTC
>VZRW01005177.1:11896-122309 GCA_013398125.1 Aegotheles bennettii
GCCTGGATGCGTTCCTGTGTGATGTACTCTAGGTGACCCTGCTCTGGCAGGGGGGTTGGACTAGATGATCCTTCGAGGTCCCTTCCAACCCCTAGAATTCTGTGATTCTGTGATTCTGTGATTTATGAGGAGGCACATAACAGTTCTTTTTAGTTTGATTAGTTGACTTCCTATGATATGTAAAAAGTTTTTTTGAACATAAATTTCTCATTTGTTTTACGTTCTTGCCTAGGAATTTAATTGAATTGAGAGTTAGCTGACTCCTTCCTTCCCAAACAACATGATGTCCACTGTGAAACTTTTTCCCTTGACTTTATAAGACCATGAAAATTGTGCAGGAGGAAAGATATTAATTGTACAACTGCTTGATTATGCCACAGACTGTGACAAATCATTGGCTTCTCATAATAATCACTTGAAGTATACCAATAATACAGATCAAATGTTTAACACACGAATTACCTTGTCCAAACTACTACCTTCCATTGGCCTTGTTATTGACTATGTTAATCCTAAAATTGCATCCTGTTAATTCTTACAAGGGACAGGCAGAGCATGCAAAACTCCTACCTTGGTGTAAGCATGAGAATTAGGTACTTCTCAAAAAAAGAACAATTAAGTAATAGTCATAGTCTTATATAAAAAGAGATAGAATATGTCACATACTTATAACCTCAATGAGTAAAAACTGAAAAATCTGACAAAAAGTAGACAGGGATGAAAATGTTATGTACCTTGGACAGTATGAATGTGTTTTAAAATATTTGTCTTTGAAGTTTTCTTTTTCTATGTTCCTGCTTACAGAAAAAACCTAGAAAGAACTAGTAATTCTTCATGAAAGTGTGAAAACTTCCATATATGTGTCTCTTGCTATGTCCCTTCAAAAGACTCTTGTTCATGTGATAGATAAAAAAAACTTGAGAAAGGCCTGCTGCAGAAAATCTGTTTGCTGTTTGTACTTCTTGAACACCTGAAAGACTTAACACCGGCTTTGCATAATGCTTTGTGGAAGAGAAATTTAGGAAGGGGGCAGAAATTATTTTCTAGAAATTAGGGGGAAAATAAAGAAATTGGAGATAGTTCTTCATTCAAGGTAAGCTGTGTATGTGAGTTAGTCCATCAAGAAATGATCACAGACAAACATGATAGGAGAGTGAGTAAACTAGCACAAGATCCTGAAAAATAAATGGAAGTGGTAGATCATAAAGTGAGATGTGAGCAGCACATTGATGGAAATTCTAAGTCAGGTGGTGAATTAGTAAAGAGTCCTATGGAAAATAAGACTATACTGAGGATATTCAGTGTTTGTATGATAGTGGGTGAAAGTTGTTGCCCTTGGAAGGACAGGAAGCTGAAGAAACTTCCCAAGTCCCAAAACATAGCTGTTCATGGCAAGCACCATGAGAAGATGCCCTGGAATGGTATCATATGGAGAAGTTGTTTATATAGGACCACTGTTATCCTTACTGTACTTGTATAAGAAAATATTTGTTAATGAGTATTTACATAAAGACGAGATAGTTGTGCGATAGATGTAGCTTTTCTCCACTTGTGTTGAGAATCTGTGATCTCCCATTTTCTCAGGTCCCTAATAGCCACCTCAGTCAGCAGCTCTTCTACCCACCTGTTTCCTCCTGCATTGGTTGTACTGCAGGTTTGTATTTGAAAGTGAGTAGAATTCTTTACAAAGCTAGGGAAGAGGAGTTCAAGGTGAACCCCATATTTTTGTCTGAAGGGAGTTCATTCAGTCTGACATCTCATTAGCAAAAGCTAGACGTTAAGCTAGAAGTATGAGCTATAACTGCTATGTGCAACTGACAGGCAGACTAGGAATGGCAGGTGAAGACTTTGGGAAAAAGAAGAAGTGAGAAAGGACATTCTAATACCAGAAAAATATGTCTTCTGAGTAATTTCTGGTCTGTAAGTGGAAAGAGGGGAATGTTTCACAGATACTGCTGACTAGGGGTAACTAGGAAGTCCTATTAATGTTGACTAGTGGCAGTCTTTGAGAGATTGTTTGTGGGCAAAAAGATTTATAGAAGGTTGTAGACTATAATGTGATAGATCTGATAATATAGTTCTTTGACTTAAAATGAAACACCCACTAATGTTTTTTAATTTTATGTAGCTAGTGCTTCCAAAACTTGGCAAGGTTTATCAGAAAGATGAGCATGTTGAAAATATGATTTATTGCACTAAACTAAGGATATTTAGGAATTACACATACTTTACTCACAAAATTTTAGGATTAAGTGAAATGCTGAAAGTTATCCCAAACTTCTATATAACAGTGTCTCCAGATGTTCACCAAAGCCTTATAGTTCCTTTAAGACATGATTTCACTTAAACTGTATTCTGTGATGATTATTTTATAGAGATATTTATATTTTTGTATTTTTAAATTAATTTTTGATGTCTTGGTTTGTATTGATTAAATTTCTTGTGTCACGCAGAATTATTCAATTTACCCTCTTAAAATCACTAATCTATGGTCCCTGGAAGATCGTACTATAACTATAAATCATACAAAATGTGGGCTATATATACCTCTAGTTGCCTTGGTTTACGAGCACACCATACAGTTCTCACCCTTCAGGTGGACAATGATAACAACTTTTACACCAGGGCAGTCCCCAGCAGTCACATATTCTGTTGCTTCAGATTTTTACCCACCATGCCCAGGCAGTTTCTGAACCTGTTGCCCTCACTGGGCCTGATTCTGACCCCCACCCTTGGGCTGACATCCTGATCCAGCTTTGGCTTGTCCCCATCCCCAAGGAACTGCCTGGTGCCCGGAGCTGGGGTTATTTCTGGTGCACCCCTAGCTGCCCTTCTCCTAGCTGTGGTGGTGGGACAGGCCCTGGCTGCCAGGCCCTGCCCTGCTTCCCCAGGGTTGGCCCCATTGTTTCCAGAATCCACCCCACAGTGAGCCCAAGGCCTCTTGATGAGCAAAATAGACACATAAGAAATACTAACTTCCATTTGAATCTGCTCTGCCTATTCTGTGAAGACCCTTGAGGGAGATGTTCCTTGTGCCCTGGATTAGAAATTTGTCTTCTAGAGTAATAGAAATCAAACTACATTGTAACCAAAGTGAATTTTATAGGAAATAGGGGGAAAGGAAACTAACATATTAAGTTCTGTATGAATCTTTGTTCAAAATAGTTGTTTTACTGTAAACAGCACTAAAAAATGTTATGTCTAATCAAAGCCAAGAAAGTTTTAACTTGTTTACTTAAGTTAAACTGATTGTCTTGAGGCAAATTAATGAGTATAGGGAACTGTACATTCAATTTAATCCTTCTACTTTCTTCCAGTAAGGAAGTTTATTTCATTTGCTTTTTCAGGACAACTGTGGTGTTTATTCTGTAGCTTGTGTTGATCCAGGTGTCAGCTGTCATTGCTCTTCCTGAGCTCAGCCCCTTTTTGACTTGGATCTCTCCAGTTCTTGTGATACAATCTCCGTATACATTTCCATTATGGTAGCAGTCACCTTCTTTATGAATTGAAGAATTTTATAGAAAGTGCATGACCATTCAGTGCCATATAGCATCAAGGCCAGGTAATGGGCCATGGCATTTTTAGTTTACTGTGGAGGCTTATTACAGCTCAGCTAAGAAATTCTCTGACCCACTTACCTTAAATATCCAAGAAACCTAGAAGAGTTTACAACTAAAAAAGATCCAAGTGAGACTTTCAGTATATATCTTCAAAACCAATGTCTTCCATGATGGCGTACTACTTCTGACCCCAGATTCTGGATAGTTCCATAAGGAGTGATACATCAGGTCTTCTGATGTTTATTAAAATAATATTTGGTAAGAAATTTTCACTTCTTTATCCCTTAATCAAAAGTCTTTTACTCAGTATAGTACTTAGGGCAGGATCTTACATTCGAGTGGTAGAGCAAGATGACTGGTTTTAACTATTTTCATGCTTATGGAAAAGAAGTGACTAAATACATATTTTCAGTGCCAGAAAAATAAAGAAATAAACTAAAGTTATCATCTGCAGTACTTTTGTTAAAGTATCTTTTGTGTAAATGATTGTTTGAAATCTGTTCCTGAAAAATTGACATGAAACACAGCTAGCGTTTATTTGTATCTTCTGTCAAAGTCATTATTAATACAGAATCTATAGCATAAGCTATAGAAACAATTTGGTGCCATCTCTGCAGTTTACGTATATAGCACTTAGAGTACTCTGCTTGCTTGTTGTGGAGTACTGCAAGGTACAACCTGTATTTCTCATACTCACTTTTTGCTTTTTGTTTAGTTTTTGTTTGTTTGGGTTTTGTTTGTTTGCTTGTTTGTTTGTTCATTCTAATAAGGAAATAGAAGTCTTTGGATAGTTCTGAAATCTCTAAATTATGATCAGTATTCAGTATTTGTCCTTCATTTTTAAAATATGATGCCCCTTCAAACCAGTCTTCTGACAGGGTCTCATACAACATCCTTTGTAGTTCCTGTTATGGAGCAAGGTAAACACAAAAAGTATCAGTTTAGGTCCATTATTTTAAAGGAAGAGACTGCTTCATAATTCATAAAGACACAAATAACTACTTCAATTTTGCCCTTTTACATCAGTAAATATGGCACAGGGGTAAGGGGTTTAATATTATAACAAGATCTAGAAAAATATTTAAGACTTTAAATACTGTTTGATAATAATCTGCCCTTAATTATTATTTGTCAAAGGCTCCAAACCTGAGATGAAAGGAAAAACACTCATGAAGAATAGCTGCTGTGACAGCATCTCATCCCCAGCAGAAAGTTTACATTTCAAGTGTACCTTTACAAGATGAAGAGTTTGAACTGTCTCTTTGAGACAACTGTTGAGGTTTGAAATTTTGTTTTTCTTCTGAGTGAGAACAAAACCAAAACCTTTCAAATATTTTCAGGAAAGGAAAACATGATGAAACATCTGTTTTCTCATCAGAAATATCAACTTTTGAATTCATGTCTCTTGCTGCTGGAAACAATCCAAGAACCTGTCCTGAACACTTGAAGTCTCCCACTGTAAATGTTGTCAAAATCAATATTTCTCTGCAAGACATCCTGGCTTTGATGCAGCTGCTTGTTTTGACCAAAAGCAAACAAACATGTTGTCAGAACTGCTGACTGGTTCTAGTTAGAAACAAACTAGATGGAAAAGATGGGAAAGGGACAGCAACTTTGATATTAGCAGTATGGCTTAACTATTCCTCACACAAAAGTGTGTAAGTGGGGAGGCAGGGCCATAGGCAACAGTGACTGACTCTGGGGTCAATTTCCATAATCATTGCAGATAACTTCCTACTGCATGCAACTCTTCCTGCTGCTTCTAATGAATCATGTTTCCCCTTTAAGCTTTATAAAATACACATACTGACACATGATAATTCTTGTTTATTGTTGTAATTTGATCATATAAACAAGGGCAACTTTAGTAAATTGAAAGTTATTACCAGAACATGTCAAGCACCAAAAAAAAATAGCTAGAGCTGAGTATGTTTCCTTTTTTGTCTAATATACAATGGCATAGAGTAACCGTATTGTGGAATTTCATTGAAAAATGTAAAATTATTTTTATAGAGGGTTCAGTGGGGTAACACATTCTTGGATTTTATTGGAGCCTAACATTGTCCTCAGCTTCTCAGACACAGTATGTTTCAGTGACCACTATAGTATTCCAAGGAACTATTGAGAACATCTTCTGGCAAAGACTTATATAGCATTTATACTTTTCAGCAACTCAGCATTACCAAGAGAACTTCTCAGTTTCTTCACATTTAAAATGCCTTTGTGCTTCAATAAATGTAGAGTTGGCTTTACTTAGGTTATGCAAGATATTTTATGAGAAAGCATGTGCATTGAGCTAACACAATCTCAGCACTTGATTAGAGGCAGAGACCAAGTTTATTATACAATTTATTCAGCTAAATGTTAATGCTACATACTGTAGCTTTTATTAGTCCCTCATATGAGCCTATATTTCCCTCATTCTAAAGTACTGTACATAAACTTAACAATGGCACTGTCTCACTTAAATCAGATTTTTTTTCAACACTGAGTATTGTGCTTTGTATATACAATATTAAATATTGCTAATGTTGTATAATGCTCTTCTGAGGACTGTTTCTCAGTGTCTCTGCTGATGTGTACAATAAGGCTGAACAGGTTGGGAGAACAGGATGGAGTTTCAGCTGGCCTTGGGAAATGAGATACAGCTGTTTCCAAGTTTTATGAATTTCTGAGTTATGCAAGCAATTTTTCATGACACACATAGCTTCATCATTTGCTTTTTGTGTGACCCTGCTGGAGCAGAAATAAAATTGTCAGGGACTTGGATGATTTTGGCTGTTGTTGATGTGCAGAAGGGAATGACTCTTTGGAGATAAAGTGGTAATAATCATCAGGAACATATCATAACCAAACGCCAGGCAAAGCACAGAAACTAATCTGTAGATTAAGGTCTGCTCAAATCCATATGCGTTTTCTTTATGCTGTGGAAATCTGTGTGCACTGACATGCTGGTATTCTTATTAATGCCCTTCAAACCTCCACGGAGCCTCTGTCCCCCGCAGTCTCTGACAAGTACTCTGCTGGAACAGTGCCTGTGACATTATAAAGAGTAAAAATTGGACTCAGACTTGCTCTTTCTGATAGAAGGACCTACAGTTTTGTTTAATGGAGCTTATCACAGGCAGTGTTGTGTAATAAGAGAACTCTATCTAACTTTTCACTTTTTATTCTACTTATACTTTCAACACAACTTGTCACACGGAAGCCATTTAAATTCTTGTGAAAGGAATTCTCTTTAACACAACTTGACCTAAGAGATGGTTGTTACTCTTCTTTCACATTATTTTTGATTTCCCAACTGCCCTTCTGTGCAGGGACACCAGGAGGAGCTTCTGTATGTCAGGTTGCAGGTGGTGAGAAGGACGAAAATGAGGCAGAGGCAAAGGAGGGGAGGCAGACAGCTAAGGCCTTTGTGGGACGAGGTGATTTTGATCCAGCAGCTTGTGGAGCTCTTAGCTGATGAACCAGTCTCTTGTTGCTGAGACAGACACACACGTTTTCCCTTTGTCACAAATGCTGCTTGCCAAGGGTGTGCAGCTTTGGTTCCAAGAGGCATTTGCTTTCTCTCAGCTTATGCTCAAGGTTACCAATGAAAAGGGAAGCAAACAGAAGATTTGTATTAACTGTTTAAGGAGGAATTGATATTTGCAAAAAGCCCAAATGGATTTTATATTTTTCTCTGTTTATAGAGGAAACATTCATTAGTTTATTTTTAACAAATTGCTAAAGCAACTGAAAAGTAGTTTGTCTTTGGAAAGACCTGATAGACAATCAAGGAAAACTTCCATTAATTAAATTGTTTGAGTAATACTGAGATTAAGGGAAGGAAGAGGCTGTGTTACTGACACTTTTTTGCACAATGGGCTTCTGTGCTGTGATGCAGTGTTGAGTTTGGGGTGAATGTATCAGCCAGATATAGGGACACATAGAAGAAAATAGCAACATTTGCAGAAAAGCACATTTCTGCAATGTAATATGGGAGTCAGCCTCAATCTTTTTGCATAATAAAATACTGTAGAGCAGTTAAGGTCAGAGATGAAACCACAGGTATGTGCTTGTGGTGTGTTTTAGGCAGATGTGAGTTGGTTCAGAAGAACAATAGCCAGACATCATGTAGGAATGCTGGTTCAGCCTGAATCTGAGGTAATAAGCCCTGTTTGACAGCAATGGCCTGACTGGAGCTTTAGAGTTACCAATCTGCAGTGGCTCCACATGCAAATGACTTCACATACTGTCAAAGTGACCTTGAAAAACAGCAGACAGATGTACTTTTACTCCAGGAAATTGTAGGTGGTACTAACTGAGATTTTGAACCTAAGTCCCATATTCTGCTGTATGCTTAGAAGTCACTTTAAAATCTAGGAGACTGCTGAGCTTTCTGTGTCTGCATGGTGTGTGTTTGGAGAAAATACTGGGCTTTAGCGGCCTGCCAAAAAAATGTCCCTCTCTAAAGTGCCCCTTATCTAACCTCTTAAATATTCGCCTGGTTTCTGTTGATTTCCTATTAAGGTTTCTCACTAAAATTTTTGTTATTTCAAATTCACTAAACTTCAGTTTTGGAAAGCAGCTTTTTGGGAGCCTCAGTTGTGCTTGAATTCTCTTGAAAATCTTACTATTATTCTCCATGCATCTTAATACTCTCTGTCTGTGTCAGGCTGCTGAATTCAGGAAAGTCTTTTACTCTGGAGGTATGAGGACATCATGCATATGCCCTTAGGGTAGCTGGGATTCCTACATACCACTATCTTAGAAATAAATACCAGTGACACTCCTACAGTATTTTCTTTAGCTACCACCCAACCATGCTATTTAATGCATAGCTTACCAATACTTTAAAACTTTTGCTTGGAAACAGTTGGTATTCCTGCCTTTTCCCTAATCATAAATCCCCTTTATTCACTCTAAGCCTCTAGCAAAAATATTCCTAAACATATGCTATCATCTTCAGTACAGAACCCCTTTCATAATTATTGCTCTTAGGCTTTCATTTTCTTTCCATAGTTCTAATTACACAGTTTTCTCTTTTCTTACCTACTGATAAGTCATTAAACATGCCATTTCTACTTCTTGAAAATGGAAGTCGGTCTCTTTTCCTTGGGACACTGTTCTCTTTTCTTCTTAAATAGCAAGGCTAAAGAGTAGCTTTAAGCCCCAGGCAACATCATTATTATCTGCATAGTTCTTCACTTTGAAATGTCTCATTCTCCACTGTTCGCTGTTTGTTTCCATGCCTACTGTACGCATTACTAACAGGAACCTGCACCCTACTGCAAACAGAATATTTTATTTAACCACCCCACAGTTTCCTCTATTTCTCATATTCCTTTATGCAATGCCATTTGTTTTTAACTGGCATATTCTAAATCCTATTCAAATAAGCTTTTCCTCTCTCATCAACTTGGAAGTTGAAATATGCAACAGTCCAATAAGCTGTTCCATGCAGCTGGGCTCAGATCTGCTTAAAAATCACCACGTGTTTGTCAATATCTTCACATTCTTAGTGAGTTGTATCCTCATAAAACAGTCTATACAGCTGGTGTCCATGTCTGAGACAGAAAGCTATTCCATTGCAAAAAGGAATACAAGAGTGTCTGTAATATCAAGATATAAATACTTCTACTGATACGGCTACTATAGTAGGGCAGGACTTCAGTTAACACAGCACCTGAATCTCGACTTTCCACTGGAGACAATGGGTTCAAGCTGAGCTAGCTGGTGTTGCCGTGAGCCAGACAGAAGCAAGGGACAACCCTGGTTTCTCAGGTTTGATCACCCATACCTTGGAAGCAGGTCCTTGGTATGGCAGGTGTCTCTCTCCCAAATAGCTCTCTGCTCTGGGAGCCGGCACAGTCATGGGTTGTTCCCAACAGGCAGTTGGGCACCACCACAGTGTTTTGAAGGCTAAGAGTTTAACTGTGTAGAGGTGGCCAAGTGATGTCCTATGGCCAAAGGATGGGCTCTGGAACTGTTTAGGCTATGTAGTTGTTTTTCCCTCCATTTTGTTGTATTTTTTCTTTCCGATCTGCCTTTCAACTCTCAAGTGAGAAATAAAATGCAAATGACTTTTCTGTTAATTTTCAATCCTGTTCCTTTATCATTAAGTTCTTTGTCTTTCTCTTACATAAAAGAAATTATACACGTGGCTTCCATATACGTTGCATAGATACACAATTTTATGTATAATTCCTAGATGATTTGCTTGTAATCCCTTTGAGTATCAATTAAAATATGCTGGGTTATTAGACAGTAATGCATTTGTCCTCTGGAATGTTTATTTACAGCATAACAAACACTGAAGTGTAACTGTGACATCAGTACTTAGAACAAATGAGACATTAATCAAGAAAACAGCCTGACCTTTCCTATTTGCGTGGTACTGTTGCCCCAAGGTTTTTGTACTTCCATTTCCAAGTCTCAATTGCTGTCTTCTTAGCTTAAATGCTGTAGCCATAATTATGGAGAAAAGTAGATGGAATATAAAAAACCCACTTAATACAACATAATTCTTCATAATAACTGTACTTAAGAAGTTGATGGTTGAATGACATTCCTATTGCAGATGCAGTCATAGTAAATGATAGCTTAAAATGTAGACTATGGAATGCATTAGTAGTAGATGCTCTATGACTGGACAAAGATATTTATCGTGTTCTGGATCATGTCCAAAGAAGGGCAATGAAGTTGGTGAAGGGTCTAGAGCACAAGTCTTACGAGGAGAGGCTGAAGGAACTGAGATTGTTTAGCCTGGAGAAAAGGAGGCTCAGGGGACACCTTAACACTCTCTATAACTACCTGAAAGGAGGTTGTAGTGGGGTAGGTGTCAGTCTCTTCTCCCAAGCAACAAGTGAGAGAACAAGAGGAAATGGCCTCAAGTTGTGCCAGGGGAGGTTTAGATTGGATATTAGGAAAAATTTCTTCACTGAAAGGGTTGTCAAGCATCGGAACAGGCTGCCCAGGGAAGTGAAGAAGTCACCATCCCTGGAGGTGTTTAAAAGACGTGTAGATGTGGCACTTAGGGACATAGCTTAGTGTGTTAGATTAATGCTTGGACTTGATAATCTTAAAGGTCTTTTCCAACCAAAATGATTCTATGATTCTATGTTAGATAGTAATTCATGGACAAAACTGGTAAACAGTGTGATCCATATGTAACAGCTGCTTTCCAAATACAAAATTGAGCATATTTCTGCCCCTGCAGCCAGAACACAAGAAACCTGAACAAAAAAGGAGAGAGCAGGAGGAAGAGTAATTTTGCTTCCTGCTTCTATTGGACAAGAACTGTTCATATGCATTTATTGTTTCTCTTAGTTGTATTCCTTTTCTCCACCACTGCTCATTTTTTGTAGGACTGGTAGCCTTTTAGGTTGGAATTTTTTGTTAACAGTGAGACAAGAGGAGTTTCTGTATGGTGAGAGCCTTGAAATATGTAGCCATTTACACATTGTTTGGTACTGAAGACAACAGCTTGGTTGGTCTCCATGAACTAAGAGAATATAAATGTTGATTCATATATTCATCAAATATGAGGAAAAGGGAATAAATAAACAGAAAAATAGAGTTTACAAAAATGTAATGTTATATAGCATGTATAATCCATCCCTTCATCAATACAAATTCCTTACAGCTAGTCTTCCTATAAACTAAGAAAGATCTTATAAAGACTATCAACAAAACTTTATGCATCAGAAAACACATGATTTTGTCTGTAAACTCAACCAAGTCTTGATTGCTTCTGTTTCATACAGTGAGGTTTGTTTTTTTTTGATTCAGAACTTTACTCAATGCAAAAATAGCCACATTTAAGAAGTATACAAAATGTGTCTATACTTTATAAGGAATCCCTTCCCTTCCTTTCCCTTCCTTTCCCTCTTTGCTAGGTCAGAAAGCAAACATGATATTTGTAAATGCCTTTTTGCGAGGAAGGAAACCTATACTTTACTGAACAGGACAGAATAATATGCTCTAGAAACTAAAGGATGACTTGGAATCTTTCACCTTCCATTACTCTGTCAGCCATCATAACTCTTCCACTACCCTAATTGCTTTGCTGCTCTCATTTTGCCCAGGAGAGTGTATAAAATATAACCTGCAGCTCAAGGAGGCAAGCACTGCTCTTCAGTTTATTATGAGAGTTCCAGGGTTCAATCAATGTCTCACTAACTTGTCCCTGAAGAGAAGAAATTCATGTCCTCTCTTCAATTTTCTCTTTCTTCCCTTCCCCTCAATACATATATTGAATTGTCATTTTTACTCTTATTTAGACAAGTAATCTCAAATACAGCACATAATCTCTGATGTTCATTTCAGTGTCACATCGTCATCTGAGGTAAATCAACAACAGCCTTTTGCTGTCAGCAAAACTAAATGAGTCTTTGTTTTATAATGATCCAATTTGTTGTTTTGTTTTTTTTCTTTAACTAAATAGGTTAAGGATCTAGATGTATGAATAATAGGGAGTGTTTTTCTTGTATTTATGTTTTTATGTTTATAATTTTGTATTCTTTGTGCATAATTTTTATGAAAGCAATTACGCTTTGAGACATATACCATATATTCTTCTGATAGATCTTTTTACCATATTTGTTCAGGAATACATCTGCCTAGATAACACTGATATAAAAGCATTGCTGTTTGTCAAATCTGCTCTACAGGACCAGGAGACCTGGAAAGAAACAAAAAGGAGGGGTTTTCTAAAGTCTTTTTCCAACTGTAATGAATTCATGCAGTACCATGAGTCACAGAGAAAAAAAATAAATCCCTTAATTTATAAAAAGATACAATATAAGATACATAACAAAATGTGTGCCTTAGCTTGGCACAAAATGAAGAGTCATGAAAAATATATTTGCTGGGAGATATGTTTGGATTCTATTAGGATAATACACAGAATTTAGAATCACAGAAATTAGACCCTTAAATTCGGTTAAATATGTAAAAGAATGCAGGCTAGGCAATCAAACTTCACAGAAACTATTAATGTGGCTTTGCAAAAAGCCAGTCCATCAAACAACTTCAGTGTTTTGACTTTTTTGTAATAACCATCGAAAAATAACTACATGTACAGGTACAGAAGAAAGCATCATATTAGATGCAGAGGATTACCGTGATAAAATCTATGGTATGCTTTTTTTTCCAAGTAGTATGATAATTTATTCTTGTTCCTTTCATAACTGTTTCCTGTTATTTACATTATCTATACGTTGCTTCTTCTCTTCTTTTGCTCCTTATAGACAAATTCACAGTTGTTGGCAAACTAGGGCACATCGTCTCCCTTTTTTACAGAAACTGTTCTTAGTGACTTGTACTTTGATGAGGAATAAGAGAAGAGAGGCAATCACTGACAATCACTTTACCATGATTCAGGGAAATCCTACATCTCCTTGTTGGGTGCTTTGGCATCTCTATTTGCTGAATCTGTGAACAGGCACTGCAGGAAAAACAATATTCCTCTCAGTGAAGATTTCAACAAAAAAATGCTCTTGGATTTTGTCTGGTGATATTTGAATACAGTATTCCCAACCCAAAGACATATCTGTCCAGTGAGTTTAGAGTTGCTCCTAAAATACATGAAGTAAATCCTGGCAAGTGTGGCCAATTTAGAGCTGAGCAGGAGGGTGCAGATGAGGTTTCCAGAACTGGTGGTGAGCACACCTGCTTTGTGCCAACGACTGAGGAAGAATTTAGCTTGAGAGCTACTATG
Source organism: Aegotheles bennettii (assembly GCA_013398125.1). NCBI lineage: Eukaryota > Metazoa > Chordata > Aves > Caprimulgiformes > Aegothelidae > Aegotheles > Aegotheles bennettii. The sequence goes on from VZRW01005177.1 coordinate 25,160, forward strand.
CTTCTATCTAAATACAGAAAAGCAATTGAAGACCTTCTGGCCTGGTGTTCCTCAGATAGGATCTAACCTTCAAGAGCATTTTACAACTTCATTTGCTGTCAACAGCTTCCTTTTGGAGCATACCAATTTGACTGTTGCACAGATGTGGCAATTAATGTTTTATTTTCAGCACATGAAAGGCTTTGTAGAAGGGAAAAATGTATTTCAATTGCAGTTTTTTCATAAAGGAAATGTACCTAGTAGGCTTCATAGAAAATCACTGCAACAAATATTTAACTTAAGTAAGGAAAACAAAAAGTGAAAAGGATGTAGTTTCATTAAGATCTTTTCTTCTGGAAACATCACCTGGTAATAAATTGTATGATTTTTTAAAGAAGGTTCTTTCCATTCCCTGTTTTTTTGATATGATACCTGCTGAGGTCTTATTGATTTGTGTGAGGAGGCTGAAAGTTAAAGCACGCTCTTCTGTGGAGCAAAAAAATCTCCTCTGTGCTCAGCACTAGAAAACACCCACCTCCTGTGTTCCTAATTGTCTATTCCTTGCTGCATTTCCAAGTCAGGTTTACCCTCAAACTAAAGTCTCACTTGCTTCAAACAGGTGTCCTGGATCCCTGTCCTTTGTTGTGACTATTTCAAGAAATTACCTCTAGGAAAAAAATTAGTCTACTGAAACTTTGATATTACGGAGTAGCACAGTGGACCAGTTGTTCAGAAACACTATCAGCAATCCATCTTCCTGTCAGCACTGAACCACAGGTGAGGAATATATAGATACTCACATGGAAAATCTCCTGATTATGTTCATCTGCAAAGGATTCCGGAACCAGCAGCGCTTCAAAAAGGAGAAAAAATATTGTATTAGCAGCAATGTTAGGTTCCTGATTCTCTATAATGCTTTTAACTAGATAAACTGTCAATAAGTAGGTAACATTAAATCATAAAAAACCTCTGAAATATACAGATACATTGTAAGCAGCCAGGAGTCATTGCCAAATACAGTATATTAACTGTTCAACTGTAAATCAACTTTAAAGTTTACATGTGTTAAAACCGTTTCTTTTAAACTGCAAAAAACACGTGAAATGTCCCCATTTGGCAGTAACAAGGGATGACTTTCAAACAAGAGAACACTGGGCCAAGTGAACAAATTTTGAAGTACATTTTATATTCCACAACACCTCAACTGAAGAAAAAGTGATGAAAGTGTCCAAACATAGGACACTCATTCATTGGTATACTGTTTAGTTAATGTGTTTGATTCTAATAATTTCAACATATATATTGTTTCAGTGTGGAAGCAATAAGGTAATTAGGTTTAAAACTTAAAAGGAAGGTGTACTTTTTCATTACAGACTCAATATTATTTGTTTACCTGTGTGGAAAGATAAAATTTTGACACACTCTTATGAATGGAATAATATGTGTAAAAGAATAGATATATCCAGAACCTGAATGTTAAAGAGTGGGGTTTTTTTTTGTATGACATTGTAAGCAAATGTCTCTGCTTAATTCAATTAGATATTTTGCAGTTCATGGGAGCTGTTATAGAGATCTCCATTTTTTAAGGGTGTGTGTTTAGAATCCAAGTTTCAGTATATTAGTTTGTTAAGAGAAAACTTAAATAAATTGCCATGTTTCACATAATAATCCAAAATGGCAATGATTTAGCTATTTAACTTTTTCTAGTGGGTAAACATAACAGCTTTGGACAGAGAAATTAAAAAGAGAAGACATACAAAAAGTCTTTGAAGAAGAAAATTTAACAAAACTCCATTTGGCTTTGGAGAAGATGGCTTAGGATACATCCAAAGACACATTTTGGAGAAGTTTATCTCATTCTTTTTTATGGGTGTGGCAAAGAACCATGACCACCAAGAATTGACTGTGTCTTCCTTCATGAAAATGTAAATAGTGATATAAAAATTAGATGAAATAAGAAAAATGTACAATATTCATCATGAAAATTTCTGAAAGAAAATGTCTTCAGAGATTACCATTATGTTTGAATGAGCCTTGAAGATGGCTGTGGTCCTGCTGTTAGCACTAATACATATATGCTTGATAATGTGTGAATTGACATGTGTAGCTCCTGCTGACACATTGTAGATAGAGCAAGAGTCCTGTACAATACCCTAAGAGCAGTGTTGAAATCCAGAAAAAATGTGTTAAATGAAGAATGACTATGTACATCTGGACTATTTCAGGAAGAGATGACATAGGGCTCCCTAAAGCAGTACTACTGTATTTTCAGGCATCAGTGATAGTAAGATAATTGCAGAAACTTAAAGGATGTTTCTGGGTAATTTCATACTCAGTGAACTGTTTGTGGTTTTCAACTATGTATTCCCTCCCCTACATTTATAGATTTTTCAAAACACCTTGAAGTTCTTCAACAAACTGCTTGCATATTGTTGCTGAAAAACTCAAGACAGTGTGTGGTTATAGTCAAACTAAGCCTGGTTTCAAGAGCTTTGACCAGTATTTGATGGGTGCCTGAGGTTCTGCAGTTCTTAAGAAATGGACAAACACATAAATTCAGAAATCCTTGTGTGAACCAGGATACAAGAGAGAATTGAAATTTAAACTATGTGCATCAGTATTTCCAGCATTCACATCTGAACAGTCAAGTAACCCCAAAGTCTTGAGAACCAATGTCCAAATGGCTTAAGTGTTCCCTAACTGTTATCTTCCTTAACAGTGACTGATACTGCATTCCCACAGATTCTGCAGTACCACCACATCTCAATATTTCCAGTGATGTCATAGATGTCTGATTGTCCATGGACTCTAATTCCTCCCACTTATTTCTCATATACATGTATTTGTGTACGAAAACTTGAGATAGGCTCCAGCTGTACCACCTTCTGAACTGGAGTGAGAGAGATGGCACTGTCCTCTGAATGCTTCTATTTTCCTTTCATGTACTTTGTTTTGGGCAACCATCCTTGATGTATCCTCCGCACTAGGTTAGAAAAGTCTGTGGGCAAACATGTTCATATCCCCCTTTGTCAGATGGATTTCATGTCTCCCACAAATTCTCATTCCCTGGTCATAAAAGCCAGCACTTTACCTGCAAAATCAGCTATGCAGACAGGTGTTGGTCTGCAGTATGCACCCGTTCCTGTGTCCCTCATCCTAACTCTTAGCACTGCTTGGTACATTCAAAGTTTCCCTTGGTCATGTGATTGTTGGTCATGAGTTGCAAAAAGTCTGAGGGTGACAGGATCTTTCCACAGCTCATTTATATTTCTGCAGTGCAGCACTACCCTCTCCCATACTACTCAGCAACGACAGACTCCCCTCCTACATGGTGCCTTACAATGTTGCAGTCCCCTCCTGCAAGGTGGTTTTCCAGGAGCCACAGTGGAGGCAGCAGTGGAGTCAGGTCAATCAGCCAAGAGCCTCCCAGAAAAAACATCTATATCAGGTTCTTACACAAGTGATGTGCAGTATGATTGACAGATGACAGTGCTGTTTCTCCTCATATATCATCTACTTCTACCATTGCTACAAGAAGAAACAGTGTTCCTCTAGTGTGATTATAACTTTTTAACTGTGTGTCCTCTGCTAGCTTTCCTAACTGCAGGTAAACTTCAGCCTTTCCTCTTTTGTACGCAATAAACAAGGATATCTTGCAATCCTCTTTTATTACAGTAGGTTTTTTTCCAAAATTTATGTCAAGAAGAAGCACAAATATTTGCTAATTAGAAGTTGGTTAGAGTTTCTTATGAAGCCTTAACAAACTAGAGATCCAAAATTCTGTCATATCCAGATTTACTGCCTGAAATACTAAAAAAAAAATAAATAAAAAAAATAAATCCATTTCATGATTCATGTATTTTGCAAACAGAGTAAAACTACAAAAAAGAGCCAAACAAAAAAATCAGCCAGCAGATACTAGGCTTATGTTGTACAACATACAAATATTTTCCTTCTGAGGGCACTTCTATTATTTACAAAAGAAAGTTTAGAAAATAAGTGGTGGTAAGCTTCTGGGTTGCTAAGAATTCCTAAAGTCTGAGCTAAAGTTTTTAGTTTAGTCCCTATGGCAACTATTTGGAGGGAGCCTCACTTTTCTTGCAATCATCTTAATTAGGAATTTACTTATTTGAAAGTAAAAAGCCCAACGTAAGAAATATAAAATATATTCCTTCTAGGAATACATTTGCTAGGAGTAATCTTTAAAAATGATCATTGTTTTTTGATTTGTTATAAACCTCTGTTTAATAGGTAGATTTTCATGTTGAGTCCCAGGTTTCTAAGACTTCTTGTGTCAAAGTCTCTCTAGGATCCACAGAAGATCAACTTCCAACTCTACTGACAATGAAGCTTCCCTGTGCTTATCTGTGTGATTGCTAGCAATTATTTGTGACTCTTCACCACTCTATAGTTATTGCTGGAAGAGTAAAAACAGTGGCATACAAGCACTGAATATGTGACTTTTCTCCTCCTTTTAAAATACTTCTCTAAATAAATAAATACATTAGTAGTCCTTAGTCATCAAGGATAATCACAGTAAATAATAGTTCAGAAAGTGAGAGAAGTTTAGGGCTGCAAAACCTAGAATGTGTAGCAGTCTGTTCCAGGAGCTGCAGTCTGTTGACCTGTTTATACATAAAGCCTTTAGGACAATTAACAATCTGTATGAATTTGGGAACATGAGAGCATGGCCAAAAGAAATAAGTGGAACATCTCCATGGCATTTGTAGTAAAGGTCTTTGGAAGCTATTTGAGAAATGCAATTCAATGGCAAATGAATGGCAAAACAAACACAGCCTAACAATTTACATCCTTGCTAATAGTGCATGAGGCAGAAGATCAGTGATAAGAACCTAAAACAAACAGTCTTGTGTGTTGGCTGTGGAGGAACTGTTGCAGACATGGAAAAGAGTCTGCCCTGACATCACTGATGTGAGAATGAATTCAGAAACACATTAGCAGGAGGATTTTCCATGACTGTGAAAGGTCTGCAACATCCCACAGCTGCAGCATTTGTTTGAATAGACACTTGTTTTCTGAGTGAAATTGCTTAGTAAAAATATTGTGCAAACAACAAAGGCAACTAAGTTTATATCACAGACTTGTCGCCAGGGTTCTTTACGTAGCTGAGCATCCACAGCTGGGACACCATGAAGTGCACAAGGTTTTCTTTTCCTTGGTTAACTTTTGTGATGGAATTGTTTCTAAAGCTTGAAGAAGGGAGGTAATCGTGCTAGGGAGTAATTGTGCCCCTGTACTCGGCACTCATGAGACTGCACCTTGAGTACTGCGTCCAGTTCTGGGCACCGCAGGATGGGAAGGACATTGAGGTGCTGGAGCGAGTCCAGAGAAGGGCAACGAGGCTGGTGAGAGGTCTGGAAAACAAGCCTTATGGAGACCAGCTGAGGGAATGGGGGTTATTTAGCCTGGAGAAGAGGAGGCTGAGAGGAGACCTTATTGCCCTCTACAACTACCTAAAAGAAGGTTGTAGTGAGGCTGGTGTTGGTCTCTTCTCCCAAATTGCTAATGACAGGATGAGAGGAAATGGCCTCAAGTTACATCAGGGGAAGTTTAGGTTGGATATTAGGAAGAAGTTCTTTACTGAGAGGGTGGTTAGGCACTGGAATAGGCTGCCCAGGGAGGTGGTGGAGTCACCGTCCCTGGGGGTGTTCAAAAAACAGGTTGATGAGGCACTTGAGGCCATGGTCTTAATGGTCTAATGGCTAGGAATATGATGGGATAAAGGTTGGACTTGATGACCCTGGGGGTCCCTTCCAACCATAATGATTCTATGATTCTATGAAGTCAATAGAAAGCAACTGGGAGTAAGGAAAATGGTTGCAGACTCCCAGCAATTAATAAAACAGAGATGAAATGTAAGCAGCACAGTGTAGGTAGAGACATTTGTTGCTAACCTTCCTGTGATTTTTCAAGAAAATACATAGCCTTTTTCCCATGATAATGGTTTTAGAAGTGTTTTTCCAAGACCTAATGAATCAGAGCAGAGACAGTTAGGCTTGTAACATAACTGGTGAAGGAAGCAGTTGACACACTAGTGGTGGCCATGGTGGGTGATTGACATAGAGGTTCATGAGCTCACCACAAAACAGATGGGAGAAAGAGTGCTAAGAGTCCTGAAATCAATTTTTTTCTAAAGATAACTGGCCTTTTTTGGTCTGAATGCTAGTACCATTCTGATGGTTCATGCAAAGGGCATTTAAAGACTGGGGAATGGGTGAGTGAAATTTGCAAAAGGGTCATGTTGAATCACAAAAACATTGTTTTTGAAGTAATTATTTTTCCCTTTTGGTATGCCCAGTGTTTCTCCATGCTTTGCATCTTTTTCTTTCTCCTTCAGTATTTACATGCTAGTGTTGCTGTAAATACAATAAAATACAATGCATAAAGGTATATTCTGTGCTCCAAGGTGATGGAAGTAGTGTTAGAAAAAAATCGAACTCCTCAAATCTTCATTGCCTCGTCAGGTATGTATTCCAGCAGGAATATTCTGTTTTGCCATACCTGGCTGGTACTAGGGCAAAACCTTCACAAGCACAAGACCATATGGCATCTCTCAGACTTCAAGGATGCCAGCACAGACCTGCCAAACTTCCTTTCCTTAGTTTCTTGCTTTGATCTGCAGCCTGAGTACTAAGTGAGTGTCTTACCCACTGCCATGTTTCTAGGTAACCCGGGTAATTTAAGCATAAGTACAGATAGAAGGTACTTAATTTTGAATTAGTTTTGCTAGTAATTTTCTTTAGTTCTTTCCATTGTTCTTAGTCTTTAAAAATTTTGCTTCATATGTCCCATTATATCTAATATTACAATTTTTTATATGATCACAATTAATTTCCTCGTAACTTTCTCTGAACTTCTTTTTTTTTCTTCTAGATATACCCTAGAGCTGCATCCCATTAGAAAATATTTTTTTTTTCTAGTAAACAGTGTGGAAATGACAAAATATTTTTTGATGATTGAATACCAGGTGAGTAGATATCTGACACCAGACAGCATCAACAGGTATCTGATAAGAGCTACAATTCTGGGAAGAAGTTCTGTTGGTATTAGCAAACAGCCATTTACACAAATCCTTAATAATGGCTTCCTTGCTTCCAGTGTTCACAGGATGGTCCTTTACTGAGTCCAACAAAGTTAGAACAACTTTGGGAAACTTGACTTTAATAATTTACAGAAGACATTTTATTTGATTGTTATTATTTGGTTATTATTATGGTTCTTGGCCTTGTGATGCTGATATTCAGAGAATTTCACAGTTTCTTGGAACTGAGGAAAGGCTCAGTAGACTGGTTTCTTCTTCTGTTACATTTGTGCAAATAAAAAACAATGGAAGAAGAATGGCCATTCCAAAATGTTGTCAGGACTGAAGGGGAAACACTGGAAGCAATTTTCTTTTTTTTGGAATTACTCCTCTTGCAACCCTGAGGAAAACTTAGGTCAAAGCAACATTGGCATACTGTGCATTTAAAACACCTGTTCTAGTTTCACTCTGCTCCTCCTGTCTAAGCTCAATGAAGTTGGTAGCACACTCTGTAAGCCGTCTGCCAGATGAAGACATCACAAAGGTTACATTTAGCCTAGGAATGCTACTTCAGGGCAGAGACAAATTTTAACCTTTCTGATTCTTTTTTGTCTCCACTTACTGTGGAGGAAGATTAGGTTTTAACCTTCTGACTAGGCTTTCCTTCGTGCTATCATCTAGTTTAAACATACTACAGGTTATTAAATTTACTGCAGCTACTCTTATGCTCGAGACAAATTATTTGTTTTAAGAGAAAAGAAGAAAGATATCCTGTCTTGATTTAGAGAAGACAAAAGATGGGAAATCCATCAGACCTCTCCTAGTGTACTAGAAACAACCAGTGAGCTTCACTGTTAAAATGTCTGGTGTTTTTACCTGAAGCAGCTGAGCTCAGAGCCCTTTCATTACCCTTCTTTACCTCTTTGTGTTAGATTAAAGAGCCCTGCAGTGTTTAATTATTTCCCTTAGAGAAAATAATGATTCAGCCTTTCACGTGAACTAATCAGGAAGCCTGTTAGCTTTTCCTGACACAGTATCAAACTGGGTGCTGTGAATTAATTTTTCTCCTTTCTGGAGTCACTGCTTTCTCCATTCTATGTATCTGTCCTGGTTTTCTAGTTTCTTGTTTTAGAACTTTGAATCTATTACAATGATTATTATTGTTTTTTACTTTGTAAAATCTCTACTTCTTGACAAACATGTACCTGAGTTCATGGCAAATTGCTGTCTGTGCCTGATGTGTTATCTTCTCTATTTTCCTTTCCACCAGTCTTAATGTCATTGCCAAAGCCTGTCAACAATGATTTAATATGATAATCCTGTGTAATTTTGAAAATGCTATGTAACATTTGCTATACAAAATGCTCTAGGGCCTCAGGTTTAGCACCAGTCCCTATAATGCTATAGTAGAAATTCACTGATTCACTTGAAACTTGATTACTTGTTTTATTTTTGTTAATAATACTGCTATACTTACTAGTGTTGTCATCTGAGCAAAATACCTTTTCTTAACTGAGGTTTGTTAAGATGACAGATACATAAAAAAGGCATTTGGGAGTCTGTGACTGTAAACTTCCAGTGATGCAAAGCCAGCTCAGTTTTTGCATTGTTAAGCAAGAAAAATCAGGTATTGATTTCCCAGGTCAGCTGCACTGCTCTTGTCCCTTTTTTTCCAATATTATTAAGAATAATATAATCTCTAGCAAACTGTGAAGGAGGGAAGAGGTTGAGGTGATTCCAAGTGTGAAGGAATCACAAGATGGAGGAAATCTGTCTTTATGCCAGTGATACTTCACTGCTGTCACGGAAGGTATTTTGGGTAAGGCAAAAGTTGGAGCACCCTACATTCCTCCAACCTTTAGCAAAGGAGCAATGCCTATGTGATATTCCTGCCAGAACAGTTTTTAGCAACCTTTACACTCACAAAAGTGAACGAAGCTAGGGCTGGCTCTTATCTCTCTCACATTGCCTTTTCCTGTTCTTTAGTTAGTTATCTTTGAAATGTTTAAATTTTCTTCTCTATATTTCCACCTAGTAATCTTCATACTGCACTTAGCTTGCTTGACTTTTGCATCAGAAATTCCTCCTGTCTATTTTGGACATAAAAAGAACATAGATATTAAAATTCATGAAAAAAAACCCAAATAAACCAAAAAAATTCCACATCTAAGTTAATGCGACCTTAAAGGGCTATGGAAAATCACTGCTTCTAGGCAGTCCACTTCAGAGTTTTATCATGCCCTCTTTGTTTCATCTGTATGCCTTATTGGTTTTGTTTGGGTTCAGTTTAGGAAGATTTATTTATTTTTGAAACTTTATTTAGTAATAAATAACTGAAGTCCACTCTGGGCACGTCATCCCTTTTACCTGATGTATGCTAACTATTCATGGTGTTGTGAGCCTGACATAACATGTGAACACACTTCTCTGCATCCAGCCCCTAAATTTTTCTACAAGCTTTGTTGTATTGTGGAATACAGAGCAAAACCTACTACCATTTCATGTTAGAGATTGAAATATAAACTATAAATATTCAGAAATATAAACATTCATATAAAATGATTGTTTTCCAAATGGCTTCAATTTCATTGATATCAGTTGTAAAGCCTGTTTCACTCCCATACGCTTCTGGCATATGATCAATATTACAGATCACTCACAACAGGGTGGGGATTGTGCAAAAATCAGGTACAGACATAGTTCTCCTCTAGATCTGAGCACCTGAAACTGTTTATCTGTACATTTAAATTTATTGTTAATGAATTTTGAGGGCTAAGCAGCCAATTCAGTGTTCATAGGATTGAGAAAACTACTCTGAAACAGCGCAGAAGCACTGAAAACAGAAGTTCTTCACACAGCTCTTATTTTTTTTAAATGTTACACTGATATCTGATTAAAAATCAGCAGTAAGCTAAGAAGAGAATATGAATAGGTTAGGATAAACCTATGATGAAGGAAAAACTGAAAACCTGAAACAAATGTGTGCATTTAGGAAAGCCCACTTTTAAACTATTCAAATCTGCCCTCAGATTTTTTTCAGAGACTTTTCTTCTCATGATTGCAAATGATTTTGCAATTAAATTGGGAGATGATGAAATTACTCATTTCAACACCAACACATTGCAGGAACAGCTGTTGGGCCCAGCTAGACATACTTACAGGGAAGGGAACTCTACCTAGCTCTTCTCCCTTGTGAATTCTGCTTGTCTCAGCAATCTTGATCCTTCAGTAGTGTTTAGCTGTGTACTGGCTCATCTTGCTCAGAATGTGGTCACCTTGGTCCCCAGGAGCAAGAGCTCAAAACTGTAGGAGTGATAGTGAGTTCAAGCAAGCAAGTTGGTCCTTGCTTGGCCCATGCTTGATGAAACAGATATTTTAGGGAGCTTATACTACTGCACTTCTCTCTAAAATACTTTCTTTGAGGTCCCTCTATGACAAGTTTGGCTAAAAGGACCAAGTGCTTAAGAAGGATAAAAAACATACAAATTCCCCTATGAACTCTGCTAGTAAAATTTATTTTTAAAAGTCCTTCGAGTTAAAATTCTCTTAAAAATAAGGGGTAGAATCTATAGCAACTAAGGCACATCTTTTTCTACAGATGCAGAAACTGCAGCTGTATTAGGCCTTATAGAAAGCAAGTATGGTCATTCAAATGTACATCCTGTCTGTCACTTTTACATTCTTTGTTTCATTGCTACTAATAATCATCTTCCTCCCAAGGCCTTCTAGGGAGACAAATGACTGTATTAAGAAGCCTTTCTACAGAAAATACATTTGGAGATGAAGAATTTCTGTTAATACAATTTATGAAGAGATAGGTTTTGCAGGTGTTCCATATTATACATTTGGATTTCCAAATCTGCACCTAATATTTTTTCTTTCCATACTGAGTATGGTAGATTAATCTTTATTCAAATACCTTTAAAAAGAACATTCTAATTCACTTGCCAAAATTGGATATGAATTTTGAAACAGAGAAAAAGTTCATGTTTGCTATAAGAATTGGCACTGCTTCTGTATCACTCCAGGAATGGTTCCTGCACTAGTAGGCTGAGAAAAGGATGAAACTTAGTTTTAAAGGAAAATCTATTTATAAAAGGTGTTTTTATTATTTTTTTAGCATTTATTAAACAGAAGTGTCTTTCTCCCTCTATATTGAAATTAATTTTCTCATTTGTTCTTTGTCTACTAGTGCTGAAAAACAATATATTGATTTTTGGCACTCCCCATCCTCCCTCCGTAGCTTTGAGAGGAGAGAATAAGCCAAATGCAGGCACTGTATGCATATGATATAAACAGCTCCCTGAAATTCAGTGTAATAGCTGAGTGTAACATGATGGTCTGTATGTCCAAAGGGTATAGAAGAACAGGCTGATGGCAAGAAAAAGAGTCATGAAAAGGTCTCTATTCATTTTATAGTGAAAAATTCTGGCTTTTGAGGCAATAAATAATCTTACTCTTCAGTAGTGTATACTGGCTTGTCTTGCTCAGAATGTGGTCAGCTTGGTCCCCTGGGACCAAGGGCTCTAAACTGTAGGAGAGCTGGTGAGTTCAGCCAGAAGGAAGGATGAGGAACATGCTTCCTGCCAGTAGGGTGTTGTACCATCCAGAGCTGGCAAGACGAACTGTGGGTTTGTCTCATGATGAAAGGAAATGGATTTAATGGCAGTTATGGCCTGTCTGAGGGATGCACTTTTATGGCATATCTGCTGTACGTTACTACATACCAGCAGTGCTGTTAAAGGGATCAAATATAGCATTTCTAATGTGATATACTTAGTAACAGCACACCAAAGCTTTTCAAATAAGACAAAAAGGCTGTGCAGTGGACACTTGGCTTCCTTTAGGAACAATGCTTCCTAATCCCTCTTTCTTGATCCACTATTAAGGAAATAAAACTGTTATTTTAAAAGTGTCATGGGTTTTGGGGTGTTAGCATGCATATACATGCTTCAGAGAGTGATGGATAAATTAGATTGGCTGGAGATTTTTGACAGCTGCAATGATAAAAACAGGCACAAAAGGGGAACCTGAAGGCTGTTGATTTTAAAACAGAACACTAAGAAATACTCTCTGTCTCCTCTGAATCCCTTTCCAGATCATTAAATTTTTGATTAGATTCCTGGGGTTGCATATTAACCCTAACAACTTTACACAGACTTCCCTTCTGAGGAAACAACTTGTGTGTGACATGAAGGAGATGCCCAATGCCAGTCCCTTTCAACTCCTCCAGGGTGCATAGAACTAAGGATTTTAAGGGATGACAAACTTCAGTTGTTACTAAATTAATTTGAGATATATACTGTGACAAAAAATAATTCTTGACTTGTTTTAATTCAGATCAGAATTACAGTTTTGGAAAGCTGGTGAAAAATTTATGGATGCTAGGATTATTTTTTTGAGATAGCCTGATTCACGGTCACATGAAATTTTGAATAATACAATTATATATTCAATATTTAATATCCTAGTGTAAATATTTTTTAAAAAAGACATTTTCCCAAGAAGATTCTTTTAGTTACACTTTCACTGTGATTGGAAAAATTTTGCTCAGTTCTCATGGTATTGTACTTTCTTATCTGCTCCTGGTTATATTATATTATAACACAGATTCACCAGGAAATGCCCTGGGGCATTCTGTGTATTTACCAAGGAAATGGCAAAACAGAACAGGTTTTTTGTTGCTTTTTTTTTTTCCTTTTAATGACATGAAAGAAAATAGGTGAAAAACAAAACAAAATGAAACAAAGCAAAATACCCTCACTTGTAAAAAATTAAGTCGTCTTTATAGAAGCTTGCTGTTCCTCTTCCACACTATTTCTTCTGTCTTTGACTAAAATTTGATACTACTTTTTGGATGTTTGCTATACTTGACATCACTCATAGTATTACTGTATTATACACTTCACTGAATTTCACTGTTTCATTGGATTCTATTTTTTGTTTTCCTATCAGTTTTTTGCACTCATGAAAAATGTATATAAAGTATGTGGTCATGCATAAGCCCATTATATAGGATTATATGGGCCATTGTATTATGCTAATTTCTAAGTACGTGCATGACTGAGAACGATTTCTCCATCTCAACATAATTATTCCTGCAAAGAACTATTTATATACATACTAAAGAATGCACTGATGCCTGGGGAAAGTGATACAAACTGAAAATAATTTCATTTTAGTGAAAGTTGAATAAAGATGAGTGTTTAATTAAGTTTAGGTGATACTTAAATTTAGGGCTGAGTATAAACTTGCAATAATAGGATCCTTCTAAATTTAGCTTGAAACAATATTGAGTTTTGGAAATATATAAGCATCTTTAGTAAAAATTGGAACACAACCTTCTCTGAGTACTTTCAGTTCATATTCCTTCATCCAAGATACATTCCACTGGCAACTTGGTTTAAATGTACCTTGTCCATTTTAGATCAGACATTTTTCAACCTGATATTATTTGTTAAAATAATTTAGAAAGCCAGTTACCAGTAGTGGTGTGTTTGGCAGCTAATAACAATTGCATAATCAGCTTTCATTTTCCATTGTCCAGTGATCTACCAGAAAAAGCACTAGATGCCATAGGCTGTTTTGTTTGATTTTTTTTTTTCCTTATAGCTATTTTCAAATTGTTATTTAGTAGAAAGTACTCCGGAGCAAGAGTAAGAAATAAGCATGTTCTCAGGTACTTGCTTGAACGCAGTTAGTAAAAACATATGTTTATAAACTGTTTCCTAACTTGCGTCAGACTTGTAATTTTTTACAAGTCACACATGACGAAGTAGAACCTCAGACTGGGGATAAATAGTTTTGCTATGGAGTAAGAGGACTTCTCTGGCAACTTTGTGCCTAGCCTGTTTTGTCAGACATGGGTAGTTCCCCAAAATTGTTCCTGGTGTTCATAAGCATAACCAATATAAATGTTTTAGAGGAGAGTATTCAAGGACAGGGAAATCTAATTGATATTCACAGAACAACCAACCCTGAGATGGATCTACAGAGGGAGAAAGGCTGGAGAAGCTGGAAAGCAAGAAAAAGAAGACATCATTGTAATACCTATTAAGGATGGAAAAAGAAAATAAACTTTTAGAAAGGGAAAGAAAAAACAGAAATTATATGGGCTGTTCATACATTGCTTTTCCCAATAAATACACGAAGATGTGAATGGCCTGGATTTTTCTTGTAGAGGTTTATTCGATTTGCTTTTCCCTTGTTTCCCTACTACCTTGTCCCCTTTAAGTTTCATAATATGCCTTCAGGCTTCTCCTCCTCCTGTCTTTCCATGTTTCCTCTGCTTCCCCAGAGTAGAGTCTCCCTCCATATATTCTTCCTCAGAGTCTCTGTTCTAGAGGTTTGTTTTCATCTGTCAAGTCCAAAGTCTTTATCTCATAATTCTATCTTATACCATAAAATCTGTGGCTTCAGAAGTACCTTTCAACTCAGCTACATTTTCCCTACCCCACCTTGTTGCCAGCAGCTGGTTAATGTACATGCAACAGGAATGCGCTCTGTAATCTAAACCCTCCTTTTCCGAATGTAGACATTAAGCCTTTTTAAATTGAAACCATCCCACATAACTGAATTTGGTCCTAAATAGTGAAAAACCCAACTTACATTCTGTTTATATCTGATACATAGAGAAAATACATTTATATTGCTCAAGTGTCTTTGAAGTATAAGAATAAGTGAAGCAAAACATAAGGAGACCTCTTCTTGGCTCAGAATTAACATGTTAAAATATTTTTAGATGCACTAAGATAAATCACTCAAAAATTAGATTCAAAGTTATCAGGCTGGGAAAGAAGACAAAACATGATGTCCACTGAATTAAACTTCTATTTTCACTCAGGTTGTAACTGGTTTACTTCTAGAGTGGCATACTAATTTTGGGTAAGTAGAGAGATAGAACACAAGGAATACACTGCCCAGAGTGGACTTCAGTTATTTATTACTAAATAAAGTTTCAAAAATAAATAAATCTTCCTAAACTGAACCCAAACAAAACCAATAAGGCATACAGATGAAACAAAGAGGGCATGATAAAACTCCGTATTGCATTTCAAATCAATACGGGAACTAAATGTGTTCTAAATAAGGCAGTACTTAAATTGCAATATCTTCAGACATTCAGTCTTCCTAAAGTTAATCCTTCCATCTAACTGATCTACTTGACAACTTTTTTTGAATAATAACATTTAAAGTAATTACTTAGCATTAAAAATTCAGTAAGAGTGCTTGCCTGTATTTAGCATCTCTTAGTATTATCTATATATACACTCCTCTATATTTTATTGTCACTTAGGTTAGTCTCCCTGCTAATTAGCCTAACTGTCCCAAAGCCCATTTTCTGGCCCTGAGGTTAACTGGCACAGTTTGACTATATTATTAAACTCCCTTGCTTTCCAAATCATGTCTGGATTACCTTTCAGACATGGCCTGTGGCCCATTCTAACTCCCAGTCTGTGTTAGGGAATTGCTATTAGATGTCCCAGGAAAAATAATAATAATAATAATAAAAAATCATCCAACAGATTATTACATTTTAAGAGCATGGTCAGTTGAGTTCCAGTGTCTGATTCTCCGCCATAACAAATAGACATGACTGAAGAGTACTAGAACAGGAATCATTGTCCTACTTACATTGAGCAGACATATGATTTTCAGAAAGAAGAGGAAAAATTTTACTTCTGAATCAAATATAAGCAGTGTGATCCTATGCACTTTAATATGTTTTTATATTAATTACCAAATAAAACTTTGAAAGGAAATAACAGCAGAGCTATCTATCCTAGCTGGGTTTACTTTTTGTATTCAACACAGTTTTTATTTGGTTTTCTTTTTATTTGCTTGATATTTTGCAATGCCTAGGATTCACTGCAGATCTATTAAAAAACAGCGTGCTAAATGCAAAACTTGAAACTAAACTGAACTGCAGTCTTTATGCTGTGATTTCTTCTTGCAGAATCTTAAGAATACACAGAACTTTACTTGTTTCCTAAACCTCCTGCTTGCTAAGATAAAGTTCATTGGAAAAGCAAACAAGCCTTTTAAAAAACCTTTCCAAATTGCACTTTTTTTTTTTGACCGAGGCTGTGCTGAAGATTGCTCCCATTTGTCACATGGGATGTTGAAGTCACAGCTGGTTCTTGCATACCTTTTTTGAGTCTCCGTAGGCCCTGTTCCTCATTGTTCCCGTCACTTTTCCAAAATCAAGGCAAGCACACTTGGTTTAGCAAACAGCTCCTATCTCTTTTCTTGATCCTCAGACTTGGCATCCTTTCCATCTTCTGCCTCCTGGTGGGATCACCAGTCACAGAATCACAGAATCACAGAATCACAGAATTCTAGGGTTGGAAGGGACCTCGAAGGATCATCTAGTCCACCCCCCCTGCCAGAGCAGGGTCACCTAGAGTACATCACACAGGAACGCATCCAGGCGGGTTTTGAATGTCTCCAGCGAAGGAGACTCCACAACCTCTCTGGGCAGCCTGTTCCAGTGCTCCGTCACTCGCACAGTGAAAAAGTTTTTCCTGATATTCACATGGAACCTCCTATGCTCCAGTTTACAACCATTGCCCCTTGTCCTATCATTGGTCATCACTGTAAAAAGCTTGGCTCTATTGTCCTGACCCTCACTCTTTACATATTTGTAAACATGGATGAGGTCACCCCTCAGTCTCCTTTTCTCCAAGCTAAAGAGACCCAGCTTAAAGAGACCCAGTCCCTGACAGCTGTCTGGGCTGACTGCTACACTTGACCCTACCCTTACACCAACTGACCTCAGTTTTCAAGTGGGATGATACTGAATGGGCATGTCTTTGTCTGGCTTTTACAAGTGTTGTGCTGTCCCGAATCTTAGAATCAGAACTCTAATTCTAATGGCAAATAGGCCTTTTGAGTTCACTCTGAATTATCTGGATTTATATGTGGCAGTCTTTTGAATTGACACAAACCTCCAGTAAATACATTCCAGCTTTCTTAACTGTTTCACAAAAGACAAATATACTAAAAATGTGGGGTTTTAAAATTTTTAATGACATTTAAATGTTGCTTAGAAAGGTTATAGGTTACACACAACCTATAAGACACAAAAAAGCCCCCCAGGAGAGATATTTCATCATTAGGAAGCAGCAGGTCTCCCAAGACAGAAACCCTATCACTGTGGTATGTTTAAATGATATAGGAACCTACACCTTCATTCCAATGAAAAAATTAATGACACCTTAATTTTTGAGGTCATTACTCAGCTGTCAATAGCATTCTGTAAATCTGCATTATAGGCAGTAATCAGCACATATTTAAAAATTAATGTTTAAAAGCAACAGTAAAGATGCACATTTTATAAGGAGCAGAAACAGCTGCTTTTGCCTATTTCACGAATCATTATAATTCCAGCACAGTAGGAATTTCCATTTCAAATTCTCTGCTACCCACAGAGCGAGAGAGGACTGAAGAGAAGGCTGAGGGGAGATCTCATAAATGTTTATAAATAGCTGACAAGACAGTGTAAAGAGGACGGAGCCAGGCTCTTTTCAGTGGTGCCCTGGACCAGAAGCAGTAAGCAAACTGAAACACCTGAGGTTTTCTCTGAACATCTGGAAACAGTTTTTTACTGCAATGGTGACCAAACACTTGGACAGATTACAAAGGGAGGTTGTGGAGTCCTGGGAAATCTGCTTTAGGTGGCCCTGACTGAGCAGGGGGTTGGACAAGACCTCCAGGGGTCTCTTCCAACCTCAACCATTCTGTGATTCTGTGATCACAGAATGGGAACAAGGACTCTGTGTTTCTGGGAAAGGGGAGGCAAGGAATCAGGGAACTCACATAGTGGAAAAGAGCGCTGCAGTATATGAACAGCATATGAACAGCAAATGTTAAGCCAAAAGACTATATGGGGGGAAAAAAGAGAACATGTGTGTAACAATAATTAAACAACTCTTTCATTGAATGCGGACATTATGCAAAGGTTAGTAACACAAAATCACAGAGTAATTGAGATTGGAAGGATGCTCTGGCAGTTATCTGGTCTAATGCCCTGTTCAAAGCAGGGTCAGCAAGTGTGAGTTGCTCTAATTGCATACTAAAAACAGCATTTTAAGTCTGTTTGATCCATACTAGGCAGAAAAGTAGAGAAAAAGAGTCTCTGGTCTTTTGATGCCTGAAATTCTACTTAGTCCATCCAGAGTCACTGACCAGACTGAAGGTCTGTGATCCTTTGACAAAAGCCTTTTTGTTCTTAAATATTCATTGTCCATGACACTGTCATTTTCTTCTCAGTTTGCCTCTTGCTTGACATTTTTCTTCAGAATTTACAAGATTAACCTCGCAGCAGAAGTGCTTCAGCAGGGCTGAGGTTTTCGAAGTGGTGGAGCCCTTAGTAAGAACATAAGCATAGCAGTTGCCAGTTGCCAGTGAGCAAACAGGCCTTTAAAGAAGGGAATGAGTTTGCTTTAGTGATATGGGCCATGGAAAGCAAGCCATGCCAAAGAAGAACGAGAGGAATCCAAGACTGCAGATTCCATCCCATCCCGTCCCCCTTTCTTTTTTTTTAAAGTTAATTTCTATTCTAGAATTCCAGGACAATTAGTCTGCAACAATTTTAATTTGCTGGGACCCAGTCAGAATTCTTTTGCTATAGTTTGCAGGCACTTTTTAATGTACTCTATGAAATTTCTCTGATGTGAAATCTCTCCTGATGAAACAGCAAACATGTTAATCCTGAAACAGCTATAAAGGCTAAACAGATTTCTAAAATGTTTTACAAGTAAATCTGAAGTTGTACATACTTCAGTCATTAAGAACATTAAAACACTGAGTTAATTCAAACACTTGACATAATATCAGGACACTGTCAACAGGGGTCCCTTGGGAAACTGCCCCCAGGGACAACGGGGCAGAACAGAGCTGACAGATCTTTAAGGATGCTTTCTATAGAGTGCAAGAGCTCGTGATCCCCAGGTGCAAGAATTTGGGCCAGGAGGGCAAGAGACAGGCATGGCTGAGTCAGGACCTACTGGCCAGACTAAGGGGCAAGAAGGAAATGCACAGGCAGTGGAAGCAGGGACAGGTAGCCTGGGAGGAGTACAGGGATGCTTCCTGATTCTGTAGGGATGGAATTAGGAAGGCCAAGACGCTGCTGAAGCTGGACCTGGCAAAGGACGTAAACAATCGTAATAAGGAGTTTTACAGACATGTGGGCCAGAAGAAGAAGATTAGAGAAAGTGTACCTCCCCTGTTGGCAAAGTTGTAATAACAGATCAGGAAAAGACTGAGGTGCTCAACAACATTTTTGCCTCAGTCTTTACTGGAAATCCCTCCTCAGGCACCTCTTGAATGGAAGGATGGTAAAGGGGAAAGTATGTGAAACTATATGTGAAGTATATGAAAAGGAAAATACATGTACTCAGCATAAAGTAACTATTAGTGTCAAAAGTTCTGAAGAACTTTAAATAGTAGTGGTAATGGATACAACTGGAGTAGTTCATTCTATATAGTTAGACTTTGAGAACATAGTACAAATCTAACAACAAATTTTACAGAAACTGCAAAAGCATGGACTGCTTAAGGATTTTCCTATTTTTGTTAATAATTTTTGAATAATTTTGAATTTCAATGAAGTCTTTCTTATGCACCTGCAGATAAATTTATTTTTCCTTTAACAGTGTAGTGAGTATGGTTCAAAATAACAGAATAATGGAATACATAAGTATGACAGTAAGCCAGGTTATTTTCAAAGAAACCACGATTCAGACACAACCTAGCTTTGGGGAAAATATGAGTGTAATATATAAGAAGAAGTGAAGATGGGTCAAAAAAGACTGCTCACAGATGTGAGAGATGTCAACACTGGGGATGAAAAGCTGGAAAAAGCATTCATCTGGTGAAAGCTTTCAGTGAAAATAAAAAGTCAGAGGAATTAGGTCCAAGTCATTTAAATAAGAAACAAACTGCTGTTCATGACAGTGTCTTGTTCTGTACATTATATTTCTGTCCCAAAAATTACAGTGAGGAATAATTCCAGATTCTGGAAAGAATGGTCTTGAGACCAAATTCTTGTCTAATACTGACACAAATGTCCATCACGTGAGGAACAAAGTTGAAATCTGGTCAATTTTCTTTAAATAGAATAGTTCAGCTAAAAAGATGTAAAGAAGATGAGATTTCTGGCTTGCAGGGCTGAGCAGTATGTGTTACAGCATTATGTCTACATTTCCTGGTTTACCCACTTTCTAAATTTCATTTAGTTCTACCTTCATCTTACTGTCATTGGCAGAAGGTAAGATTTACAATTAATGTATATCTAAACTTGTTGGAACAGCATGCATATGTTCCAAACTTCACAGGAAAATATCTTGTCCAGTTTATGAAAAGAAAAATGCAAACATTTCATAGAGCTATTTTCCCTTGATGTGCATCAGATACATATGAAAGTTATAAAGAAAACAGAAGAAAATCTTTCTTTTATCCACAATGCTGTCCTTTGGTTGTTGACAACAGTAACATATCATTCTTTGAACGAGAACAGTATATGACTGAAGAAAATCAGATTAATTTCTGTACTATCTGTTATGCAGCATTTAATGAATCTTTATTTCAGAAGTTTTGTAACGCTGAATCATTGTTTTAAGAATAGAAAAAAAGAAAGAAAACAGTATGAGAAACAGAACAGTGGGCTGCTTCCACTTAAAGATCCTTTTGTAAGGAGTTTGGAGTCACTGAAATATACTGACATTTAGGACTCTTTCTTTCCTTTCCATTTATATTTATCTCCATTGTCCCTAACCACTGTTGCATATTGTGGTGATATTTCTGTAAAATTTTTTGTCAAGCATCCACTTGAAGCTGCTGCTGATCTTTGTAGGATAGCATGAGTTATAAATGAAGCACAAGCACAAAAAATGATTTAACATCTTTATTGTTTTCAGTATTCGGCTGTTAATGTAATCAGTCTTTACAGAAAAACTTCAACATAAGTTAGCTCTTAAATAACTTCAGATAGTCTTCGTGGAAGCAAATTCTTTCTGCTTCTTGTTTTTTCTGATTCCAGCAAAGTCGATTTTTATTTAACTCTTTCCATTCCCTAATTTTCCAGTAAATCATGCAGCCTAACTATTCCACAATACTCACCTTCTGTGCATTGCTGCAGGTTACATTTTCATATGTTCAACATTCTTGGAGATATTAAATGCAAGTTGTGGTCCCGATGCTAACCTCCTTGTGATACAACTCTGATCATAGTATATTCAGCCTTGGAGATTAAAAAAAATATTAGGACACGTGACCCTGAAACCATGAGGCTTTTTAAATGAAAGCTATTTTTAAATATATTAATAAAATGTCTTCGGTTACAGAGCCTTTCAGAGAGCACATGCTCATAACTTTCATATTCTCTTTGAAATTATAGACTGAGAAGTTCAATGACCTCTTAATGACATAATCATTTGTAATCATTGCACTCAAGGGTCTGTAGTGATAGTAAATGCCATGAAAGTCACGACTAAATTGTCAGTGCTCATAATGTTGTGGCTGCCTCTAATAAGACAATCTATAACTAATTACAGTAAGATATTTTTGAGTGTACATAAAATTCTTGGCATTGTACAGGATCAGAGCAATGAAAGGATTTAGCAGAGCTGCAGTGGGCTGTCAGGGCTCACAAAGCTTTTGGGAGCCATCCAAGTGTGGGCAGTGTATGGTGAGATGACAACTTAGGGAGGAGGTACGGCAGCATGCTGCTGAGTTACAGGGTGCTGGTGTGGATGAATGATTTTTGGGAAGGAGAAACTGATGAAGGGTCAAAAGGAGAGACAAAGCAATTTCCAAAAGGTTAGTTAACTGAGAAAAGATTTGCATAATTTAATATCTGAATGTTGATATTTATCCAAACTAAATTGAAGGGCAGAACTTTCTGTAGTTTGCCCATCAAAAGCTCAAATTCCTTTCTGTGCTATCATAGATGGCTCTATGGCATCAAGGTGTGATGTTGGAAATAAACTGATGGCTTCAGGTGAAAGTAACCAAAATTCATACCTTTGAGGCAATAATCTTTGGTGATAACTGATGTTGGTAAGTCTAGATTAGAAAACAGACTCTCAAAAGAAATTTTCTCAAAACTAATATTTCATTTTTTTTCAGGAGGCATCTTTCAACAATATTAAATAGAACTCAATTTCATGTACAATGGTTTCTTGTTCTTAAAGGTGATGACTAAAAATAGATCATCTCTATTTGCCTACCTTTTCCTGAATACATAATGAACTTTTGCTTGTGTATTTTCCCCTGTAGCTCATTCCACGTAAGGAATAGTTGAAACTTTATTTTCGTAGGAATCATCTTTTCATGCTTGTATTATTGGACACTTCTTTTTGGCTCCTAAAATTGCTGAGAGGCAGCTGGAAAGATGCCTGAGCCTCTACCAGTGTGGAAGCCTTTTAACTTCTTTTCTTACTGGCAAAAGTCTCTTTTTTCTTGAAAGGATTCATGGGGGACTTTCAGTTTCATGTTGACCACCTCTCTGCTTCTTTGCTTGTCTGTCAGTTTCCCCTCTACTCTGTTTTTTTTGGGGGAGAGAAGTCTTTCTTCTCATCTCCTGTCTCATCATGAATACTCAGTGTCTTCCACTTGTTTTCCCAGGCCGAAGAGATGCAGCATTAAGACCGACAGATTTGGAAATTTTGAAGGGCACTGAAGAGAAATGACTGCAGTTCTGAAGTGCTCCTTGTCTGGAAGAGAAAGTGAGCACTGGGATGCTTTACTCAAGCTCCCAGTGCATCCAGATCCCCTCTTGGGTGTCCAAAGGATGCCTGACTCCTCAGAAGAACTGTACAAAGCTCTTGGCTGTATAAAGCATGGCCAGAGTGCCAGCCCATGCCTGGGGCAGTGAAGTGGCTCTTGAAATTAGAGCCTTTGAGTACAGAGTATGAAAGACCAGCCAAATGGGAGAAGTTCTGAAAGTGCAACAATCTGAAAGACCCTAACATAAACGAACCTATGTATTCACTTCCACTTGCTGCCCCACAAAATCTTTGGATGGATATTTTAAGACACATAACTAGAATGACATATAGTGTCATATTACCCATTGTATTGCACCACAGTATCTGCTACTTTCTTTTTTCCCACCTCTTTTTCACCATTTTACCTAAACATCTGCTCCCACTGCTCCAATCCCATTTTCTTGTTTCTGTAACCAATGAAAACAAATCCATCTGACACATATATAGTGTATGATTCCTGGATATATTCTCATAAGTGTATCTGAACCTTGTGTTTTGCATGGTTCTGCATGCTATGTCTTTGCTATGTCTGAGTGACATATTGAATGTTATGTGTAGCAACAAGCATTGATATGTATATGCTTTTTTTTTGCTTTTTTTTTCCTATGAGAACAGCAAAAGAGAGAACAGTAAAAAAGGAGAACAGTAAATCTCTGTGGCAGTCCTGAGCCCTGAATACATTTATTTTGCCTACAGAGAACAGCAGTAGCAACATCCAAGCCACAAGAAATTGGATATAAAATGAATATAAATATATTAAATGACCATGACACTTTCATAATGTAATTTAACCTCTCTGAGGAATGCAAGTATGCTCTTTTTTTTTGCAGATTCCAAGAGAAGGAAGCACTTTTATTGGTAAAAGGAATGTAAAAGTTGTCTGAGAGAGTATAAAAATCAGAATGAAAAGAGCACCATTGTTTTATTTAAATCTTCGTTAGAAAATATTAGTTATTTCTTCAAAATTTAACTGCAATTCCTATTAAAAAATAATTAGTATTCTACACTAAATTTCCCATGGGGCTCAAGATTTCATTTTATATTAGTATTATTCCACAATATTGGAGTTTTGTTTTACTTGTTTTGGGCCAGACGATATGGACAGGGCTGCTCTGCCTTCTGAATTTGCAGCATATGCAGCTCTAACCCTTGGTGAGATGGCTTCAGAATACTGGTAAAGATGAGTCAACCACCTAATAAAGACAAAACCAAAATTTTGCATCCAGCAGTTTCAAATATTACATCCACAAATTGATTCTTCTTCCAGAAATGGATTATTGAAGAATCAACACAGGAGAAGTGTCAAAAAATGCAGGAGAGACCCTCACACTCATACCTAGAAGTTCTACTCTGTATTTTGCAAGCATTTCCCCTTTGTTCACGGAAGCCGGTGGGAATGGGCCATGGAAATTCATTGTAGTGAGTAGAGATGTTACGGCAAGTTCACAGGATTGGGGCTTTTACATTTTCACAGTGGTTCTCAACTAGACACAGAGGATCATTGTCTAGATATATAATCTTGCCTTTTGCTTATCTGCTCAAAGTGGTTATTTTCCTCCATCTTCAAATCCAGGCAAGTTTCTGTTTCTGTTGCTGTTAACTACGTAGTTAAGTGAACTAGTGGTACAGTTTGGGACAATTTGAGTATTGTCTTGGTCCTGGGACTTTCAAATTGCTGCTGATATTTTAGCCACCAAAGCACAGTTTAACACATCACAGCTGGGGCAGAGATGAAGCAGAGGCTAACCAGGATGAAGCAGAAAAAAAAAATGTTCTCATAAATATTCTAAAAATCTAGTTAATGAGAGGAAAAGCAGAAACCAGTTATCCAGTTAAACATTCCTGAAACTGAAATTCAAGAACAATAACAGCAATAGTTCAGACTGCAGCTCTGGAAACTTGAATCTGAGTGTTTTGATTTAATTTGTTTTATTTTCCCAGGCTTTCATTTCCTTTTGTTGTTTGCTTTTGGTTTCCCTCCCACATCAACTCTTTTCTCTTCACTCGTTTCAGAAGAGTCTTATTTTTGGTAACACAACTTTTTTTTAATAAGCAACCATTTTCAGATGAGTCTGCCACAGTGTCAAACCATAAATCACTATTTTTATGTATATAGGTTTCAAAAGCTCCATGTAGTGTGTTTGAAAACTCATTTGGTGTTTCTTTTATTATGTAAAGAATTAAAGAACAAATGCCTGTA
Organism: Aegotheles bennettii; assembly: GCA_013398125.1. Classification (NCBI taxonomy): domain Eukaryota; kingdom Metazoa; phylum Chordata; class Aves; order Caprimulgiformes; family Aegothelidae; genus Aegotheles; species Aegotheles bennettii. The sequence goes on from VZRW01005177.1 coordinate 50,151, forward strand.
AATTTAAGACAGCAGAAAAATAAGTCAGACAACACAGACATTTCTCCCTTCTGCATCTTCTGTACATTCACAATTTAGAAATAATAAAAATTGTCAAACTAATTTCACTGTGAGGACAGTTTAAAGGGTGATTTGTATGAACCTGAACTTGTAACCACAGAAGTTCTCTAACTAATTTACCTCACTGTGAGAGCAGATTGCCTACACCAGACATTAAGAACTACTTCTGAAATCCATTAAATTCACTATCCATGAGCCAGTAAGCTCTTCTGTGTGATTTACAGCTGCAGAAGAACTTAGATCAGGTTTTTTTCTACTCCAAAACTTGAGCATTGCAAACTGAGCCTTAATTTTTCATACTAAAGCTCTGTATTAGGCTGGCATTGCATATCTAACCCAGCACCTCAAACTCTTTCTAGACCAGTTGTAATTTTTTTTTAATACACTAGTGAAAGTCTAAATTAATTGTAGCAACAGTAGAGGAGTTACTCATATTATATCATGTAACTATGCAGGCTGGTGGACTGAAGCCTGAGCAAGAAGAGCTGCTGCTCCCCAGAGACTGGAAAAACAGTCTTCCCACGGGTGCTGAGGGCAATGGTGAAAAATAGAGGGAGGTGGTAGCTAAAGGAATTGAAAACAAATCCAACTTAACACACAGCTTGGCAATGGCATGTGACACTTCTATTAAAAACAGTTCTGTTACAAAGTTGAGGGAAAGATATGATGTCACTCATAATCAAGTTGTGAAAAGCACGAGCAAACAATTTCCAGAAAGGCTGGGGTAAGGGTTTGCAGTGTGATCTATGGCTGCAACCTGCAGCCTGGCCTGAAGAAAAACTGCACAAAAAATTCTGAGAATTATTTAAAAAAAAAAAAAAAAAAAGAGAAAGTAGTCCAAAATGAACTTATCAACTGTGGCATGGATGCTGAATGTATTGTGCCTATCAAGGCCTTCTTTCTCAGGAGCTGAAATACCGTCTGAGGCTTCTGTGCAAGGAATGGCTCAGCAAGCCACAGTAGTAGCACACCAGGAGTCCCGGCAACAGAGTGAATGTTAAAGCAATGTGGTGAATCTGGTTAATTTAAATGACTGTAAAAGGCCATGGTCAGCAAGGATGATTAGAAGCAATATGTTTTGCAGGAATACCAGTAAATTCAGCTAGAGACAATTGGGTGGGGAACTGGTGAAGGGGAGCAACCAGCAGTAGCAGCTTTGAGCAGGAACTTATGAATTGTTACTGTATTTTTCTTTCTTCCCTTCTGCCCTCTGTGGACCCAATGAACTCTTACTTGCTTAAGTCCATCTATTTAACTCATTGCTTCACTGAGCATTCAAATGATTTAATTTTCTAGGTCTTTGGCTGGAAGCTCAAGTCAATGACTTTTTAGTAAGGACTTACTGAGAGAAGAAGACTAACAAAGGTGAACAGGCAAGAGAAACAGCAGAGGACTGTGGATTTCAGATGTGAGTGAAGCTTAGACTGTGTGAGTAAGGCAGCTTTGGAGAGTCTCATAGAGTGACAGAACAATAGGGGTTGGAAGAGACCTCTGGAGATGACCTAGCCCAACCTCCCTGCTAAAGCAGGTTCACCTAGAGCAGGCAGCACAGGATTGTGTCCAGGCAGGTTTTGAATGTCTTCAGAGAAGGAGACTCCACAACATATCTGGGCAGCCTGTTCCAGTGCTCTGTTACCCTCAAAGAAAAGAAGATTTTCCTCATGTTTAGATGGAACTTCTTGTGTTCCAGTTTGTGCCTGTTGTCCCTTGTCCTTTCTCTGTCCTTTCCCTCTTCCACTGAAAAGAGTCTGGCCCCATTCTCCTGACACCCACCCTGTAGATATTTATAAGCATTGATAAGATTTCCTCTCAGTCTTCTCTAGGTTAAACAGACCCAACTCCCTCAGCCTTTCCTCATAAGAGATGGTCCAGTCCCCCAATCATCTTCGTAGCCCATCACTGTGCTCTCTCCAGTAGTTCCTCACCTTTCTTGAACTGGGGAGCCCAGAACCGAACACAATACTCCAGATGTGGCCTCATCAGGGCAGAGCAGAGGGGGAGGAGAACCTCCCTCAACTTGCTGGCTACACTCTTCTTAATGCAGCCCAGGATACCGTTGGCCTTCTTGGCCACAAGGGCACATTGCTGCCTCATGGTTAACCTGTTGTCCACTAGGACTCCCAGGTCCTTCGACACAGAGCTGCTTTCGAGAAGGTCAAGCCCTAACCTGTACTTGTGCCTGGGGTTATTCCTCCCTAGGTGCAGGACCCTACAACTGCCCCTTGTTGGATTTCATGAGGTTCTTCTCTGCCCAACACTCCAGCCTGTCCAGGTCCCATTGCATGGCAGAACAGACTTCTGCTGTATCAGTCACTCGTCCCAGTTTGGTATCATCAGCAAACATGCTGAAGGTACACTCTGTCCCTTCATCCAGGTCATTGATGAATATGTTGAACAGGACAGGACCCAGTACTGCCCCTGAGGGATACCACTGGCTACAGGCCTCCAGCTGAAACCCATGCCACTGATCACAATTTATGAGTTCTGCCATTCAGCCAGTTCTCAATCCACTTCATTATCCACTCATCTAACCCACACTTCCAAAGCTTCCCTGTGAGGATGATGTGGGAGAAAGAATGAGTTATTTCATCACTTTACCAGGGATGGAGGTGAGGCTGCCTGGCCTGTAGTTTCCTGGGTCCTCCTTCTTGCCTTTTTTAAAGACTGGAGTGATATTGCCTTTCTTCCACTCCTCAGTCACCTCTCCTCTTCTCCATGACCTTTAAAAGATAATGAAGAGTGGCCTAGCAATGACATCTTCCAGCTCCCTCAGTACTTGTTGGGGTCATGGTGGCCATGAATTGGGTGTGAATTCATAGGTGTGAATTTGGGTAGATGTGTGCAGGATTAGGAGATTTGTGAGATGGATATGGTATGGCTATATTTAATTTATTTCCTGAGTGAGTGATATTTGGATTCTGGTGACTGATGACACTTTGTCTTGAAAGTCTGTCTTTTCTTAGTTACATTTCAGGCAGAAGGAGTACTCATTTGCTGCCCAGAGAGGTTGTGGAGTCTCCTTCACTGGAGACATTCAAAACCCGCCTGGATGCGTTCCTGTGTGATGTACTCTAGGTGACCCTGCTCTGGCAGGGGGGGTGGACTAGATGATCTTTCGAGGTCCCTTCCAACCCCTTAGATTCTGTGATTCTGTGATTCTGTGATTCTTTCATCGTATTGTAGGAATACCAAACATGCAAAATAGTTGTATGGCATACAGAATTCAGGTTTTCTATGGCACAGAACTGGGCAGGTATTTTGTATAGCCTGTGATATTAAAAGAGGTTAAGATAAGGTTAAGGTTAAGCACAAATGCTAAAATAAGCAAGAATGCAAAATTTTATAGCATAGATAGGATAGCTGTGAATAAAACCTCATCATATGTCCACCATGAAGACCATGAGCGCTTTACACAGTACACATTGATGATCTCTGACATTTTTTGCTTTATTTCAGAAAGGTCTGGCTTTAGCTGAGAGGTCACTTACATTGGATTGCTGTGGTCCTAACTTGATCTAAGCTTTAATACCCTCTCACTGAGACCACATAAATGTTGCTTGAAGGAAGTGAAACTTGCAGTAATAAAAAGAGGCAAGTGAATGTGTTTTTCTGCTTAGGTCACAAGTAGAAATGACTTCAATGATCTCATTGCGGTCCCAAGTGGGCATTTGTCTCCATCAGAAACAATTTCAGTTTGACATGTTTTGAAAACTATGTGAAGACAACAACTGAGGCTGGAACAGCAGACATTTAGCAAATGAGAGGCTATTTAGATTAATATTTATGGTACACGAATATTGTATAAGATACAGTTTTTTCAAAGAAAGACAGAAATAACAAAATAAGTTAATCTTGCTTCTCTTTGCCACATATAAATATGTTTAATTTAAATACAGGTGATTCATACGCTCTGCTGGATTAAATTAATGAACATAATTTGGTTTAGATCAATTTAGTTTCATTGAGTTCATTAAAGCTGCACTGACAGTACACTAGCTGACAAAGATAGGCAAAATACATTAACATTAGTACTATTCCTCACTAAAGACCTGTGCAATTTGAGTCATGGGACTGTTGCCAATATTGCCAATATGACCCAATATGAGGGTCGGTCAACCCTCCAGACAAAATCCCTGTGTGTGACAGTGAGGTGTGTGTGTGGACTGGTGGATGAGACCTATGCTCCTGCTGAGGCTGCTGCTCGACAAAAGCCTGCCTGGGACATGGCTTCCCAGGTTGATCTTCTGCATCTCCTCCTTGTCCACTGTCATCCAGCATGCTTCTGCAGTGAAGACACTGGCCCCGAAAGACTGGATTTGTTTTCTTAACAGTAGGGTAAATCCAAGACACTTAAATATATGAAACTCATGTTAGGTGTCTTGTCTTTGTTGTGCCCAAGCCAAATTCAAACCTTGGCAGTGGGTATGTAACACACATAATGCTGTGAATTTTGTGGTGTGTATATATATGTGGTATATATACACTTCCCTACTTAATGAGGCCACAACTTAAACCCTTGCATGTTTTCCAGCCCAGCTCAACAGTCATGACATGAATCAAATGGCTGTCAAAGCATATGTCATAATGAAACATGTCTTCTGCAGTAACTATCAGCTGTAAATACCTCTAATGATCATATTAGATTCAGCACTACTATTAGAACATTAGTTTATAAATTATTACTGTTTGAGTTGTGGTTTTTTTTTGCTTTTAAGTTTCTGTCTTAACATATAAATATTCTAAACCAGGAATCTAACTTGTAAGTACCAATAGGCATTTATTTACAGAAAGCTACAGCTAAGCTACATAAAAAATATATTTTTTTCCATCAGTGGTGGGGGATGTCTGAGGATTTAGTTAGAGAATTAACTGTTTTCAGAAGACATCTCAAATAATCAGCACTGATCTTGTCTTTATTAAGCTACTGGGATTCTGACTATGCTAAAAAAGCATCAGTATATATTTGCTAGAATATTTATATGGCATTCTTAAGGATGTGAAGTTCATTTCTTTTTGTTTTTGCAGTGTAAGCATATGATATTTCATATAGTAACTTCTAGCACATTTGTGTGACCATATAGAAAGATGATCCTAATTAAACCAGAAGTACTTAACTGACTTACTTTTACCTTACCATCTGTAAAAAAAACTAGATTCAGACCTTTGTTAAACCTACTGTTAATCACTGAGTCTCTGAACACATGCAACTCAACTTGAATTTGATACAATAATCAACCAACAGCTGCAGGTAGGACTGTGAGAAGGCTATGGTGTATTTGCAGGTAAGATATTTCAAAAAACCTTGTCCCTGGGTTGAGTTTCCTAAATACTGAATGCTTCATGCTCAAATATATCATATAGCTGCAGGCCAGCCTACCTAGAAGGAACCAAGACATGTTTTATGGAAATAGGCAGGCATGGAAGGATTCTCCTAAAAAGCTGGAGAAATAATTACAGTATTATTTGTAAAATTTCTCTAGAGGTGAGGAGCATCTGTCAGCAACCCTCAGTACTGAATTTACTGTCTGTGCACATTCAAGAAAAGGAAATTGCTAGGTGGTTCCAAATTCCTTGAAATTTCCAATAACAAAATGTCATCTTTTTTTGGACTCAGATTCAAAAAGCAGTTCTGCAAGCTAAACCCTTAATTGTGTTGTTATGGTTGTTGATACATTTCTTTGTACTGAAGGATGTTTTTGTTATGGCTGCACATGATGTTCCTTTTCTGTTTCAAACAGCAAATTGTTACTGCATTTCCTTCCATATAGAGCTGAATTTCAGTGCCAGTGAAATAATCACAATGCAGCCACCATCTGAGTCTGAAGTGTTCACGATGCTTCTTCCATACCCTGATTAAGTCAATTCCCATAGCATACAGCACCTCAATAGTTTGCAACATGGTTTGGGGCCAGTGAAATAGCAACACAGGAATATATGTCACCATCATATTGTGGACACATTTCTAAACTGGTATGAGGGAATGTAGCTTCAAATAAAAATGTTTTTTCATACTGAGCGCAGAAGGAATTTAAGTGTGGTTAAGAAAAGGGAGAGGTTTAATTATGTTTTCAGAACTCAAAAGATTGTTCAGCTTAAATATTGCAGCATGAAACCTATTATCAAAAATAGATGAATTGAGAAGATTGGTTGATCTTGTGTGCTTCTATAGCAACTCACAGACACATGAATCATTTCCCTTCACTCATGTTGCAACCATGCAACTTGATAATCATTACATGCAAGCCTCAGAGGCTTATTATCACATTACCATAGAAGTTAATGTCTTCTGCAGAAGGCATATTGTTCAAGTCAATTACTTTGAGTCTGAAGAAACTATATTTTCTTTTGAAGCTCTAGGGACAAAGTTTGACACTCCTTACTACTGAACTAATCTGAGCAGCAAATGAATCTCTCCAGTGTTAAGCAAAGGTTGAGAGCATAGTATTACATTTTAGTCTATACACTATAGTATTACACTGTAGTCACAAGACATCAAAAAAGACTTGAAAGAGCCTATTATGCCACATCTAGAGTGGAAAGGAAATTCTCAAATGAAACTTTCTATATCAGAAAACATGAATTGAGAGACACCAGAACTTTTGCTGTAGTATATCTATTTAGATGTCAAAAACAACAATAGTTGTCTTCAGGCCCTAGAGTCTGGTCAAAAAATCCATCTGAAAACAGACACAGTTTGGGAGACTGAAGGTCCAGGTACGGGTTCTTTGATCATTTTATAAAGTAGGATTATCTACTCAGGACAAAAAAAAAACTCGCCCAAAACCAGACAAAGCCTTGTCCTGAGCTGCGTGTAGCCTTATGCAAGTCCTCCATTGGCTCTGTAGTCAGCTCACAAATGAAGTGACTCTTTTTATCTTGCGAATTTGGTTTCCTTCTGATAGAAAAAGAAAAAATATCAGACCTGGATTTTTTTTCACCAAAAGAAATTCCTGTTTTCTGATGCTTGTGGTGCTTCCTTGAATCATTGCCCAAAGAGTTTTAAGCTAAACGAGGGTAGATTTATATTAGATATTAGGAGGAAATTTTTTACAATGAACGTGGTGAGACACTGGCACAGGTTGCCCAGAGAAGTTTTGTCTGCCTCTTCCCTGGCAGTGTTCAAGGACAGATTGGATGGGGTTTTGAGCACCGTGGTCTAGTGGGTGGTGTCCCTGCCCATGGCTGGTGGGTTGGATATAGGTGGTCTTTAATGTCCCTTCCAACCCAAACCATTCTGTGATTCTCTGGTTCTATGATTTAATCACACTTTAGGTTTACTTGAAGATCAGAAAAATCACATAACTATTGACTGGAAGAGAGCTCAGGAGTTCCTATTAACTACTCATGGTCTCTGACAGCATCAGTTTTGTCTTTGCTGCTCCTGACAGATGTTGGAAATGTTCCTAAACATTCCTCATGCTGAAGAGCCCACAGCATGCCCAGGTTTTTTGTTACACTTTTAACCTTCCTTTTTCCTGTTGTAGCTAAAGACCATTACTTCTTAACCTTGCTCTTAGTAGCCAACAAACATGTTGAAAGGAGTTCAGGTTGTTTCTTTCAAATTTCTGGCATAAAATCATAGCCCATCAAATTTTCTCTACCAAATAAATCATGGTTTGGGTTATGTATTAGGACTTGCTACTTCTGAAGTTTACTTCCCGTGCCTCTTGCATTGGAGTAAAGGCATTTCTGTTTAGCAGCTGATGCACTGTCACAGTTTCTCTCTCTTTTGATTCTGTTGTGGAAAACTTTGTCCCAGTACCCTTTAAGCTTCTGTCCTGTTTATTCTTACCTGGAGAAATTTGCTCTCTCTCCCCTCAGTCCTAATTTAAAGCGTTCCTCATCACATTTGCAAGTGTGCATTCCTCATTTTCTTCTGGGGGGAGCCCATCCTCACTCAGTAGCTCACAGAATATCATCCCATGGCTACGGAGAGCAAAGCCCCGCTGCTGACATTATTGGCACGGCCATATTTACCCCCAGGCTGTGTTTGTCCCTGTTTGAACCCTGGATTTTCCCCTGGGAGGGCTGACGGAGCAGTCCCTGCGCTGTAGTCGCTCGTGGTGGCCCAGGCTCGCCCCCCCGGGCGCCCGTCTGGGCACGCAGAGGACGCGGGGCCGGAGGCCAGCGGTGCCTCCCCGGGCTGCCCATCACGTCCCGACAGCACTGGCCAGGGCTGGGACAGGCGGGCCTCCTCGCTGCCAGCAGGGGGGAGTCACCAACTACATTTACGTTTCGCTTTTGCTCCCGAGGCTGAGGGTTGTGAAATGTCCCCGTATCCTGGGTTTGTGCCTGTTCTTCCTCTGCCGCCGGCACTGCACCTTCCTGTGCTACCCGCGCCGCATACTTATTTCTGGAGGAATTGCAGAGGAATCGCAGCCCTGCTCTGAAGAGGCGACGCAGTGGTTACTAGGTGGGGGGACTCTAGCTTCGCCCAAACTTTCGCTTTTGTGGCCGACTTTTAGGCTGCGTTCTAGCTTTAAATAGCGACTTTCAAGGTCTAGAGCAGCTCCTTGAAAACGGACTCGACCCCTGGTTTTGTCTTCTGTTCTGGGGAAAGCAAGGATCAAACACTTCGTTCTTACCCTTTACCCACAGACCGTGTGCTGCTCCCATAATACAGTGTTCCACCAGGAAAATACAAATACCTCTGGGTGTTCATACGTAATTTGTCATTAACGAAACACTGCCACTTCCAAGTTTAAATAGCAAAATAAGGATCCATAAAATAATGGCTAGCTTATGCAATTTTTTTTCTTCTTGGCTTTTTCACGTCAAATGTGTCTAATGGCATTCTTATACATATAAACAGCATTGATATATTGCGAAAGAGTGCTATCCAGCAGATTAATCTAGCTAAACAGCAGCAACAATGAATTGAAGATATTTATGTGAATAAACATGAAAAATTAACTGCATAATATTTGAAACAATCCATCATCTGTTCCTCATCAATGCTCACATAATTATGAGGTTATTCATAAGAATATGAATTTTTCACACATAATTATAAAATGTCCAAAAATTTATCTCAGAAATATTTTTTACAATTTACAGGGTGTTTTTAAAGTAAGCGTTCTTACATATTCACTCAAAATGCAGAAGGAGTAGTATATGATTGAAGTGATTTGTCACACTCACTAGAAATCAATCACATGTAACTGAATTGGTTTTATGAGTCAAGAAACCTGAAAGCTGAAATGAGCTTGCAGTAAACGTTTGAAAGTTGAGCATACAATCTGTATGACGATATTGATCTACCAGCAAGAAAGGATTTGCTGACACAAAAAACCAGTTGATTTTTTGTGTGATGTGGTCATTATTAATAATTAAATTTTCATTTTGCTGTTTTGGGTTTTTGTTGCTGAGAAGGGAGGTGAGATTAGTACTTCTAATCTCTTTTTCAATTTTTTATCTTTTGAATGTTTTTCAGTACTGATATAAGAATGCTTACAGAATGAACAATCGTTAAAGTTTATGACAATATGTTTTAAATACTAATTGAGCAAAAAATAGGTAGCTGAGGGGAGAATTTAAACTTTTGTTATGGTCCTGTTTACTTGAAGATAGATGGCACTGGTAAATCTGCTTGATTGTTGTGGCAGTATTTTCACAGTGGAAGAATATAGTTTTATTTATTAAAAGAATATAGTTATTGAAACAGTACAGAAAGCATAAAAGGAAGTGCAGAAAACAGATTTTCTTTTTATGATATTCAGAGTTATCTGTTGTCTTGGAGATCCAGCCTCCTGACACAAGTTCATGCAAAAGTAGGTGGGGGTTCACCCTTTTCAGCTGTTCGCTTATGTGGAAAAAAAAGAGTTGCTATGTCATACAGTACACATTCTCTGAGTTGTTTATATAAACCACATGCTGGGTTATTCTCAAGCACTAAAGGCTGGCATGCAAAACGTCAAAGCTCTGAAGGCAATCAGAAAGGATGGAGGGAATCTGTTATTACAGTGCTTATACAGCTAATGTTTCTAAACCCATCTCTTTGGAACAAAGCTTTTGGGTGTGTACTGAACTGCACCTGCATGAATAATCTAATTTAAGACTATAAAGCCCATATACATGCTTACAGATAAGTACCATTTAAAACATTTCCCTGTTGCAAAATAATGTGTGATTCAGTTCGAGCATGAAAACTCAAAGTTTTAGGATGGGTGCCCTCGGGCCAAGCACCTGAGACATCTTCCACACAGGTTCGGCAGGGAGATCAGCCATGTAATGCCACAGCCTGGCAGCCCAGGCTTGCATGACACAAAAAGATGGTCCTTGTTCTCTCTGTGCTGATCAGAAGGGTCTGCTTGAAAAACAGAGGCAAGTACACCTACAGGAGGGCTGTTTTGGGTAGTTCACTCATTTGACACTGGCTGTATTTTTTTGACCAATATCATTATGGTTATGTGAGTTGATTTGAAGTAGATTTTGCAATAGACCTTAGAGGTGAATCCATTCTCAATGCTAAACATACCACAATCTTTAACTGTAATAATTTCTTTCATAATTACCTCAGTCTCTGATTCAGAGGAAACAAACAAAAAACAAGCAGGTATTTAATCTCTTACGTGACTGCAACATTCCAGGTCAAATGGGGATGTAAGGCAGAGTAACCAATATTTGTCTTCAATCAATTTCACTTCAGTTTCATCTCTTGTTGAATGCTGCCAAAATAAATGGCTAGTACAGCCAACCTCAGATGTTAGTTTAAATGAGTCATTCATTGTTTGCATAGCGGGTCAGATAATTGTTATTTAGTTTACCAGCATCTTGTCTCGTTTCTTTGAAGCAGTGATGAAAATAAATAATTTTTGAGGCAATGCAAGTGGATAATCTCCAGCATCAGCGTGGCATGCTCGAAAACTCACAGAGCTCTCACTTTGCTTTCTGTGAGTGACTTAATCCCTGTGTTTCATATGGACTGCTATTTGCAACGATTTTGACAACTGGGGATAAATACCAGGAGCAAATATTTTTGGCATCATACAGCTGTTATTTAAACAAAAATCATCATGATTTTCTTCCATTCTTGTGGTTTCCATTCTTTGAGTTCAACATGATCTGGACATTCCCAGAATGGAATAAAAGGAAAAAGAGAAATAAAAATGGGCAGGGTGGGGCAGGACAGGGAAGGGAGCCTAAATTTGTAAGCCTAAAAGCTAGATATGAAATATAAGATAAAATGCATCCTACCTTCCATCAAAAGCTACACTAACTACACAGAGACATTTTATACTTCTGTAGAAGGGAGCTGAGAGCTGCTGATGCCCTTGTGGAGGGGTGATTATAGCCCCCTCAGAGGGACTGGGCAGAAAGCTACTGAAATTGCCCATGATCACAGACCTCTGGATATTTCACACAAAAATTGTGTCTATATGGATGTCTGACTTTCTATGCATTTAGTATTTTGAGCTAAATGTGCATCTTGGGAGTGCCTGGATCTTCCACGACAGGACTGCAATAGCCTGGGTACTGATGAGGTGTGTGGTGGTGGAGGACTGACACTGATGAAGATTTGCAGGAAGATTTGGGGAATTCTTCAGTTGCAGGATGACAGGAAGCTCTGAGGTAGAAGACAAAAACCACCTGATGTGGTTCATGGAAGAGAAAGGTAGAACTGACTCCTTTGGTGTCACTGCTGGTGAGCAGCAGATGAATGGCAGTGCATCCCGAAGGCTGCCTCCCATGAAAGGAGAGGTCAGGCCGTCTGCTGGTGAGAAGATCTATCTCCTCTGTTCTTCCTTTCCCAGTTCTCCTTTAAGAGAAGTTGTAAGATTTATGGTGAAAAAGTAATACACTACTCAATCATTATTTGACTGAGGTATATTACAGAAAAGAAACACTGTGAGGCACTTTCCCATGTTGAAGATTAATGGCCTTAAAATTCTGCTTTAATATCTATGAGTGCAATAAAATATACAAAATAAATATATACAATACTCCATTTTTCTGAGTAGAAATAGCTAGATCACTCCTAAATTCTTGTTATTAAATTTGACAGTATTACTGCCTTTCAAAATATTCAACACCTGACGTTCTTTAGAGAAAAAAAATCATATTTTTTTAAGTATTGTATAAAAAAACAGAATAAAATTTATGCTGTGCCAAGCAGCCCACACAGGTCTCATTGTCCTGGAACTGAAAGGAGAAAACAAGATGGAGGGATGTGGTTTATATAAGCCTCACGTTTATTAACTGAACTTGCCTGGGAATTGTGCAGCAATAAACTTCACATTGGGGATCATGTTTCCTTATGGAGCTATTTCTGCTCCATAAATAGCTGCCTTCCCCCTTCCCCTGACCGGACCCCCAGTACCTTTCCTCATACAGACACGATGTGTCATCCCAGCTTGTTTTGAGGATGTCTTCCTCTTAATCTCCTTCCAGCTCAAATTTAAGAGGAGGTTGAGCCCCTTCTGGAAGGTGAACCCATATGATATTCCTGAAATGTGCTGCTTGTCAACAACTGATCATGTGCCTCCTTGCCTCTCCTGCTTTGTCCTTGGTGCTACATGGAGCAGAGAAACCTCATACTGTGGAGGTATCTCAGTGACACGGTGAATAATCCTTTCTGGTTTTCCTATAGACATGGTTAGAGTAATCTCTGCAATAGGCCCCCAAAACACATGTCTGTGTTAAGCTGAGGACTGAATATCACACCTAGGTGTGACAGGGTTTTGTGATGGTGAAAAACACTCTAGGACTTTCTCAAAGGCCAGCAGAAAACATTGAGGTCCCATACATCGGATGGTTCAAGTTGTGCTTCATCCCTGTTTCAAATCAAAAAAAGTGTGAGTGCTTAAAGGAATATTTATTTTTTTTTCCTATCTGTTTAGAGTCTGGTAACATTTAAGCTTGAGACATTTATGTTTCTGTCATAAAAGTCTGCTACTAAGATACATTGCACAAAACTTGCCTCACTTCGGTGTGCTAAGGAGTTTGCTAAAGGTGATTATTAACTGTGAATATATTCCTATTCAAGTTTGCTGCAGCAGAATATTAGGATTCTTTGAGAGAAACATAGCCTTTGTTCATGCTCCTTGCAATCAGATTTTAAACATGTAGGACAAGAGTAAGAAGCCAAAGACTGGTCTTATAAAATTTGAATCAGCATAAGACATTATTTTAAACATATTGCACTTATATCTACTATTTATTATTTACTGTAAGTGTGAAGAAGCTAAATAGGAAAAGGACCTGTTTACTACCCCTGCAATACTCATCTTCCAAGATGCAATTAAAATAAAGCAATGTCATCTGCATTGGATATGCTCGTCTTTTAAAATTCTGTACTGCAACTTCATAAGCTGGTCAGTGGCAAACAGCTCTCATCTGGAATGCTGACGTGGCGTCTGCTGTCAGACGTCTTTCCTAATAAGGTAAATCACACAGTGTTTGGACAATCGAACTAAATTCAGGGAATGATGTCCATTTTAAGCTCCCTCTGCCAAAAGACACTAGCAAACCACAGGTTAAAGTTCATGTCCACCAATAATACATTGCCAATCCAACAAGAAACACAGTCAGGATGTATTGGTTACCTCTGACAAAACTATATTATTATTTTTAAATGACAGTTTTGCTTTAAAACAGTCATCTTTCTGTCATTTGAGAAAGGTTATCTGAAGCAGCTTGGAAATAGCCTGTTTTTTCAGAGCTTTTTTCTTGTTTCTTTTTTCTTTTTTTTTTTTTTAAATAATTTTATTTCTTAGGTATAGGACTAAGCAGTCTGCTTTTAGTTTGTTAGAAACAAGAAGGAAATGTCATGGCTTCTGCATATGGCCTGTCCTTGTCAGTGTCCCATTGATTGTCTGGAATTTCTTGAAATTAATGCAAAGCACTGTACCAAATAGTTGTATTGTATGCTCTTTTTAAAATTTTACTGGTGGGTTATTTTTAAGTAAGTGTACAGGTGATAAATATTATTCTTTATGAGAATATACTTATGTACAAGGTGTGGCACTGTGTAGAAATAAATAGTTCAAACTTGGATCATATAAAGCTTATGTATGGGTCAATAGAGGTGCAGATATATGGGAATAACTGCAGATAGATAAAAGGATATGAGATAGACTCTAATCCTTCAGGTTAGTAACTGTCTCTCTTATCTCCCTACCTACCTCCTATCTAATGGTTTTACAGTGCCATGCAGGCTCATACTACTTATGAATTTTCCATATAAAATCAATGTCAAGGTGAAGATAGTTACTGAGCTATTCAAAATCTCTCAGTCTTCTTCCTTTTGAGAGTAAGATCTTCTCATTGCTTGGTTTTGAATTTTTATAAAACTTGATTTTCATTGGTAAGTATTTATAAGGAGAGATCTTTAGCCCAATAGGCATAATTTCTGTGTTTGTGTTGGGTTTTTTTTCAAAGAGCAAGATTTCCCACACTGTTCTGACCTGTGAAAGCACCTTATCTTCTCCAGGGGCTGGTGACATCTGTTCAGCTCAGACTGCTCCATCCCTAGCTCCAACATGGCCTCTGTCCAGCATCACCCCAAAGCAGAGCAATTACTAAAGGTGCTTACATAGAAAACTGCAAAACCGGACCTCATGAAATTCCTTGGAAAACAGTGATCATGTCTTAAATGTGTGCCAGAGGATCATAGAGAGCCAGGGAATGGATTTAGAGCACAATATATAGACTAGAACATGACCTTAAAGCACTCAGATATTGATACTTGATTTAAGACTATTATGATTATGCTATTGATTAATACCCCACTTAGCATTCATGCAGTACAATTAATGCAAGGACATTGATTTCCACACCAGAATGACTATACTTATGATGAAGCAACAAAAATAATTTTTTCACATGCCAGAGTGAAAAGAATTACTCTAATGTATTAATTCTACTTGTCTCCCAATACTAATAAAAGGGAAATTCTACTTTGAGACTTCAAACAATTTGATAAATTAAATCTTTTAAGAGCTTTAATGAAATCTGAGTGTGTCAAACCAAATGAGAAATTGAATAGTTTGAAGAGACGTAAGTTCAAAAGGTGAATGCTTAAGCAGGGCAAAATAGTACTTAAACATACGCAGAGCTGAGATTATGTTTCCCACTGTGTGGCTGTCTTCGGAAATCTGAAGAATTATGGGTGGTTTTAATAATTTAAGCCAGAAAAAGACGTCTAGATACTCAGTTAAATATATCATACATGATAAAATACAAAATATTTTTGATGCTTCCTTTGCAGTTTTCACTCTATCAGCTACTGAGTCACAGTATCACAGAATCACAGAATCAACTAGGTTAGAAAAGACCTTCAAGATCATAAAGTCCAACCATTTCCCTAGGACTGCCAAGTCTGTCACAAATTGGTATTTTCAAGAGAAATTTTCTGCAAGAGTATTGGTTGATTTCAGTAGAAGTCAGAAGAAGACACATGAATATGGAAATTAAGCATTTGTAGTACATTTTTCTGGGACACAATACCAAGACATTTATGAGATCCAAAACAGGACAAAAATCTAAATAACTGTGCATGCATATCCTCTTTTGGATCATCAGCCATAGGACCAATCTGATAGTGTGTCTCAGCTGCAATTGCATAGCTATGTGTTAGCAAGGAGGACACAGCACGGAAGAGGAGCAAATGCTCAGTACTTTGTCAGCCATCTGTGTAAAAGAGCTTTTTCTCTGCTTCTGTGGGTTGCAGTGCTGAGAAAGGCCCTGGCCTTGTGAATGGATCTGTGCATGGGGTTTATTGTGTGAACCTATATCCAAGTGATTAAACAGAAACAAATCTGCAACAGAATTTCAATTTTATGTGACAATTGTACTACTTGCTTAATTGTGAAAAAGATCTTAGTGCTTCCTCTCCTAAAACAGATGCCAAGAGTAGACCACTTGGTCAAAGCTACAGATACGAAGCTTCTTTTCCCACAGGGCTGAAATGCGAGGGTGGATGCTGTTTCTTGATAAAAGGAATCTGAGCTTCAGGCCTTTTCAAATGCATACAACTGTCTCTTGGCTTTATGAACTATGATCTAAACAGAGAAATACGGAAAAAAAGATGAAGTAGCAGAAGATCTGAGAGTACAATCTAATATTCACTTTGCACAATTGTGGTATGAGTTCCCTTGAAATTATATGATGCATTTGCCAGCTAAGTAAATACAGATTCAATTCATTTTGTTCATTGTTAATCCTGCATCTAACAGACATACCAAATCTATCACAAATATAACACTTGGAACATCTTAACACTGCAATCATTAAACCTCTACTGAAGGTAAAATACTCAGTGCAAGAAGAAAGTAAACGTGGATCTCTCAAAAAATCTATGGGAATTCAGCAAATACATCAAATATAAGACAAAATGTTTTCCTTATGATCAGACACTAAAAATGCATCTTTAACCAACTTTTCCATAAATCCTTCATCTGTCTTAATCTTGTCTATTATTGGCCAGAGTACTTGTTTTAACAATTACTAAATACAAAGTTGGATGTCTTCTTTACTAGAATATCCATTTGTTTATATAGCTTGCAGTTTCCTGTCATAGCTGGGAACTCATTTCCACCTGGGAGGAGCCTTACAGTGCATATAAATTGGGCTGCACTGGTCATTGATGGTAGAGAATCAGGCAGACTTTTTGTAGTGAATAAACACTATTAAGTATTGATTAGCTATGAACAACAATGATATGCAGTCATCTGTAGACCAGTGTAAAATTTACTGTGAGTAGGCTTTTACACAGAAAGTCTAATGTATTGTTTTCCTGTGGCCTTTTATTTTCACATTTAAGAAAAGGGTAAAATGTAATCCCTTTAATGTAACTTAATTTTATCCCTATTAATTAATTTAGTCCATATTAATTATTTTATATTTTTTTTCCATTTTGACAGAAGAGGCAGTTTAACTGAGGTGTTCTATGTTTTTTCATGAGTTTACAAATCACAGAGCTTAAACTCACACAGCTGTGCCTCCTGCAGAAGAGTCAGCTCTGAGTCTCCACCCCTTCCAGGGTCGGTGAGGACATGGGGGAGAAGCTATGACCAGGCATAAAGGGGAAGGAACTCCCAGGAAAAGCCATCGCATGAGGATTTCTTTCCCATTTCCAAAGAGTGATAAATCCAATCACCAGATCTCTCCAATTCCAGCCAGTCCCTTTCTCTGTTATTTCCCTTCTTGTGGCTGCAGATTTGCCCCTCCATCTTGAACTGACAAAGTTCAATTTTGTTTACACTGCTGAGAAGGGTTGGGTTGGCTATGAAAAGTCCGTTTTTTTTTTTCCCCAACTAAAATACAGTTTCAATGAAGTGGAATTATTTGGCTTTTTTCTTCATCTAAAAATCTAACTATCATAAAACTGAAGTGTCTTAAGAAAACTTAAAAAAAAAAAAAAGGTTCTGTTGTCCTTGTGCTTTTTAATTTTATTATTTTATTTTATTTTATTTTATTTTATTCAGAAATAAGAACTCTACTTTGGCTTGCTTGAAGCTGTTCAATCCTCTCTACAGACCACAGTCCATCTGACACTGTATTACATAAACTTCAGACCATGGAGGGAAGAGGCACAAAAAGGGAATACATATTTCTCTCCGATAGTTTTCAGCACACGTTCACAGTTGTCAGAGTCTTACCTTCTTTTTATTCCTGCTCTCCCTGTTTTTGGGAAGTGGAACATCTGTCAAAGAACAAGAAAGGCAATACCCAGGCAGTTAGCTATATCCCAAATAGTGAGACCAGATTGTATGTAAATTAGTTACACGGTAAAGTAATAACCTCTTCAAATGACTGATAATAACACTTACAAATTCTTGGAACAGCCCTGCTGGCTGAAGAGAAGTAAATCAAACTGAAAAACAGAAGAAGACCAGCATGACAAATAGTGTCTAGTTGATCACATTTCTTTCCTCAGGAAAATTCTTCCATTAATCCAAATGTAGGTATAATTTAATATTGAAAACTTCCAGAAGGGTAAAAAGTAAATAAAGGACAAACTGTACCAGGAAAATATGACTGGATGATTTGACAGCATTACAGAAATAGTCCGATTAAGAAAACATTCCATTTGAGGGACCATTACTTAGAAGCAATCTGATTCATAGTTTGTTTTTGTTTTGTTTTTCTTTCATAGCATTTAGGTCAAAAGGGATCACTGGAAAATCCAGGCCATCCTCCTGTTTGCGAAGCGACTTTACATTTCACCCTTTTACTCACTTTACATGTAAAACCTCTTGCCTTTTTTTTTTTTGTCTGTTGCATTCCCTGTGTTTGGCTGATGTGTATTCAGAATCATTCAGTCTTGAGCTGAAGAACCAAGGAAGGTTTATTCTGCCACCCCCCTTGGGAGTTCACCTCAGTAGTTTGTCATTTTCACTCAATATCTTCACCAATTTTTGTGCTTTGACTTTCACTGATGACATGACATACTTAGGTATTTAGTAAGGCACTTGCTACATTTAATACTGGAATCACTTTATTTGGAATGGTGTAGAGAATTATGATTAGAATTATTGATAAACTCCAAGATTTCTTAGGAAAGGCTTCTTTCTGCCTTCCAAGCAAATATTCTCAAATATTGTGCAACTTCTCCTATTTTCACATGCTCAGAATCTTAAACTCAGGCTACTTTACAGCAGGTTTCACAAGCCATTTGCAAAGTGCAAATCTGAGCCAATACCTTTGCTCTGTGCTTTATCTGAACAAGAATTTATGGAAAAGGGGAGGAGAGGAAGAGGTGGAGGGTGAGATGCTATGCCCAAATTGGTAAGTGCCCTTCTGGTGTCTGAGAGATGGGTTGAAATACTTGCATTTTGTTCATCTGAGAGACTGGGAATCGGGCATCCTGTAGCTCACACTTGCCTGTTATAATGCTTTTACACAGCAGCTGCCTTGTTTCTGTCTTTTGGAGCTGTTTCAGTTTCCAAGCATGATTAAGTAAGCACTGATGCTGAGGCTTGATCTTAGCTCTCCCACTCGGCAGAGAAATGCACCAGCTGAACTTCACTTTCTGTCAGCACCTTGTTCCTCCTTTTTTTATAGCAAAAAATAATCTTGAAGTACAGATGTATCATGACAGACAATTAAATTATTTCACCTTAGTGAGATATCCCCATGGCAGAATGTGGTTTTGGAGCATCCCAGCTGTAAGTTAAAATACAGTAGTTTAAATTACAGTGGAGATGAGATAGACTCATAAATTTCAGCTCACAGCTAAGATAAGTGAAAAAAGCAGCCCTGAAATGACCTTGCAGTCAACTAGGAAGAGGTAACCTCTCAAACTCTCACAACTGGAGTACTTTTGGTTACATGTCTATGTACCAGGCTTCATACAAAAAATGAAATTTTATACAAGTTGAAAGGTTTTCTAGGACTGTGGATTTGCTTTCACTTAGACTTACCATTCAATTGTTTTTCTACTTAATTACATTTTCCTTGAAACACTTATTCATACAAAATAACTGGCAAACAGCATATGTAAACGCAATTTAAAACCTTGCTTTAAAAGTTTTGTATTTGGTTTCTCAATTTCTAATGAATGCATAGTCTTGGAAACAGCTTAGTCCATGTGAAACTGTCAGCTACAGACACCTAATTCAAATTTAAATTGAACAAGAGCTAATCAGCAATTGATTAATCCTTTGTAACAGCAAATATTTTTCCCATTCCTTGCTAATTGACAGAACTGCCAGGTGCCATACAGAACAATAAGTGACTTTTTCTCTCTCCCTACATCTCCCCCAGGTACAGCATGAACCCAAATTTTGGCTCCAATTTGGCTCCAAACTCACACTGTTTCAGGAGGTGGGAGGGAAGTAAGTTTGGATTGAAACGTTTTTGCCAAAGCCAATCCTACTAGCAGTCCAATCTTCTTTCTAAAAGAGACGTTCTAGGTAATGTCAGAGTTTCCATGTTTTCCCACATTGTGGCAGACCTTGTAAAGGTTTTGTTTGTGCTTGATTTACTGTATGTGCACCATATGATCTGCTTTACTAAAGACATGTTGCTGAGCAAGATAGAAGGTGGCCTTATCCCATCTGTCATGTTCTGGGTCAGGTAGAAACATCTGGCAGAGGGGAGGTTGCACCTTCCTGGGGAGCAGCCCAGCATTTGAATACAGAGACAAGCCATGGGCTCAGCAGGGAGATGGCAACATGCATCAGGGCTGGGAGGCTCCTGAGTCATGGGCAGGACACAGGCCAACAGCCAGCCTTTGAAGGTGTTTGGAAAAAATCACTTTGCAGCTCAGGCAGGACAACATGAACACTGACACAACTCAGGAAGGCACTGAAAGTTGCTGGGCTGAGAACAAGCCTGGGATGAAGGGCCAGTCCTGAATGGTGGTGTACACAGAAGGGAGACTGGTTTCCTAACTCTCTGTCTAGACTAAAAGAGCTGAGTTTTCTCTGTTTCAAAAGTTTTGAGTAAAAGAGTAGTAGAGCTTTGAAATAATTTTTATTTTACATTGGTCATTGTGAAGAAAAAGTGTGTAGGGTCAGCTTTAAAGCTCTGTCAGACATGTATGTAGTCTGTAGTTCACGTAACCTACAGTGCTCTAAAAGAATTTCTTTGAAAATCATTTCCTCTAATAATCTTCACTGAATATGACCTGAAGTAGGAGGGAGAATCATCAAAGAAAATTTTCTGGAACCAATTTTACATTGTACCTTAACATGCCTATCTAGTTCTAATACTTAATAACTTTTTCTTTTTCTTTTTCTTTTTCTTTTTCTTTTTCTTTTTCTTTTTCTTTTTCTTTTTCTTTTTCTTTTTCTTTTTCTCTTTCTTTTTCTTTTTCTCTTTCTTTTTCTTTCTTTTTTTCTTTNACTTGTATTACACATATGGTCAGATTAGGTGATGGTAATGGTCTTCTTTCAGCTACTGAGTCTGATATCATGGAGTTTTGCAGCTATGCGAGGTGTGAACTTGTCTGAAACTTCCATTTGAAACAAGCAGAATATAAAAAAAATGAAAGGGCCTGGAAGTGTTTGTTGCTCATTGCTTTTTCCACAATTCCTTTCCTATTTGTATCCAATGACAGACGGTATTAAGGACCTGAAAAACTTGATCTAACTTTGAAGTTAGCCCTTTATTGAACTGGGGTAGATAAGGTGACCTGCAGAAGCCTTGTCCAACTTCAATTATTTTCTGATCCTATAACTCAAATTGTCCCCTCATCCGTTGAATTTACATTTTCTTACCTGAATTTCATAGAATTAAAGAAAACCCCCAAACAAACCATCATTTACCCAAAATAAGAATTTATCTTTGTAAGGTTGTGTTGAGTTGTTTCAGACAATCATGATGATAATTTTTCATTATTAGAATTCCAGTTAATGTCTGTTACCTAGAAGAATCCAAGATGAAAGAAAACATAAAAGGCTTTAGGTTGGTAATATATTTATTTTGATGCTTTGTTCTTTTATTAGTACAAATTCACCACAAAAAGAAGATGCATGCTCTGATATTGCCATTGCTCAGAATCCAGCTACACATCTATGCTGCTGTATGTTAATTACAGAAAGAGAAGCCCATGAGATTATCTGAGCTAAACTGTTTCAACCAAACTGTTAGCTTTTATGTTATTCTGGTAAATCTTATGTTGCCATTTAGGAATTAAGATAGGTAATACATGTTAGATCTCTCAAATATCAGAGAAGTTTCTTCTGCTGGTTCATTTTTGCTACCTAGATTGCCAAATCTCTCAGTTTAGCTGATTGAAAAATCTCTAGATTTTTCTATGTGCCAAGAGAAAATATTTTATGGAAGCTACTGAGAAAAAAGTTTTATTTTCAATATGTGCCAATTTTTCACTGTATGTCCAAAAATACACTATAATGCATGAAGGATAATAGTCCATTTAGTATGTGCCATTGCACTATTTACTTCACATTATGACACATGCCAGACTCTTCTTTCACTTCCTTTCTGCATCCAGTCAATCTTTGCCATAAACAATTTGTAAAACCTGGTAAAAATACTCCAGAATATAATTTTTTTTTTGTGGTCTAACTCCTTTTTCTATTTTTTCCAAGTTTTTTTGTCCAGGGATTATCTCTAAAGTCTCCTTAAATCTTTCCTTTGCATCTGTATTCATTCTCCCCATTTCACATTCTAACAAAATGCACACCAGTGTTACATTCAGCAGCAACAGCAGTAACTTCCCTGTTCTGGGTGGTTTCCCTAAGGTTTCTATTTCAAACTGAATTTTGAACTTTCTCTACCATTTAAGAAAAGTTCTTTGAGCATTAAACGTATTCTTCTGGAACACAGCCAGTAGAAAATAATCATTGGTTTCTTTGAAAAGCAGATCCAAGTTACTTTTAACAAGCTGATTTGAAAAGGAAACATTAATTTCAGCTGTTTGTAATCCATTTTTGTCACATCCTACTTCCAAAGCAGCTTGCTAGCTACACTTCTTCAAATGAAGTCTGTCTGAAAGATTACAGCAAGGTAAAATGTGTAAGATTAAAAGGATAACACCGAAGTGAACATTCAAGGCCAAATTAAGAATGGTTTAAAAACACCAGTTTCACAAAGGTCACTGAGGCTCCAGTAATGAGCTTTACAAAACTGCTGAGATTAATAAAATTTGCCAGACCTCCAGCTAGACTCCTGCTTTCCAAACTACCTACAAAACACTCACATGTTACTGGAGAGCAACACCTCGGAATAATTCCACATGTGTCTCTGGGTAACAGCTTGGACCTCATAAATCTCTCTTGTTTCAGCTGTTTCAGCACTCTTACTGAAGACCTCAGCTGATCCAGAGGAACATGCAAATTTTCTAACCTAAGCACAAGACTATTGCAGCGCTGTAATGGTCCCCAGTTTGTCCTCCTATGAGAAAGTATCTCTTCCAATTCATGGCAGGGCTGGTCTGGGACCCTCCTGTTTCATGCCCTCAAATTAGGATGAGTACCAGAAGCAAAACATGGGGGTTTTGCTTTTATCCTACTGCAGCCTACACTCTGTCCTTCCTCAGCACACAGGGCCCCTCATCCCAGATGTGCTACAGATGGACTTCCCTGTTGGGCCGCTTCTGTGAACAGTTTCTACGTTTTAGTATAAATAATATGTTGTGATATACAGCAGCAGTTTTAAATTTACCTTACAATGTGGCACACACTTTGTCACAGTAATAATTTTCCTTGAAATCCATCATGAATTAACTTTTTTTCATAAACGTTGTGATGTCTCTGAAGACATTTTATTAGTATGGAAATTCTCTACATATTTCTTAACGAGAACATGTGTGGGGTTTTTTGAATTGTTTTGTGGCATCAGTAATATGTATGCTCTGTCCTTTTTTTGTGCTAAGCACCCAGACAAGTAATCAAAACTATCAAAAGGTCTAGAAGTAATTGCACATATCCCTATTTGTGTTGCTTTGATCAAAGATCAGATCAGTGAGCTACTGCTGAAATAATTTCATTACAGTTTCTAGAAATAAGTAGTTGTAATGGAAGCACAAATGAAGAAAACAAAGAAGATAAAAATGAACATTAACTTCACTATCTGAACATTTATATACCTGAATATGTATTAGCCACTCTATTTATTCCATATTATGGAATAAATAACACCATCATCCTCAGAGTCATGGTGTAAGTTGTCATTTTGAGGGCAGTTATTAAAGTAGATATAAATGAACTTTGGACTTTAACTGATGAATCTGAGACTACAATATTAAAGAATATCCTCTATAACTTTCACTCCACCTTTTGTGACATACATGGTTCTCATTTCCTTTATCCCAGGAGTATATCCTGTCTCTCAATTTACTTTCATTGACTTATTAACCCACATAAACAGAGGAGAGACTAAGAGAAAAGTAATCTGCTTGAAATCACACAGGAACATCATAAAAACTGGAAAGCAAAGCTCTGAGCCCCCAAAGGTTAAGCAGACAGAAAAATCACATATCACCTGAATCCAGCAACAATTCAATTATTATAATAAGTATGTGGTGACTCAAAGCAGAAAGAAAAGGTATTAGAAAAGAAAAGCAGAAAATTTTTATTCCTCAAGAAAAAAAACACTCTGCAAAAAAAAAGATAATATTAAAAGTTATTATAATCCTGCATGGTAAGAAGTCACTTACTTCTGGGTAAAGTAATAAGACAATCAAGTCAATGTAAACTATTTTAAAATAAAAACAAGTTCATTTAAAAACACCATTTACTCATCATTAGAGTAAATTAATATATATGGTATGTGATGATGGGAGCAAAATGAGTTATGAAAATCAGTGCTAATGAATGCAGAGCAATGTACAGAGAGAAAAATAACTAAATATACCATAAATAATTAAACTAGCTACTTGCATGCCCATATACACACACATGCATATGTGGTGATGGGTTCTGTGTTAAGGATTACTGTTCAGGGAAAAGATTTTGGAGTTATTATTCATATTTCTATGAACAGTTCAGTATTGGCCACAGAAGCAGCCCAAATAGTATGAATTACAAGGAGAAGCACAGGGTGAAAAAGAAGCAGTTTCATTATGTGACTGAATCCACAGTGAAGCCCTGTCTTGACTACATGGTACTGTTCTCTTCTCTGCATCTCAAAATTGCTGAGGCAGAACTGAAAAAGATTCAAAGAAAGAAGACAAGGGTGACAAAGGGTCTGGAAAGCTGCCATGAAAGTAATGATTCAATAAGGTAGGTCTCTTCATCCAGGAAAAGAGACAGCTGGGCAAGGATATGAGAGAGGTCTGTAAAAACCTCAGAGGGCACAGAAACATGAACAGAAAACAGTTGTTCCTTGTGTTTCATAATATGGGAACTAAGAGCCATCAAATCAGATTATCAGTAGTCAAGGTGCAAAATGGACAACAGCAAGTATCAAAATGGTGGAACTTATTTCCTCAAGATGACATGGATATAAAAAAAATATGTTGCTTCAAAATGCAAGTACACTGATTCATACATGGAATAAATCCATCAAAGGCAAGCTGGAGGCAATCTAAACCCAAAAGAACAAGTTAAGGATTATTAATTATTGACCTGGTGAATCATAGCTGGCTACAAGTTAGTGTATTTTTGGGAAAATTATCTTGTACCCTTTGCTACATATCTATTGTTTTTGATGATGGTATCAATCAGGATGGACAGCCATTCTTGTGGAAAGTACGACTATCTTTCTATCAGGTCTGTTTGAAGCAGGGATTTTGAATAAATTGCTCAACATTACAACTACATTGGACAATATTTAGAAAGATATAGAGAAAGCCATTAGCATAAATATCTGGTTGAATTCTAACTGTTTTCTGAACTTATTTTCTTAGATAAATTCATTCTAGCAATGCCCACACTCTTTGATATTATGCTTTCTGAAAGCTCTCCAAATGTTAATTCTCTTTAAGCTTTAAAATTTAATGAAAAATATCTTTCCTCCTGTTCCTGATGGAAACAGGACTTAACATGACCATATTATTGCCAAAGTGACCCATATTAATCGGGTTAGAAACACTACTTTGTATGCACTAGATCAGTTTTAGATAGATAATTCAACCCAACATATGAATATCAAGAGTCAACTGTTTAGGGAATTATTACCTATCTTCATAAAAGAAATCAATAATGCAAAGAATCCTTATATTTAAAGAAAGAAGGATCTGCAATCTGTTTCTGGATACTAACTGATTGTGAAGAAACTCAGATTTCAACACGGCAAATATTAGTCATCATATAAGATCATGATGTAATCTTCCCTTGAATTCTGAGTTCATTTTTGTCAAGTATTATGGTTATAACCAAAAGGGAAAATACAGAGCAGGACTCTATTAGAAATGAGAAGAGATAGAGAATCACTTTACAAAACAATACAAGTTGAAGAACTCTTGTGTGGGAAGGAAATTCAGAAGATAGGTAGATAGATTAATTGATAAATCTGAATGGTATAGACTATGAGGAGTCCAAAAACCTCCAAACCTACACCGAAAATCTATAGCCTTGCAGCCCAGTAAATATGGTGTTGCCATTCCTTGTAGATGCTACAAATTTTTGTAAATCTCTTAATGATATAGGTATATTTTATCAGTTAATTTAGTCCTCGATTCATAGAAACTAATTTTAAGCACATTTCTCATTAGTCTTTCATTGTAATACTATGACCATTTTTCCTATCCTGTCATTTAAAAAGAGAAAATGTTCCAAGAAAATAGAAGATCAAACTATTTTAAGTACTCAAACTTTCATTATTCTCTTTAATATTTCTGCTCTGTTTACCATTACCTATATCATCACTCCTTCTGATTTGATATCCCTTTATGAATATCTTGAAATAGGAATTAACTTTTGGCACTTTGACAGATGTTGTAGAGGGGAGTCAGTTGTCTTGTAACCCTTTTTTAATTGTATGAACATATGCTATGTAAAACAAAAATAATCTATTTTGTATTGTTTGTTTCAGTTTGTTTCTTGTTATTATTATGAGAATAAGTTGGCAGCAAAATGAGGACCTCTTGCTTCTTTTTGTATGGTGTAATGAGAGAAATAAAACCCTGGTGAAAGGGAAAGATGTTTTAATACTTTTGAAACTAAGAACGCTGTGCTCATGCCAACATTTCCTGAGCCCGAAAGATGCATACATGTTTGGATAATGAAACCACTAAAAAATAGCTCAAAATGGATTGAATAAATGTCAAACTCAGCCAAAACAAACTGACTGGTTTTAATGATTTTCACCAAATAATGGGCAAAGGGATTCTTGAGAGAGTCCTTCAAACAGAGAAGAGAGGGCAAATGTTAGTACTAGGGTCCCACATTCTCCCCCTTTAGCTTGTGAAAACTTCCTATGCCAGATGTCTGTGCACATGGAGGAAGGGGCTACAAATCGGGGAATCTGTTTGTTTTTCCATTTAAGTAGAATACTTTTTCAGAATTGTAAATTCAGAGAGCAGCAACACAGCTTGGCTAGGAATGCTTGCTTGAATTTCTCTGGAAACACTTATGCTACTCTTCTGAAAAAAAACCACACATACTTGGCCTACTGATAGACTTGGGCTGAAGCTGAAAGCACCCATGGGGTTGATTTGTGGGCTGCACAGTGGAGCAACTGCCCCCTCTTACATTTCCTTGTGATGGTCCAATAAATTCATCTCTCCCAGTGCCTGATGCTACTTAGAAGCCACAGAACGACAGTATTGTAGAAGGCCCTTGAGTACACTTAATTTTTTAAAAGGAATTTTTTTACAATTTGGCACACTTCAAGGATAAAAGAAATTGTGAGCTTTTCAGAAACACTCCCTATGTCCTGAAGAGTTATTTTGGGGAAAAAATTTGACACTACAATTGACGCTACATTTTCAATTCTTTTTAAGAGATAGAGCAGCAATATCATTCTATGATGTCAAAAGTTTAAAAATTACTTTATTCCTTCTGTAAATTGTGTATTAGAATTCCAAAAGGCCCCCACAAGAATCTATCACCTAATTAAGTTTAAGGAACAATATTTCACAATTGCTATTTATTCTGGCCGTTCTAAGCTGTTTTGGAGGGTGGTTGAAGGTTTCCATCACAGTAGCCAGAATATGTCTGATTTGTAAGATTAAACTGTTAGAGTCGGTTATCTCAGAGCATTATAATGACACTAATAAAAATGATCTCATACAGAATGATCATTGTGGTTGTCCATTATGCAGCACTTGTTCCATAAATGTGACTTTAAGAATGTGCTTGTGCTCATTTAGGCAAGCTTTAAAGTTTCTTAATAATGTTGCCATTTTAGACAATTTCTTTATGTTGTTGAAGAGTCAGTCAACTTCATCAGTTTTACCAATTTTAGGGACAAAATATTATGAGGATGTATAATGAGATTAAATAATGAGCTTAATTCAAATATTCTGACTTTAAATGTCAATGTTACAATATGGGAAAGTAATATAAATGAAATATGTATCTAATTCTTCTTTCCACAATAAAATGTCCCTAAAACTTTGCCTATACTTTATGTTGGTGTTCTGCGATGTGGTTACTGATAGTGGTATTGCCTATTCAGAATAAAGGGGACAATACCTAGATCAGTACATAAGTGTCAATAACTCCAAATACACACCTTTCGTTTAGGATAAGTTTATTTTTATTATTTGAAAGTGTGTTTCATTAAGATTTCTAGCCACACTAAAATTTCAGCAA
Organism: Aegotheles bennettii; assembly: GCA_013398125.1. Classification (NCBI taxonomy): domain Eukaryota; kingdom Metazoa; phylum Chordata; class Aves; order Caprimulgiformes; family Aegothelidae; genus Aegotheles; species Aegotheles bennettii. The sequence goes on from VZRW01005177.1 coordinate 78,320, forward strand.
CAAATCTGCACTCACCTTCTAGTCAAGCAAAAGGAGAAAATTCCGAAACAATGACATTTTAGAGCACCGTTTAAATAAAGCTGCATATGTTACATGCTTAACCCGATGCATTAAGGGATAATTGTTCAGAGTTTGGTAGGTGAGCCATAAGCAAATAACTCCTAAAGAAAACTGATGCATATATATACTTAGTCCAATGTAAACTGAACATCTGCACCTTTTAACTAATTTCTCTTTTTCTGACATCTTAGCTTCCCTGTGAAAGCTAATGCTCTCATCTTCTAGGGAGTGCAATGGAAATAAAGGTGTCTTGCTTACCATCAGAATGGCTTGAGCAACACAGGATTGGAAACACAACTTTGCTCAGTATAAATCACCAGTGCAATAAATTGTTAAGTACAGGCAATGTACGTAACATTCAGGTCAGCCTGAAATTAAGAAGGTAAAGTCAGAACAAACAATTACCTATAATAGTCCTCAGATGAGATTTTTCTGAAAATGCAAGAGTCCTTAAGGAGTAGCCACTTTCTCACTCCCAGAATTTGCTTGCCACCAAGTTCTGCAGGAGGATCGGCCTCACTTGGCACAACAGTTCCATATTCTACCCTCTCATCACCAAGGTGTTCCTGAAAGCACGGAATTATCTTAAATGACTCCTGTATTTGCACTTGAACCATAACCTTTGCACAGCTGCTTTGCTTTTTTCTAGGTACCTAGTTTTACAACGGGATCTTGTCATGTTGCTATTTGAAGAGCAACCAGCAAGGGGCATTGGTAACATGGAAGCAAAGGGTTTTAAATAGGCTGTAAGGAGAAATGATAACTAATACCAGCCTAGGAGGAAGTTCTAGTATTGGCCATGTGTTTTTTGTGCTGAATCAGGCTTGAAATCTGAAATATCACCAGAGTAGAAATTTGGATTTTAAAGCTACTCTTTTCTGATTAAGAATAGGTTTTGGCATTTCTGAATACAACTGTGTTCTTTCTGACTGTTGATTGAAATGCTGTGCTGTGAGCATAGTCCCTGAAGCAGTGCTTCCTTCTGTGCTCATCTGGGGTGGTGTGCCCAGCCTATCAGCTGTCATCCTTATGTGTTGTGGCTCCATGACCATGACCGTATGCCATGCCTGCCTGTCTATAGGTACCCTCCCTTTCACACTTCCTCTTCTTCAAATTCCCTATAGAAGATGTAGGAATTCTGTATATGAAAGGAGGTTGGAGGTGCAAAGAGAGGCACCAGTTTTATTCATATTCCACTGCGTATCACTATGGCAGGAAACCATGCAGCTGCAGCGTTTATAGTACACTAGTAAGAGTGTACATACTAGTAAGAGTATACTAGTAAGAGTGTACACTAGTAAGAGTGTACTGGTAATAGTACACTAGTAAGAGTGCACATTTTGAGAGCATAAATCAAAGAAGAACGATTATAGGTAAGTAACTTTTTTCCAAATATTTTATCTTTTTTTTTCCAGAAAATTGCAACCAGCTGTAAACCAGATGAGATTCTATCTTGCAGTTATCTCAGGAATAGAGTTTAAAAGCTGCTGTTCAGCAGGTATGACTTCAAGTGCTAACATCTTCTGGGAAACTATATTTATAATTATTCAGTGAGTGTAACTTCCATACAAAATTTCTGTTTAATGTATTCATTTAATAAAACAGCTTCACTACTTCACAGTAAATGAAATATATGGACCAGATTGAAACCAGAAGATAAGGTTGTCTGAACAGTTCTGTACTCAACTGCTCTTCATTCTAACAAAATGAAATTCTATTGCTGGTATGTCTCTCCTAGGATTCAAGAGTTTTTGCAAGCCAGAACAGTGAAAACAATTTTGTAATTTATCTTTTTAGATAATTTACAAATTACTCTGTATGGCTCTACCATACAGTAGAAAATTCACATCTTTCTACAGTTGACAGTTTTGCTGAAAATAATAATTGTAAAAACATTTTAAGGTCTACTTATTTTGTTATTTTTTATTGAAGAAAATCTCAATTGCAACAGGATGCTTGTCATGTTCATCCACATAATGTGCAGAATGTCTTTCAGCTTAGACCATTAATATTTCAGGGCTGACACCCATAAACTAACTGAAAACTGATATTTTTTAGGACTTGTTTATGGATACACTAAGATTTTTCTTAGAAATAGACATGAAAATTTAAAAATGAGTGTCTTTCATTTTATCTGAAGTAACGAGAAAACATGTTTTTACTTCTTTGATGCAGTTACTTAATTTGCCTAGAAGCAATCTGTAGGATAAATAGATTGACTTTGCTACCAAGGTGTGTAACTGCATTACAGATGACTACCCATGCTGCACAGAATGATGCAGGCGGTTTGTAATATGTGTTGTACATGTAACAGTGTAAGGATTTTGCCATTAACTCTTCTATGTCTTTTAGAAACCATAAAGGAATGGGAAGAAACCCCTACATTTTTGCTTTGTTGTTTTCAGTAAGAAGATCAAAGCACTTACTTCATATGAGAGATAATCAAACGTGAATTTTTAGAAAATGAAAATAAAAATCTATACAAAATGAGAACATTATTATGCATAAGCTATAAGCTATTTCTTAGTGGATAAGACTTCAAAATAAAAATTGGCTATCTGCTTTCTTTCCACCCATGCATTAATGTGTATCTGTGTATGTCAGTTATCTTTTGGTGCATTTGGGGGTTTAAGAATACCTCACTTGTACTGACAATCTTTTAAGCAATGCATATCAAGAGCCATTTAAACCTCTCCAGATTAATATCAAATGCTCACTATGTCTCATGATTAGAACAAATTCTTGATTTCTAACAAACTTACTACTTCTGGTACTAGCAGAGATATGGCTAGAAGTCTCTTGTCTCCTTGTATTCCCAGTGCACGGATTCTCATAATTTTTTATGCTTCTGAAAAACAGTGACATAGGTACAAGTGTAGTCAGCATAGCAGATTTTCTCTAGGTTCACTGTCAGTTTAAGTGGATCTTAATTTAAAGCTATCAAAACAATATGAAGCTTTTTATATTTAAAACCCTCAGTACTTGCAACCTGTTATCCTCTATAACATGTCTAGTTTGATAAATGTGGTCCCAACAGCTCCAGACAATGACATCAACCCTGTGCCTTCCTCTGTTGTTCCTGGCTGGACTTCAGCAGACAGAACAGTAGTAAGCTTTTAATCTATACGCGTCTTAGTGAAGATCACTGGAGTTTCACTCCATTAGCCTGTCAGGACAAAGTGAAGAGCTTTTGCTCTGCTTGGCCACATGAACTTAATCCTAGTTTACGTACTCAGAGAACATAAACAACTCTTTGAAACACTTTATATTTGCATAATTATTGAAAGCTTAGCTTTGTGAAGATTCGGTTGTAGCATGTTATACTGTTCACTAGAAACTCTACATGGGTGCTTAGAGACCCATTAAAATATTTGTCTCATCACACAACTGTATTTACACTTTCATTGTTTATAAGTGCTAGAAAACAATTGTCAACAGCTTTGGAAATCCCTTCACAACTCTACTGGATTTAACTTGTTTTATTTACTCCAGGCTAAGTGCATGTTGACTGAGCACACTCTCATGTAATCTCTCAATATTACCCTGAGTTGCAAGTTGTCTTCTTTTGTCTTCTTTATGCAACTCAGCCAGACAAAGGAATAGGGAATTTTGATCTGGTTACTGGATTTGATCCTTCTGATGCCACCATAATGATACTGAAAAACCCCTCCAGTTTTCAACACCTGAATTACAGGCAATGCATGCTTCAAAGACCATTAAAAGAGTAATTTGGTGTGAATTGATATGCTATAAACTGGATGATCTGGGAAGGCCCTACTTTTCCACTCTAGCTTAGTCTACTCTCATGATGTTCCTTCCTAACTTCTGCCATTCATATGGTGTCCTCCTGGCCAACCTCAGGAAGGAGCGGAATCTTTTCTATGTAACTTTACTGGGAAGCCTATCACCCTATGTGACAGTTTCAGAAAGACTCTAGCTCTGATGTCTCCCAGAGCTACTGAAGAATGATGAAGATACCTACTATGCACAGCCTCTCCAAAAACATCTCCATGAGTCAGAATGAAAATGTTCGGCCAATCACTGGTGTGTTAGCTAAAAAACCCTTGAGCCATCTGCCCTGCCTGCTAACCCCAAGCATTTTACCTTCTCTACTGCTCTCAGGGAGGTTGCAATTCCCCATCCCTGCTATCTTTAACACTCTGGAAAAACAACCAGACTGAGACTGCAGGGGCCACTGGAAGGGTGAGATACAGTCTTAGACAACATTTAGGAGGGAGCAAGAACATGGAAGAGAGAGTCCAGATCACAATCTGGCTTGCATACCCATGTTGCAAAAAATGAGTGTTAACAGAGGGAATGGATGAATTCATCAGAGATGATGCAGTGTCTCTGAAAGTCAGTAAAATCTCACACCCTCTAAGATTTGGGAAGGTTTGGTGTTCATAACAGGCCCTCCATGTTGTGCTAAGATATATGAACTCCTCAGAGGCAACATAGGTTCTTATGCTGAGGTACAATGTGAAGCCCAAAGCTTACACTCCTGTCACACAAATACTTCTGCTGTAGTTATTTCCAACTTCAAAAAGGCAAATTTTCTGCCAAAAGCCATGGCAAGAACAAAAAGTATCATTATTATAAACACTCATGAAAGGGCACAACATGCTGTTGCCCATAACATCCCTTGCAGCCAGATCTCTGTTTGGACGAGTGCTTTGAAAAATGTCACTTTTCCATAGTTTAAGTAAAACTGTTCTCTTAGGCTTATGGAGTGGTAGGGGAGGGTTGCATTTTTGCAGCCAGCATTGCAAATAGGCCATAACCAACATTAGGCTAAGTCTGTTTTAGGTTCATCTGGCAAATTATTTTATTCACCAGCACTTCTTGCTCTGGACTGCTGGAGTTGAAATAGAAAGGGGAGACAGTGTGGTAAATGCTCTTTTAAGTCTTTATAAAAAAAAAAAAATTAATAGATGAGCTAGTACTTCAGTATGCTGTTCACCCTCTGCAGTCTGTTTCTAGAATATTTTTAGAAGAAGTCATCAGGGCAATTTAAATGTAAAGGCCAAACCCTGATCTCAGCTGCATGAAAAAATGACTATAGAGACATCTGCCCATATTGTAGGCCTGCTTGTTTTACTTCCAAATGGCCAACTGCTGAAATCATTACAGATTGCTGATTTACTGTTAGATGAGCAAAGTTCACATTCGATGAATATTTCTTCATGGTAAGGGCATTTGCACGGTCTGTTTACTTGTTATCCTTCATCACCATAATATCTGTATATATTAAAAACATAGAACTGAGATTTGCAGCATCTTAATAATATTGTCCCCTATTTGAGGAATAAGTATGCAAAGAAATTGAATAACATGCCATTTGTATCATAAGGTGTCTGTGGCAGAATTGGGAACCCATCCTAAATTTACTGTATACCAATCTACAGATTTAATGACAAAACTACTCTTTCCTCTCAAAACCTAGTCTATTGCAAATGTCAATTAATGATAAACAGAAGCTAAAAAGTTAGCTGCTTAATGTTTAAAAGTTAACTAAAAAGTTGACTGATCATCTTCATGACAAAGCAAGTCATTGTGCTTAATTAGGGACTAAGCTTTAACAGCTCTCTCCTTTGGGATTTAGAGATGCCTGTTTACAGCCCTTGCTTTTTAATTCAGTTTTTCCAATTAATCTCAGTTTCTTTAAAAGGACTGAACCACGCCCTACATATAAACTTGGTGGTTCTGCCTGATCACCATTCTGCCAGCTGTGGGTAGCAGCCAGCGCGAGCCAGGCCGTCAAGTAGGCGTATGCTGAATTTTAGCATTCAGAGACAGCTCTGTTGCTCCCAGGATGAGTGAGAACAAAGGAACTGTTCCCAGAGTGCCAAGGATTCAGAAAGCCATTATGTTACAGGAGCTCTGCAGAGGTAATAAGAAGGAAAGTTTCGTATTTTATATTCTGTTTTAGATTATTCAAGAATGGAAAGCACACATAGTCGACTGGATGAACACATTCCTAAACAATGTTACACATTTCTGATATTTCTGCCATGCACACTATCTGAAGAATGCAGAGATTCTTGCCTCTTCAGAACTGAATTGGAATCCCTATAGAAAGGAACATTTAGTTAAATATAAATCAACCCACAAGCTCACTAGGAGGAAGTGTCCTAAAATGTACTAGTACGTGTTTTGATTAGGAATCAAGGAACATTTTATTACTATGCATATACAGACAATTCAAAACACATGCTCTGTACACAGTTTTTTGGGGCAAAGTTTCATCAGTAAAGTGAACTTAATCCACACTTAGGGACTTACTGAGGTGACTGACCAAAAGAAACGTGTATGGTTTTCATGTTGGGTCTAGGGAATCACTGAATATGGAAACCATTCTTTGCTAACAAACAAGGATAACTGGTTGGTTGACAGACAGGATTAGGCTACTAATATAAAAATTTTGCTCATGGATAAAACAAGATTTTGAGGTAGTTATTTTCTGAGCATCCATGCATTCACTGGGGAATTGTGTAGGTTAGAAGGGACCATGATTCATAATGTGATTGATCATTCATATGATATGTACTCAAAATGTTTCTGGTCATAGAAAACAACCTGAAGTATCAGACCAACTTTGATTTTGAAAAGTAAATATATGAATTCCCACCTGAGAAATACAGATTTTGAGAACTCTGACTAGAAACTGAGAATAATTTTTAAGCTTTCAGTTTGGTTCATTTAACCACAATGCAGTAGAAAACAAAGAATAATGTTCTCTGTAATTGGGGATTGTTAAAAAGTCATTGAAAGTTCAGTAAATGGGGATTGTTAAAAAGTCATTGAAAGTTCATTTTAATGTTCTTAAAGTGCCCAAAGCCAATTTGATAATCAATTTTACAGCTGATAGATCTTAATCCAGTTTATAGGTGGGAGAATTTGTCAAAGCAGAAGTCTACAGGTGTGTTAGTCTCTGTTACATGTGAAATAATTGGGCATAGCAGGGAAGTGAATGCTATCCTAGAGACACAGTTTACCAATTCACTTCTTTAGCTTCAGTGAAGACTGGATTACTCTGAAATGTTTGAGTTAAGAGAAATCAGAAAATTATATGGTTCTAATATTGTACCATTTTCCACTGGAGGCATGGGGCAAGAAATCTGGGTGTGGACTCCTAGCTATCTCTGTGGCTGTCTGAAATTCTCATGTAAAATCATGGGAAGTTAGGTATGCTACTTTACTGACTCTGCTGGTAATTGTTATTCCAGGGATTGATAGCAGGCTACCCCTACCACCCCCCATCCCAAAATGGTGCTACTTTCCATCTAGCTGTGAAGTATTAATAACTGTGTTAGAAAATACCGCTGTGAATCAATCTTTATCACAGTCACCTTCACAGTAAATAGTGACCTTGAGTAAAACCTTTTCCTTTCCATTGCCTTTAGTTAAGTAATATTTCAAGCCATTTTCTCATCTTCTGAAGCAAATAAGAGGTGTGGTTCATACGTCAGATTGACATGGGAGCCAAATCAGAATTTACCGGGGTCTTACACATTATACACCTGAATCCAATCACTTATCTAAAAGTCTTTTAGAGTAAAACATTGGACACAGTATTAGTAAACATTAATAGGCCTGAAGCAACAGCAATAGATAAAGATGGTTGACTTGGAAACAGCAGAGAATTGGTATGGGTGATAAGGATGTTTCATATCATATGCTACTTCCTGCAAAAAAAGTGAAAATTGAACCTTTTCTCTTATATATAGTCACTGCTGCTTAATTACATTATCATATTGTACTAGTGTGGCTATTAAAAAAGCAAAAAAATTAAATTTTGAGTCATATTTTTATAGATTTCATGGACACGAAGGAATGTTATGACTGTGCTCTTACATCATCCTTTGCTGTAATAAATAGATATTACAAATTCATTCCCAAAGTCTCAAACTTCCAATAAAATTTTAATTTGATGGGAGTGACTTATTTTTTGTTTTATTAGAGAAGGTTTATTTTGATTTATACTTCACAGCAGCCTTAATTTCATTAGTCATTTTAGAGTATAGAAGTAAGGAGTTTGGTCATTTATATATGTAGGTATGTACACATATACATATGTAGCAACAGTGGTCTGTAGGGATTTTTGCTATACCTGCTGCATTAAATGAAGATGCAGTCATTAACACACTGAGAGCGTCATTATGGCACATGCCAATTAGCTGCAGAGCCTACTGATAACCCAGTGAAGATGTGACCAGTGTATCATGATTTGATATTATCCTAATTATTTGTTTTTGAAACAAATTATCCCAATTATTTGATTTTTGAAATCAGCACGTCAGTCAGTCAAAAGAATCAGAATGTGAGATTCAGCATTAGATCTAAAACCAAAATTGCAAGGAATAACCAAAAAAGCTTCAATGAAAACTTTTGAGCCTAACATTTTAAAATCTTGCTAATGTGGCAACCCTTGTTATAAAAGATAAAGCAACATTTCTTTGTTATGCTAGGTTAAAATACATCTAGAACATTTCTTAAGGCCCTGCATAGATAGTCCAAAAATTGTCTTAACATTTAAAATGTGTAACAAAATCTTTCAATATTTTGTATATTTCAAAATATCTTCATTTTTTAATTATTCATACTACTGACATGGAAAGTACAGTTTTCAAAGGCTTTTCTAAGTTGCAATATTAGGTATGCAATTAGAGAAGGACTTTGGGCAAAACTGATCAATTTCAAACTTTGTAACTGAATAACAAATCTGTTACTAAAAAATTCCTGTGAGAAATACAAACCTGACTGCATGTCTTTTTCAGGCAGAAATCAGTGGAAAGCATATCCAGGTTACCAAAAATTAGTGCCAAGGACTGACAAAAAATAAAAAATAAATAAATTCTGTGTTTCTCAAGACAGTGCATAGTTTTAAGCTAAATCGGAAGGTCTTAAGGACACTCTACTGCTTACACGTTCTAAATGGAAAGCACAAATCAGATGGAAAATATTTTTCTTAGGGAAGGTTACATTTCATTCCAATTTTAAGGATGTCTTTGGTGATCTGAAATTTCCAGTGAATGAGTTTCTGACATTGATAGAACAGTTGATGGAAATGTTAATTTTACACTACAGTTCTGAGGACATTTGAGATCTATTATTTTGGAGGCTTTTATACATTTATGATGACATCAGATGGTGCTGAGAACATAGGCCTGCTCTTGCCTTCTTGGCTACTTTTTTGAAAGCATATATTTAAATTAATTTTAGAATTTTCATTGATTTCAGTGGTACAGGATGAGGTAGTTAGGTTGAAGAAAATCAAAAGTAATAAAAAAATGCCAGTAAAGTAAGAAGAAAAGAATTGTGGGCAAATAATCCATCACAGAAAGATTCCTTTGTAGAAATCTGTCTAAAATATTGCAGGGTATACATCTGAAATATAATTTAAAAATAAACTACTTTCATATAACAGAGAGTGAGCTAGAAGATAAGCAAAGTCCAGAACTGAGTGATGCATAAATATTCCACTGCAGCACAAGGATAAGAAGGTCAAGGAGATGACCAGCTAATCCTTTATTTCCAAGTTATTTACTACTTGCTCTGTACAAATAGGCTGATGTGGACAAGGAAGGTAAGTCAAATCCTCACTCCTCAGTGTCCAGAAATCTCAGAAATCTCAGGCAGTGGCTAGGCAGTCAGTGCAGAAATGCTGTGAAGGCTGAGGGTAACTCCTTTCCACTGCCTCTGTCTGCCAACTGTTTGCTATCTCTCCCTTGCTGGAAGCTATCACTCCCACAGCAGGGTCAGTGGAAGGAATTATCTCATTTGTTTCAGCTAGATACAGAGTCAACTTCTTTATTTTACAGAGCCTTCAGAAGCAAGTTCAACTTAGGAAATGAATTTTTCACTAACGTGGATGACAATTGCTTGTAACTTGATTGCTGGTTTCATTTGTAAAGGGGTTTGTCTCCAGCAGAGACGTGATTAAAAAAAACTTCTCGATGTTCAAAGCACAGGCATAACATAAAGTAATGTGGCTGTTTTTTGTGGTGACTTCTGAGCGTGGTCTTATTAGCAGCATCAGTCTCAGCAAGCATGCACTGTGAAATCCAATGTAAAATGGCAGTAAGAAAACCCCTAACAATCAAAGCCTACTCTTTGTGACATTTTAAGCTAGCATCCTTTGCAAATCTGATTTCTTCTGATTTTATGCCATTAGGAATTGAAATAATAAGGACAATTAATCTTTCAGAATATGTGAACCAAAAGGGGCACATAATGTAGGAAAAAATATATTTATTCCCCTGATTGATATACAAATGGACGTCATATAGTGCAATGTTCTCACTAAGATTATTTCTTTGGTGATTAGTTATTCCTAGGCACATACAATATGAATTGTAACCTGTTTTGTACAATTTATGAATCATTATGAGTGTTCATGATATTATGCTACCAATGTTCCTGATAATAAAGATATATAACATAGTAAATTCCTGACCTTTAAAGAGATTATTCATGAGAAGATTCATGTCATTTTTTACCAATGAAGACTGGACAGGAAGAACAAAAACAGAGCAAATGAGCTCCTAGCAAAGACCCATTGTGTGTAGGATTCAATGGGGTGATGGGGTTCACAACTCCTCAATCGATCGGTTTTTTGGTTTGACAGGGAATTTGTCTATGCCTGTTTGGGTAGGTTTGGCCAGTAGGCTAAATTATTGTAACTGTTTTGCAGTAAAAACCTTCCCAGTCTTGGGGTTTTTAATTTTTGTTTCTCATTTCTGTTTTAACAAGTCAATAAAATTTTTCATTTTTCTGGTCTGTAAGATAGGCGTTATGATTTCTAAAAAGCAGAAACTTTTTAACATTATTTAAAGTGTACAGCATGTTGAAAACATGGGCTTCTTCTAGGCTGTGTTCATTTTATTTCCAGAAAATCCCAGAATCCCAACACCTCAGTGGTGAGGAACTGCTGCTAAAAAGACATAACAATGACTCAGAACGTGTTATATTTAAGGGAAGAGGAGGGGAATTCAAGCTGTGCAGTCTCTAATAGAGAATTAAGTTTTCTCACATATTCCTGGAGGACTGCAGGAAAGGAATGGTTTTAATACACCCACTAGCTTGCATGAGACCTAGAGAACTGCACTAACAAGTGCTGTTATTGTATTTTCAAAGCTCACAGTAACATCTCTATTAAACAGGAAAATTTTATTCTCAAGATAAAGACTAGAAGCTTGTAAAACTACTGACTTTGCCATTTAATGAAATGGCTTCTCCAAACTTTACAAATTTGCAACAAAAATATACCATGTAATAGGAAGTTCCAAAACCTAATTTTTAGTGCCCTCTTAAGTTTCACTATCTTTAAAAGTTTACATCAGTGGAAAATGTGAATGATTGTAAATGGTATTAGGATCACAATATGTCTAATTCATAATTACCTACTTTGTGCATAGCAACAATTTGCAAGCCTATACACTGGCAATTTGAACTTTCAGATAAGATATTTGGCAAATTTCAATTAGAAATATTGTGGTATTTATGCAGACATCAAAGATTTAGTTGTTCAGGCAAGGAAAATTAAAGTAATCTGGTTATTCAGACTATTTAGGAAGAGTTCTCTTTATTTCAACCTAGAATTTTACCATAAATATATATTCCAGTTACAAAAAGCTTTACCCATCCTGATAATCCAAACATCTACAGAGGTTGTGTCCATAACTTGCAATGTTAAAATCTTTATTTTTATGGATTTTGTTTGTTTGTTTTTAATTTTTTTTTTTTGTTTTAAAATGTACTCTACTGCATAGATAGAATAACACCAAAGAAAATCCTGCACTGTCACCTTTGCTGTAGTTTTCATGAACTGAAATTTATAAGTACCACTGGAGTTCAGAAGAAGTTCAGATATTTTAAACCTTGGAAAATGAGTAGGCTTAGATTCTTTCCAGGCCATTTGATAATGATCTGACTAGTCCATTTTCTAAATGATGTGGATGAGTTGCCTTTGAGTCTGACTCTTCATGCTTGCAATGCTTTTTCCAATTCTTTGTTGCTCCTTCTAAATTAATTCCAGCCTTTGACAGAAGATGCAGCCGACTGACTTGAGTTTGTCACTAAATAAACTGATAAACTGATGAACTGTTAAATCAATGAACTTTAAAAAATAAAAATAAGAATAAAAAAAGAAAGCTGAGTAAAAAATTAGTCAGCTACTAATCTGCTACGTAATAATTACTAATGCTCAAAATGGAATTCAAAACTGAACGCTCCCATCGCAATGTTTTTTGACATCAAACCATGTTTTACCTTTATTACAGGTCACATGATTTCATCATCAACTTGGCTGAATAAGGAGAAAGATGAATCATTACTACTCATACAGTGGCAGTCTGATCCTAAATCCTTGAAAATCTAGGGAAATACAATCTGAACATTGAAGTAACCAAAACTTAGTCTTTCAAAGCCAGTTGTTCGATCCTTGTGGTTGCATGTTAGACACCCTTGTGTGCCTGCTTTTATAAGGCTGCTTTTATAAGGAAGGCCTTCTTTCATAACTAATTTAAATGTGTGACTTCATTTGCATCTTTATAAAAATACTAACATAGAAAGAGACTAATGTAATACGTCAAATCCCATTGTAGGTTGTGGGACAATGTCCATGAGGGGAACAGCTGTGCCTGTGGGGAGGGGAGGATGGGTCAAGTGACCCTAATGGGCCAGTACAAAATGGCTTCTCAGAGCCCTCTGCTGGATTCTGGGGTTGCTGTGCTGGTGGGGTTGGGATCACCTCTTGTCATCCCTCCCTATGTTGCTGGTGTTCCTGCAGCCTGTTTTCTTGCTGGAGGACATCATGTACAGGGACGGGTCACCTTCCCCTGCCTCCTGAAGTAGGACTGGTGCAGCCACTCCAAGGTTTTTGTGGACTGTTGTCAGAGACACTGGACCTAGGTTACACCCATCTGCTGCTGAGTCCAGTTTGGGACTTTTCTGGTCTGGACATAATTACCCTCTGGGAAGCGTGAGCTCCATATTCATTTATATACTTGGATATATTTGTCTTTGTATGTAATTCTTCAGTTTTATTATTATTATTGATATTATTTTCTGTTTAATTAAATCTGTTCTGTTTTTTTTCCAACCTCAAAGTCTCTCTCCTTTATTCCCCTGTTATCTTCCCCTGGGAGGGTGTGTGTGTGGGGGTAACAGAGAGCATCAGTCACCTGGTTATTGGCCAAAACCATGACGCCTTGCTACTGACTTTCACTGGCAGCCACTGCAGAGACAGGAGACAGTTTGCATTTGTTCCTTTCTCCTCAACACTGCTTCTAAAGGGATAAAGGTAAGTACAAAGCTACAATAAGGTAAGCTACAAGATGAGAAATGCTGCTGCTAAAGCACATTAATGCTCTACTTTTTAAAATTCTTATCTGGTTATAATGTCAGAGAGAGTATGCCACTTCCAGTGCCATCAACCACTTTTATATCTGAGATGGTGAAAGGAAGAACTCATCACACAGTCAAATTCTCAGGTTCCAGAACCTTTATTTGGGTCATTTCTAATATACTGTTGAAACGTATCAGTCATCAGTACTTCACTACCATTACTTTATCTGCTCTGTGTGTGTGGTTTCTTAGAATGAATACAGTTCTTTGTGGGAGGTTAAAATAAAAGAACTGTTTCTATCTTTTCAGGTAAAAAAATCTTGTTGCATCTTACCTAACCAACATTGGACTTTACAGTAGCTCTGCTTCCTGTTCTTTTCCTTTGTAGTTTATGTAGTCATAATATTTCTGTAATTCTTCCCCACATCTCAGGAAGAAAAAAAGGAATAAGAAGTACAAGCCAATATAAGCACCCTGGATCATGACTTTTGCTTTCATTTGGGACCACATTTGGAAGTGCAAAAGTTACTAACACAGAGTATTGTGAAATTTTCTGTTTGCTTCTTCTGACCTTCATTCTGTCTTTATTTACTGGAACTTTCCCACTACTTGCTCCATTCTCTGTCACCCCTCAGACTCATTACTTTACGACACTAATTAGCATTGTGTTCAAGCTGCTACACAAAGTCTTATAATAAATTCTTCTGATTGCCTCATTGGCACAATTTTTCAAGTGCAGGCTAGTCACTGGATAGATTTTGAATCCTGGAGAACAGTAGTATTGTTCTATTCATATGAGAAATTTACTCTTCTTTAACATTAGAGTACAGGAGATATTACCCTTGTTTCTGTCTAGATCCATCGAGACTGTCACTGACAATGTGCCCTGCTGGGGCATACTAAGTGTGATTGCTTAGCACCATGGTAGAAAGGAATCTCCAAGACCAACAAGTCCAATCCCTATCATTGGCAGAGACAGGATGGAGCTACCTCCATCCTGCAGAGCAAGAGAAATCAGTAGGATCTTCCATTACTTTTAATTGATTTATTTCTGGAGCAGGAGTTACCTCTTTTTCCCTGGCAGTTTGATAGGTGGAATTTCTCCTGCAGAAGGGAGGAGATAGAAACACAGGACATGTGAAAAAAAAATCTCTGGGAATATCATGAAGCAGTTTACCCACTGAAGTTGTGCAGCTGGACTGCACAAAGCCTTTCTGCAACCTGGCCTAACTTCAATGTTGACTCGGTTCTGAAGAGGGGATTGGGCTAGGTGACCTTGGAGAACCCTTCCTGGCACAGTGTTATACAATCACACTTTGCAGATCCTGGCAGGGCAAGTGCATCACCAGGCCATGGTTATCATTAACTAAAACACTGTCTAAGCAGCAGGGTGAGTGCTCTTCCTGTTGTGCCAGTCAGTCGTGCCGCAGTCCTACCAGGTCTTCTGTTTCTGTTCTCTGCAGTGACTCAAAAAGAGAAGGTGGGATTTTTCAGAGGTACCTGCTGATGCAGTAGACAAGATATCTTCTGAGGTAAGGTTTAACCTTGTCCTTCCTATTTGAGCTATTGCCAAAGAGCAGATGATTGACATTTTTCCATTAAAGATCACTTGTTAGCCTGTGAAAGCAAAGTGAAGTATTTAGGGAACTTTTGGGCCTAAATGTATAAACAATTAGTGGACAAGGGAAGAACTAGAGATGTCATCTACCTGGACTGTTTTAAGGCCTTTGATACAGGCTCCTACAACATACTTACCTCTAAATTGGAGAGATGTGGGTTTGATGGATCGACTGTTAGATGGATGAGGAATTGGCTGGATGGCTGCATCCAAAGAGTTACAGTAAATAGTTCAATGTCCAAGTGGAAACCAGTAATGAATGGTTTCCCTGAGAAGTCCACACTAGGAACAATACCATGTAATATCTTAGTCAATGACATAGACAGTGGGATTGAGTGCACCCTCAGCAAGTTTGCAGATGACGTCAAACTGAGTTGTGCAGTTGATTTGCTGGAGGGAAGAAATTCCATCTCATAAGACCCCAACTAACTTGACGATTGAGCTCATGGGAACCTCATGATGCAAGATACAAGGTGTTGCACCTGAGTCAGGGCAATCGCAAACATGGATACAGGCTGGGTGATGAGTGGATTTAGAGCAATTCTGCAGGTAAATCACAGAATCACAGAAAGACCGGGGGGTACTGGTGGATCAAAAACTGGACATGAGCTGGCAATGTGCACTGTGCAGCCCAGAAAGCCAACTGTATCCTGGGCTGTATCAAAAGAAGTGTGACCAGCAGGTCAAGGGTGTTGATTCTGCTTATCTACTGCACTCTGGTGAGACCCCAACTGGAATACTGTGTCTAGCTCTGGAGTCCTCAGAACAAGAAAGACATGGATTTGTTGGAGTGAGTCCAGAGGAGGGCCACAAAAATGATCAGAGAGATGGAATATCTCTTCTATGAAGAAAGGCTGAGAGAGTTGGGGTTGTTCATTCTGGAGAAGAGAAAGCTCTGGGTAGACCTTAGCCCTTCAGTACTTAAAGGGAGCTTATAAGAGAAACAGGGAGACATTGGATGTAAAGAAGACATTTTTTACAATGAAAGTGGTTAGATACTGGAAAAGGTTGTACAGAGAAGTTGTGGATGTCCCATCATTGGAAATGCTCAAGTTCAGGTTGGATGGGGCTTGGAGCATTGTGATTTAGTGAAGTATTTCTCTGCCCATGGCAGGGGAGTTGGGCTAAATGGTTTGTAAATGTCCCACAGGATCAAGTGACCCTGGAAATAGCCATCAGATCAGTTAGAGACAGGAATAGTCCAACAGCAGGCAAGATTCAAGCAAGTTCATTATATTCTGTAACATTTGATAACATAGAATCAAAAAGTGTTCTGAGCAAAAAATACATGGATATTTTCTCATTTCTCACTTCATATACCCTGTGGTTTGTATTTGAAACACTCTGGAGTAGAAAACAAATATGCCTGTACAGAAATTAAATATGTTTTTTGAAAATTCCTGAATTTTACCAAAATATGTTGTTGATTCATAAGGAAAGACTGCTGTGTAAAATGGGAAAAGAACCATGCAAATGAAAAACATAACACAAAAAACCTGAGATAAAATAAATCTATCTGCCATATAGACCAGTGAATGCCTTTCTCTAACATGATTCATTCCAATCCAATCCTAAAGGAACTAGTCTTCCTTAATTTTTGTTTACAATATTCTTAGAACTTCAGGACTTCTCTCAGATTCCTTGAGAAACATTAGTTTTTCATTTCTATGAACATTAAACCTAGGTTCATGTACTAGTAAAAGAAACAAACAGAGGAAAACACTGTTCATTGGCACACAGATGTCCATATTAAAAACCTAATAGTTTAGTTTGGTCCAGCCCAGTTCAGTCTTTAATGTCTGGATGCATCTAGGGGTTTAGCATGGGCTACAGTTTGTTTTCTAGGAGGTAGTTTAGATGTGGATATCCTGTTTCAGCAGGTAAGAAAGCTCGGCTGTCCATATGGAAGAGAACCAGGTTATGTCAGTTGGCCTCAGGGCAGAGTGGCTCCTTGTTCTAATTTGGGCTAACACCCCTACAATGTTTTTTGTGTGTGCTATAGGATTTGAGGCACTAAGTAGGATTTGGCTCCTGCCTCATCATTTGGCTTATCAGCAGGGATCTGAAAATCCTGGGAAAGCCATCTGTTACTTTTGGTGTTGCCCTGTTCTAAGATGCAGAACTAGACCTCGGACTGGTTTCTGAAACTTGGGCTTAAGCTGAGCCTCCCAATATGCCTCAAAATTAGGTTCTGTGAGGTTCCTAAGTGTCCAGGGAAGCTCATATTCATGAAACTGCTTTAGCACTGTCTTCTGATTTCACTGAAAACTGGCCTTTGGTGGTGGTCATGGTGGTTTGTTTTTTTTTATTTATAAACTTGTTTGCTTTGGAGTTTATTTTTTTTTTAATCTGGATGTCAGGTCTCATTTCTGCGAATGGACGTTGGGTTGTTTTTCAACCAGCTTGAAGGCTGATGAATTGTAACTAGCCACACATGTATTACACAGTACAGATTTTCTTCTTCAGCTGGAAGAACGTCACTCCAGACCAGCTGATAAATATATTTTCTCAAAAGTCACATCAAACAGACACTTCAAAATAATAATTTGAAATGTGCTGTTTTCATTAATACTGCTTCTAGAATAAATATTTGTTAAGATCAGGGGTTAAACGATTAAAAGAATATAGAGAAATGCAGTTCCTGGTGGTTCAGGAATCTGTACTTCTCCATAGTTTTTCTTTCTTTTTGGCTGGTGCAATGGGAGCTCCCCCTTAATAAATACACCATTTCCTAGAAAAGGAATGAGATAGGGGGAGAAATGCAGCCAAAATGAACTCAGGTTTTGTGGGGTTTTTTAATTAAGTATTTCTGGAAAATATTTTGTGGCATTTTCTCAGCCCTATTAAATCATCCAAATAATTTTATTGACACTGAAAGTTGTCCATATAATGACAGAATCACAGAATGTTAAGGGTTGGAAGTGGCCCCAAAATATCATCTAGTCAAACCCCCTTGCCAGAGCAGGACAACCTAGAGCAGGTCACTCAGAAATGCACCCAGTTGGGTTTTGAATGTCTCCAGAGAAGACTCCTGAGGAAGTCTCCTGAGGAAGGGACCCTCACTGGAACAGTTCATGAAGAACTGCAGCCTGTGAGAAGGACTCACATTGGAGAAGTTCGTGGAAGACTGTCTCCCATGGGAGGAACCCCACACTGGAGCAAGCTAAGAGTGTGAGGAGTACTCCCCCTAAAGAGGAACGAGTGGCAGAGACAAGGTGTGATGAACTGATCACAATCCCCATCCCCCATATCCCTGTTCTGCTTGGGGAGAAGAGTCAGAAATTGGGAGTGAAGTTGAGCCTGGGAAGAAGAGAGGAGTGAGGGAAAGGTTTTTTTTTAGATTTGTTCTTGTTTGTTATTATACTACTCTGAATTGTGGACTTGTGAAAAAAAAAAAAGTCTTGAAGTTATCACAGGTCTTAGTGATACAGATTATGGCATAAGTGTTGCATCATCTCTCTCTTGCTATCTAGAATTTTCAAAACTAATGAGTAGGATAAGTAGGTCAAAAGATGAAGTGAGAAAATTTCCATTTATTTTGTCTGAAACAATGGATTCAAGTAGGTTTTCTCAGTAAGGAGACCTCTGTGTTTCTTTCATGTGATACTGTTTCTTACAAACATTTTATAAAATTCAAGTTCTGTAAATGCAGTAGGAACTGGACAGCAAGAAGCAGCTTCTTTGCTCATGTTTCCAGGTCTTTTTAAATACAATTCATCACTTGGCTCAGAATATTTCTCATGGATATTTTTTTCGTGGCTGCATTTCCAATACTCATCTCACTGTTTCTTTGCATTTTCTACCCCTACTCTTTTAATTCCTGCCTCTTTCAAAACCATACGGATCATGAGAGGAGTGATTATATGCTACTACAGTAATTTCAGTAACATTAATTCTTAAACCCAGCTACAGAAATAATAAAAAGTTTGTCCTGTTACCATTATTCAAATAGATTCCATGTTGCTAACTCAATGACAAAAGCTAGTTCTGTGACTTAAGTTTGATGAGAATGACTATGCAAGAATGCAATTCATAGGATTCTGTATGTTATGATTTATGACTGTATTTATTTTTTTCTTGCTTTATCTCTTGGCTTCCTATAATTTTCTTCTGCATCCTTGGCAGCAATTGTGTCAGAATTACAGTAGAACGTATAATAAGTAGCAAAGTGTGATGCAACAGTTTTTCAGGTAGAAAACATTCTAGGTAAATTATTGTCATTCTCACTGAAGTATTTATATTTTGCATCTTAATTTTTCACTCATTTTTTTCAAGTAAAAATAATTGCATTGCATGACATATAGAAGAGTTAATGTAATAAACAATAGAGAATAATAAGCTTTTCCAAAATTCTTAACAAGGTCTTTTACTGGGCTATGAATAGTAATAACTTTCTTGTAGAAACAGCTGACTTAGCAGTTGCAAAATACATTCACATATTATTTTGCTTGAAACGAGCTAGGTGGCCAGAATGCTTTTTGTATATTTCTCTTATGCATGCCCAACATCTTGTCTCAGCCTCACAGAACAGACAAAAACAATACCGAAAAAAGGAATGAGTTGTGGTAATTGAATTAACAGATGAAGAGTGTCAGAACTTCCTCTGTGTATCATGAAATAGGGAAACAAACAGTTAAATGCAAAATGGAAGAAAAAAGACTGGAAAAAATTCTGCCCCTTTAATGAAGGTATGAAAATTTTCCTTAGAAATATCGTACAAGGCTTTTGAGCGCAATGACTTGCTTTTTCCCTCTGAAGACTTTCGAAATGGAATCTCATGAAATTTTAATTGGTTTCATTGTTTTCTAAAAATGCAAAACATTTTAAAAAAATGTTTTCAAACATAAAAACAAAACTACCATCACAGTCCTTAATACAATGCACCTCTACTTCAAAAATTCTATGTTAAAATATTGAAGTGATACTATGAGTAGTATTTGTAATTGTTCAGATCACTGAAGTCTTCTGTAATAGAAATATGGTGGTTCTATCTGTACAGTTAAATAAAGAGTGCCAGGAAACATTCCCAGTTACTGACACTGAATTGTCTATGTAGCTAAGTTGTTGTTAAAAATGTCCATGGTCCATTTTTGGTCCACAATAGCTAACTCACTTTCTGACAGCTCCTAGTGAGGCTCAGGGACTAGACAGACTAAGGATCATTCCAGACAGGTTGTTTGTTTCCAGCTATGTAATTTCTCATAGGCGGTTTTGGACATAGGCTATTGAATGCCACTGGCCTTGTTGCCAAAAGAACCAATCCTAAACACCTTTAATTTACTGCTATTGACATAATCATTGTGTCTATCCAATACTTTTGACTATGTGAAGGGTCGAAGACCAGCTGTTACCACAGGAATGACAGAAAGTGGTATTTTTTACAAATTTGCCTTCTGCCTCCATCCAGGTCCCTCTAAGAAGTGGAGTTTTCTGTCCCTACTTACACCAATCTGGAATTTCACAGCTTTCTCACTTCTGAAGTTCGATTAACACCTGATTAAAATTTCCTATTTGTGGCAAGCAGTCAGTACTATGCAATACTACAACAATTTCTTTCTTGGAGAAGTTTGTGTTAGATGCTGTTGCACTAGTTACCTCCTTTAAATAAAAGTCTCTGTTAAGAAATGGACAAAACCTTCCAACATTATATACATTTACAAAACAACGTTTTACCCATTTGTTGACAAATCAGTCAATTTTGTGTGTTCATTCAGAAGTTTCACTAAAAAAATCTCATCAGATTATCCTCTTTTTGGAATCCCAGTAGTAGAAGAGGTGCTGTATATCTTCTTATAGCTAATCTAGGAGCATTGGAACCCATTGTTGCCTCTGTTTTGCCTTCTATAGAATACTTCCTCCAGTCTGTAGTTCCTTGCTTAGGGAAAACTGCTTTTTTCATAGAGCTCAGGCTTCTGAGTTCCCTTACCATGCACCTTCTACAAATAGATGTTGGTGTTCAGCATTCTTTTCCGTTACCTAGCCAAGACAGAATTGCTTTATTTGGGCAGCCTTTGTGGGTTGTAATCACAAGCCTCATGTCTATGGGAGAATGCTCTGAGATCTTCTCTCCCTGCTCTCAGCTAACCATGGAGAAAATACATTTTGGCGTACGGATGGATATTTATCACCCAGAATTCCTCTGTATGTCACAGCCATAAGATGTGTACAAATGTCAATGATGTACAAATATCTCTACAAGCTGACCTTTTCAAAAGAAAAAAATAAAACATACTCAAACATCAGCAGTAATGCTTCCCTACAGTATTTCATAAATGCTGCACAAAGGTAATGATTGGAGACTTTCATATTCTTTTCAGCACTCAGTTGCCCAGAGGAAGTGGTGAAAACTACATTGTTCAGCAATTTTAAACTAAGATGAATAAAGTGCTAAGAGATTTAGTGTGGAGAACAGTTTACCTTTGAGAGGAGGATGAAATACATGACCTTCTCCATTTCAAATATTTACAATTTTTGACAGAAGTATCATCAACACCGAGTCTTTAGTAGGATGTTAAAATATTTTGAAAGATTCATTATGGCTTAGGGACACCTAAAACTACAGGGTATCAGATATGAGATTTGAAAAGCATAGGAAAAAGAAAATTTGTATTGAAGCAAAAAGAAAGTCAATATATCACACATAAATTCAGTTGTTTTTGGGTGCCCTTAAAGGTATTTACATCTGCTAAGAACTGTATTCCTTTCAAGTAAGTTTTGAGGGTGTAGTGGAGAAGGATTCTTTCTCAGATGTTTGGTTGCTTATAATTCATTCCCACTTAAAATAAGCTACTTTTGTGGTTTATGTGCAGGTTTTGTTTTGAAAAAAAATTACCTACTTGTATACCTAAAAGTAATCCAGTTTACCCTTTAAGATAAATTCTATGGCTAGAAAAATATAGACTGAAAAATAAGCAGAGATGCTGAAAGATCGGTAGCTACCAACAAGAAACACATTAAACCAAGCAAACGCCTAACAAAAAATTAGTTCTGTAAGTGCTATAATGCAGTTCATTAATAAGTATTATCATGAAATATTTTAGGACTCCTGGTGAAGTAGGATATATAGTAAACTATGAAGTCAGTGAAAGGGAAGTTATATAATTACTTTAACAAAACCTTGTAATAAAGACTGTCTAGTTAGACTACAAGTTTCCAGACAGCATCTTGAGTGTATCAAAGTTACAACTTCAGGCACTGATGCTGCTTTCATCTGTAAGCAGAGTAATAAAACCAAAGATGTTGTTATAGTTTGAGGGGACAGGCAAAATCTTACGGCTTTTGCTGCAAGGACCCAAAGAGGGAGGGGTGGAGTTTAGGACACTGCTGTGAAAAGGGGTCTGGGGTATCAGGCATCGGTATTCCCTCCCATTTCCTGCCAAGCTCTATAAAGCCAGGAGGACAGGAAGTTGCTGTCTCTCTCTCTCTCCCACGCTCCCTTTCCTTCCTGATGGCCACTTGGAGCCAGCCCAGAGGAGAGGCCCTGCCTTTGTTACCAGCTCGCCACGTGCTCTGCGGCATCCGACTGCATTGGGTGCTAGTGGGGGGCTTTGGACTCTTTTTCCCCATCGGCTTTGCAGTGGAGGACTTTACGAGAGCTTGTATCGGCGGTCGTCGGAGTTGGGTTGTATATATTTGTATATATATATTTTTTCCATTTTCCCCCACCTGTTACTCCCTTTCCCTGTTCCATTAAATCTGTTATAGTTTTAATTTCCAACCGTTGAGCTTTTCTTCCTAACTCCCCTTTATTTCCCGAGGGGCGTGGAGGGGAGTGGTAGAAGCACAACTCTGTCTCTGAGTCGTGGCTTTCCCTGGCTATTTCTGAACTGAGACAGAAGTCCAGTAGGAAAAATAATAATAATGCCATCTATCAGTACGTCCCTGAACTGCCTTGGCTTGCCTAGTGATGATGGTCTTAAAAGTTAATTTTGCCATTAATGTCAAAGATTATTTTAGTTAAGGTTCTTGCTGCTATTTCAGTATCATACGTGCATGTGTGAGCAGACCCAAGCTGTTTACTTGGGGGAACACTTGCACAGCTGAAGTAAATGGATGAGCCAACTCAAGGGAGCAACATGTTAACAACTGTCTTTCTATATATATTTCTGTGTGCACCTGTGAGTGTAGCTCCTCACGCTGCCTGTCACAAATCAACATAAAAAATGAAAGAACAAAGTGTCTTTTGTATAAGGTAGACTAAAACTATCTGGGTCCTCTTATGCTCTCAGTATTCCCACTTTACTTGCAAATTGAAGTTGAATACAAGCTTAAAATGTATCTGTTTGTCTTCCTGCAAGCTGTGATGTATTATTTTCACGAGCAAAATTAGTTGTAGTAGTAGTAGAACTACCTGTTGTATAACTTTGTAATGCAAGACAAGGGAATGAACTAGGTCACTAGAACACAGGTGAATGTGATGTACAAGGATTTACCAATAATTTTGGAAATTATGAAAGGATGCAAAATGAGATGAACTAGAATGTCACCAAACCAAATAAGGTAATATAAACAGATACCGATTTGAATTCTAAACTTTAAATATGTCTGCATGTCTTGTTCACAAGAAATATGTTCACTTAGATTCAGCACTATAAAATGGAATTGAAAGGTTAAAACCTAGACTGGGAAAGACAATAATGTCAGACATCAATTTCTGTATTACATTATAAGATTATGGGAGGGGGCCAATATCACAGGTTACATTAACTGTTGATGTTTTGATTAAATGAATGAAGACCAAATATGTCTGATATGTTAGCGAGTGCTGCCAAAAGAACTAGGCATTTGTTAACAAAAAAAGGGGTAAGTAAAGCCAGATAAGTAAACATACCGATAGATGTGGTCTGGAGTCCTGAACCACTGACCTCACTTCCAAACAACAATCATACCACTGTTGGTGTTTCTGATGGAACTGGTGACTACAGACAAGTCGGGTCTTGCAAACAGTGTTTAGCTTAAATTCTAGGTTTGTTTTTTGATGCACGCTGTCATGCACTTCTGAATCCTTTTCCAGATCAGGTCCTTGTTACAAACATGTCATGATCCTCTCTGAGCCATTCAATTTAATTTCCTTAGCACAGAAACAGAGGTGTGGAAAAGAAAGAGGGATAAGGGCCTCTTATAGACCAGCACCTCAGTCTGTTGCAGAAACAGGAAGTATCTAGGGTACATACCTGAACCCAGGCTTTCTGATGGGAAGCACTCTTGGGAGCATAGATGCAGGCATTGTACATTACAAACAAAAAGGATAAAGAGTTTGATCATAGTCTGGTCTGCCTTTAATTGTATGCCCTGTCTGAATCCAGAGAAAAGCCCAATGTAAAGACGCATAATCTTTGAAGGATTTAAACCTAGCAACAGCAGCTATTTTTGCTAGTGGTATTGACTTTTTTTCTAGAATCCATTGTTAGATGTCAGTGAAAATAATAATGAAACTGAGGGCTCCTAGTATAGGACGTACCTGCAGCTTCAGACTAAAAAGTAATTGTTTAAAATGCCCAGAAAGGGTCCCTAAAATTATTAAGGCATGTGATCCTAGGGCAGAGAGCATGAGCTTCCATTCACCTTACTTAGGAGACTGACTTGCCTAGTATGTTTGGCTTTCCTGCTTGTTTGAACAAATTAATGAAGCGGTTGACTTCATGGCTGCAGTTCTTTTAATTTGGCCATCAGGGACGTGCCGAAGTTCTGATGCAAACTGTTTAGGAAAAACCACCAGCTTATTAAAGCTGGCCCCATAATCCCATGGATCAGACTGTAAATAAAATAATCACTGAGGCTGAGCCCTGCTAAGCCTGCCTAATGCCTTTGAGTTGGGAAGCAAGACCAGTACTAAATTAACAGACTCCCTTCTTGCTGCTTTGATCCTCAGGACTGGAGGACTTTTTATCAGACTGTTTTTGCAATAAGAAGTTAGGAACTGATCCAAAAAAATATTTAAGCATAGGCTTTATTTGTATCACCTGAGTGTTGGTCCTTGGAAGTGATACCCATATGTATAAAGGTAAGCATGTGCTGGAGAGTTTTGCTGAGTTGAGGTTTCAAGATTCTACTCATGCTGTCCATGTTGAGTTTTAATTTACCTCTGGGACTACGATCCACAGAAGAGGAGCTTACCTCCTGATACCCTAGACAGCCTGAGTCATCCTCTTCATTGCTTCTATTGAACTAATTATTGTAACTGAAATGAAACTCTATAATAAATTAAGCTTCTGTTTTCCAAGATGCAGACTGGACTGTTCCTTTGTTAGTATATACTGTTTTGCACACACATTTTCCACATCCACATAAATTGTGACTTCAATAGTGTAGAGCATCCTCTTGCCAAATCTACCATACATGTATTTAATAAGAATATTCCAGATGAAATGCCAGACAGCTGTCTGTTATCACTAGTATTTTTTCATGTGTCCTTGAAAAACTTTTTGTGTCATCTAGCCAATTCCTTTCTTTCTCTCTTCCCACCCCCCCCCCGGTAAAATATGTCCAAAATTATGCTGTAATACACTTAATTAAATTAGATTCTGTATCTGCCTTTGATGCGATCTATTGTACCTATAGTACTGGATTGCCCCAGTCTTTTTAAAGCTGGGTTCTCACTACCTACGCTTTAGCTAAAGTACTATTATCACTTCCTTTCTTGCAGACTGAAACAAAGGTGGTGTGCCTCCAGCTTGCCAGACTCCTCACTTCAAAGTTTTTTCTGACTTCAGAAATCTCTTTAGGCTTGGGCCTCCAGGACATACAACCAGGTACAGACTATCAGCAGTTGTTGAAGGCCATATACCCCAGCAGACCATGTCTTGCTGCTGCTGCTGTTGCTGCCATATTCAGCTCTTCTCAGGAGCAGTTGCAGGTTGCCAGAACCTTGTATTTTGATCCTGCTTTCATCTTGAGGGGAATATTGCCCACTGTTGTCAGGTACCATATACATACTATGGTTATACAAGATCAACAAACCTTATTGTCACAAGCATTTTATTTATTCT
The DNA here is from genome assembly GCA_013398125.1 of Aegotheles bennettii. Taxonomy (NCBI): domain Eukaryota; kingdom Metazoa; phylum Chordata; class Aves; order Caprimulgiformes; family Aegothelidae; genus Aegotheles; species Aegotheles bennettii. The sequence goes on from VZRW01005177.1 coordinate 104,333, forward strand.
CACTGCTGGGCAAGATCTGTGAGCCAGTTGACTGAGAGGCAGGGGTCAGGAACATTCCTGTCTATGAGTTCAGCAAAAACCGAGATCCTCCAAAGTGTCTTATCTTGCAATGTTAGGTACCAGCAAAGCATTTGTTGTTAGAGAAAATTTGGAATATCAGGGGATGAAAAGCATGAGTTCATCCTCTTCTAAATTCAGAGACATGAAGGGTTTAGATAACAATGGGGCTTTACAGATGTATTATAAAATGTCTTGAACAACTCAGCAGGAGAGTTGATAGTATAATCTGCCAATGTAAAAAGAAAAGCTGCAAATGCATTTTCAAAGATTTTTTAGTTCCGTGTGATATCTTCCATCTCTTTCTTTTCAGGTTAGCTTGTGCATGTTTGTGTTGGCAATCTGATTGTGTAAATCACATTACATGGACTTGATTACTCCAACACTCTGAAGCCCAAACTGTTGAAAGATCCAAACAGAATAATTCTGGAAGCCAAGAGCAGTCTCTCCTCTTTTTCTAGGCAGCACCTGCATTGTACAAGATATTTTTGTTTCACTCAGATAATTGTTTGCTGTGAGAGCTGCAAATGTTATTGCAGTGCATATCAGAGCAGGGTGTTGCAGGTGCCTCTCAGACCATTTCTCCATCAGAGCATGTCCCAGCGCCTCCACTGAAGCAACACCTTCTGTGCCAAATGGGCTGGGAGCCCATGCTGAGCTCTTAGGTCAGTCTGGCTCCCTCACACCCCTCAAAAAAATTATCCAAGTCTACAGTGTATGCCAGGTCTATTTACACATTAAGGTGTACTGCTCATCTATCAGTTTCATCATACAGCTGCGGGGTCCTTGGGGTACACCAAAATCAAATCACTTCTGGAGTGAGACTGGCACAGTCTCAACACCACCAGCAACATAGTTCGGTCAAAAACCACATGAGAACAGCTTGATTCTTTTCTTCTTTTTCTTTCGGTTTTTAACTACAGATGTATTGGCTTCCCCTGCTTCCCTCTTTTATCTGCCTGCTCTTTTTCACAGTTATGGCAAGGAGCAGGACAAAGCATGAGTCCCAGGAGCAGAGGGAAACCATCAGTCTGGAAGGTAGGCAGGGATATGAAAATGGAGGTCTGAGGATGGCAGCACATCTCATCTAATGCAGTAGAATGTTTTGCTGGGTACAGTAGTGCCCTGTCAGGGTGTTTAAACAGCAGACTGCATTTACATCCAGTCTTGGCCTTCATCCTTGCATGTAAAAATTTGACCAGGAAACTTGGCTCAAAAGTGGAATCCCCTTGAAATTTGAAGGGACACAGATCTGGGGTTTTGGAAAAAGCCTAAGTGGGAGATTGAAATCCAGCTTTGAATTCCTGAATGCCCAAACTCTAGAAAATATTTGGATGCAGCAATATTTTTTCAGCTCAAATAAAGTACATTATAATTGTGGATGCTCCACCCTCAGGTACAGTTGGGTAGGAACTTTTCAATGTGAACAAAGAGACCTGTTCTTTCCTTTCAATATTGAAGATTGAACAAAAGTATTTATTATCTTTTGTATTACACTTTGTATTCATACATTTTTGAAAGCAATGGGAATATATATGCATTTTGGAGAAAGTCCTCCAGGAAGTAATTTTTTTAGATCATGACTAAATGATGTGAGAAGTTTTTACAGAGGCCAAGAGGCCCTTCTTTTTTGTTCATGTGAATGCTCAATAGTAGGAACATCCTCTGCCAAGCTAAATGACCTTTTAGTAAACTAAGAAAACAAGACAAGTAAGGGAATCAATGTCTTGCAGGCATCTGAAATCTACAAAGATACAGAGAGAAAAGTATTATTTTTTTCAAACACACCCATTGGCTAAGAAATGTCTGTATGCATTTGTGTGTGTAAAGCATCTTGAATGAGCTGAGCAGAAGTGACTGTGAATGCTGTATTTTTGAATATATTTTTGCTGAACACTGTAAAATGTGGGAGGGTTCCACAGAAGTTCCTTTCTGCTTGAAAATGCACCACAAGATGGCAGCTTCTGAAGAGAATATCTAATATTTAAATGAAAAATAATCATCATTTTATAAAGAACTGTTATTAGACATGTGGTGGAATATGAATGAAAAATGCAACAGGGACTAGCAATGAGATGGGGAAGCATAATGTAATCTTTGGCATTTATAAATATGCAATCCATGATTTAAAACATTTGCATACATGTTTAGACTAGCAATTAATCCAGTAACTATACTGTAAATGTATACGTTACATACTTGTAATGAATGCCAGGTCTTAAACTACATTTTCACCCCTACATAGCAGATTTGAGCATAAGCTGATGAGCCTACAAAATCTATACAGCAGACAATGATATCTGGAAGATACAAACATTTCCCACTTCCTTTAATTAGGAGATAAAAACAATTGCTTTTTTGTGAATGATTGCAGCTATTATTTTCTGCTGTATAGATTTTTATTTGAATAAAAATTATGAAAATTCTGGAGGTATTTTATACTCTAACTGACAAGGAGGTGTAGATGAGAACCAATATTGTTTCTCGATGCAGTCATTTCTCTCTAAATGATGTAGCTGTAGGTATACATGCAGAAACACAGCTTGTATTTTGCATGCACACCGGGCTCGTATGTACACAAGCACACTTCTTCTCCTTGAAGGGCTATTCTTTTTTCAACTTTTTTTCCTCTAAACAACTATTAGTAATATTCCTCAGTCAGGTTGTTTAAAGATACTATGACTTTAAAAGTGTTTGAAAGAAATAAGTCACCTTCCTTGGCAAAGCATCTCATCAACAGAATTGTATTTGGTGGGTGTGCCTTAAAGCATTGACATTTAACTTCTTTAATCTCAGCATTTATTGATGTCTAATTCTTCCTCCAAGGGAAACTCTCCCACCTCCCTGTCCCAGGATAGAGGGGGTTTCAGTGCCAGGGTGTCAGGGGGAGGCACTGCCCAGCAGATCCACGGGTCAGAGCTGCACAGTGCTCATTTGTTCATGAGCGTCTTCTACTGGGATCAAACAGACACGGTCTTGCCACCTGACCACTGCTGGCAGCAATGCTCAGCCCCCAAGCTCCCCTCCTGCAAACCAAGCTTTGTCAACCTGTTGGTCTTGAGGCTCCTGAGATGGAGAGCTGGGGTGTCAAAACAAATCTAATTTCATGTTGCGCTGGTTTTACAAACTGTTCAGGGGAGCAGGAATGAGTGAGAATCAAGAGTGCTTTATGCAAGCTGATTTGCAGTCCCAAGGGCGATTTTCAAGAAAGGTACTTATCAATAGACTGGTGCAGTGTGTCTGTCATGGATTCCTTTTTTGGCTCTGGAGCTCCTTGTGACTTCTTACAAGTATGAATAGGATAGATGGCTTTCTGTTGGCATTGGTGCCTCTCTCTATTTGTAAAGCATTTTCATGTGTTCTTGATGGAGCAGAAACTGGCATTCTTTTTCAGATGCTTGCCAGTATGGCTGTCAGCTTGTCTGATGCCAGGAATGATGGCACTGTATCTGTTTCTGGAGAAGGAACTGTTTGTTCATTTAGCCTTCCTCTTTTTACTGTGTACTCCCACAGAAATAAAACAAATAATTTGCGGTGATACTTCTTAGATAATAGACCTCTGGAGATCTGCCACACAAGCCAGTGAAATACACTTGAGAGCCTCAGTGTAAACCATTTGAAAGACCTTTTAAGCCAATATTAATAGGTCATTGAATCGGAACACATCAGAGATGTGGTTAAAATTGTGTATTATTCTTTCCACTTCCACATGCAGATTTCTGGCTCAGAGCACTTCAGAACAATAACCCTCTATGAATTTTTTTATATCAATTTAGACACTAGAGAACATCCTTTACATAATTATAAAATTTGAAAACTACTTGCTTTGAATAATTTCATTGAATATCTCGGTTCTTAGCACATCCATTCTCCAGGAGGTCCTGTCATAAAATCCAGTTGCTTCATAGAACATTTTACTGGCAGATTATCTTTTCTAAAATTATGAGATGAATAGAGCAATAACAATTCAACAGAAAGCAGGTTTTCTGAAAATTTGTTATTAAACTATGTTGACACCATCTGCAGCTTAACATCTCTGCAAGATTATAAGATAAATTGATGTTGTATGGTTTTAAATACATTGTATTTTTAGATCAAAATTTCAAACACAAGATTTAAATGTTATTCATTTGACAAATGGTTGAAACCACACAACTGATAATTCTTCCTTATGATTAACAGAGGTCTTATTTGCAAGTATGGAATTTATGGTTTCTGATAATGTGATATTTTCATTTGTGCTAAACAAAACAGGCAAAAAGTATATATATACCTGAATGATTAATGGAGGCAGAGAAAAACAGGCAAGTAGATAAAGGTGAGAGCCACAACATTGCAAAACAAAATGTGGAAGAAGGTATCTGGTATAATCTGAGGTTCCTATCAGTCATGCCGACCCTTTCACAAACTTCTAAATTATGTCAGTCTGTAAAAATTGATTGCTTCACTTTCTAGGTAAGTCAGTGATATGTGAGTTCACTGAACACAAAGCCTTTATAGTAGCCATTAATCTTCATGGAAAAAATACTCTATGTGCTCTGGAATGCACTGCGTCCATTCTCCTCTGAAACCTCATCTTTGTTCCTAGTAATTACCATCTGTTTCTGATTTCTGACATTCTGTGTCGGTGGCAAAGACTATTCAAGCTTCTGTACACAATATGAACTAAGATAGTTAATATATTTTTATATAATAAGGCCATATTTCTAAAAGCAATAAATAAAATTTGCTTGTAAAGCAGAATATAATGTACTTCTGCTGATGCCAGTTTAAACAAATGTAGGAACTGGAGACCATGTATAGATCTTGCTGTGAGCAGCCCATACCTTCTGCTTGCATGTATGTCAAGATTACAAAAAGTTCTTACAGAACCCAATTATGTTGTAAGAACAAAAGCAAACAAAATCCCTGTATCAACAAATTTTTTCAACACAAGTTAATGTAAATAGCATCCTTGCATAAAGGAGTCAAGTTATATTTCACTCCTGCAAGAAAAGGTTGAACACTCAACAAGAAAACTCTAAGATTTACACTTTGGTCTTTGAGCCAAATTGGGCACACTCGGTATCTCTTTTTCAACAGAAATCAGATGGCTGAAGGATCACACCATAGCACTTTTGAGGTAGAGGCTTCTTTCTTCCCTGACTTGATACAAACTCTTGCGAAGCTTGCAAACTTGCAAAGTTTTTCAAAAAGATAAAGTAACTTGACCAGCAGGTGGTTTCTATCCCAGGGTTCCTTGCTTGGTTTATTTGGCTTGTATGTTTTAACCCTAAATGGTAGAGAAAATCAGTATAATGTGCCTTTCTAACTCACGTGCCATCAACTTAGAAGTGACTGGTTCTCTACTGACTGACAAATTGGATCAAGCCTTAAGGAAAACATAGATGTCCCTGAAGATTTCTTGAGTCACTGCAGACTTTATGAAAGATTCCAACAGTTAAGGAAAACATTTCAAGAATATGAACACCATGGTTTTGGGGGAGTAGGTGAAAGGATTCCTCTTTTGAAGACAGCTGGACAATACCTCCGACCTCCAACTTTTCAGTGGTGCCAACCAATAGAACAAGATGCCATGGGCAGAAACTGATGCACAGGAAGTTCCACCTGAACATGAGGCAGAACTTCTTTACTGTGTGAGTTCCCTCACACTGGAACAGGTTGCCCAGAGAGGTTGTGGAGTCTCCCTCACTAAAGATATTCAAGAACTGTCTGGATTCAATCCTGTGCCATGTATTCTAGGATGATAATGCTTGGGCAGGGAGGTTGAACCAGATGACCTACTGTGGTTCCTTCCAACCTTACCGATTCTGTGATTCTGTGAAAAACAAAACAAAACACTTCCTCTATCCACTGAGCCAAGAACCTGCAGCACTCTGGCATGTCAGGTAATGTTGGGGCCTGATCCAAAACCCACTGAAATAAATGAAAATGATGCTGTCGTGAATTTCCCAGTTGGCTCACTTGAACCTGTCTAGTCCAAGTGTTTCATGACATCTATAATCTCTACTTCACACACACACAAAAAGAAAAAAGAAGGGGAAAAAAAAGACAGGACAATGTCATAGCCTCCAGTTGATAAGATTTTACTTGTTTGTACAGGTATATTCATTATATACAGGCCTAGAATGCCACAGCTGCCCCCTTTTTATATGCTGAATGTCCCTGTCTCTGCCCTGAATGCACCTCTGCCTCCCATGAAGAAAAGAGCTCCAGAGCCTTCTGCAGGATCCTTGCCTCTGGCAGTGCTTCACAGTGTTCAGGAACACTGAAATACTGGTCTTTGAATCAGGGCAACAATGAGTAGAATGGATAATATGCATGGGTAGGGAGATAACAGGTATTTGCCAGCCCACATATTTCACTTATTTGTCCCAGCTTGACAATGAGAATATTTTCTTAACCTGGTGCCAAAGTATCACCTTATCTTAGTTTTTCTTTGAATTAGGCTCTACATAATTTATCTTTGGAGAAACACAACTGTAGATAAAAGAGTTGTTTGTTTTGTCCTTCTAATTACTGACTATGAATACCTTAAGAGATTAAATAACATGGAATGGAAAGGGATATCTAAGTTAAAGAACAATATTGGCACAAGAACTATCATGCATAAACCAGCCAGGAACTTGGTCTGGAAACCAAAATAATTCAAATAATCAAAGCAATGCTATTCTGTAATTACTTTCCTGAGGCTGTAGTATGGAGTAGAAATCTAACCAATTTTAAGATAAATTTATGAACAGGATTAGATGAAGTGGTTTCTGAAGTAGCAGGGGACTTGAATCAATGACACAAGAAGTACTTTCCAGTGCTGGATCATAAGATCGTAAAATTAAATTATTTCTACTATACTTGTCTCCTTCAAGTAGCAACATGGAGCAAGAAATTAATTTCTTGTCTCTATAATCAATTTTCTGTTATCCAAGATGTTATGAGATTGAGTTATCCTGGATAATAGTAGTGGAACATGCTGGCCAGGCAAGATTAAGGCTGAATTTGGCAAAAAACTTCTGCACTGATATTTCTGCATCCATATCCTGAGCAAATAAATTCTGACAGACCAGAACTGAGCCCTGGAGCTCCTGGCTGCTGGTGTTGGGCTCCTGAATATTTCAGGTTGCAGAAAAACTTAACGTGGACAAAACACTTGATGGTGTGAAAGTGCTATCCCATTTAATGCACTGTTATGCTTGAGAAATGCTGACAAGCAAGATACAGAGATCTAGGCAACTCTGCAGGACTGAGCTTTTCAGCTCTGGCTTAATGCGAGTCATTGTGGTGTTGATTGATGAAAAGATCAATATGAACCTGCAATGTGTGCTTGCAGCCCAGAAAGCCAGCAGTATCCTGGGCTGCATCAAAAGAAGCATGACCAGCAGATGGAGTGAGGTGATTCTCCCCTTCTACTTTGCTCTCATGAGACCCCACCTGGAGTACTGTGTCCAGTCCTGGAGTCCACAACATAAGAAGTTGAAAAGGACCTGTTGGAGTGAGTCCAGAGGAGGGCCACAAAGATGATCAGGGGACTGCAGCACCTCTCCTATGAAGACAGGCTGAGAGAGTTGGGGTTGTTCAGCCTGGAGAAGAGAAGACTCCGTGGAGACCTTAGAGCAGCCTCCCAGTACCTGAAGGGGCTCCAGGAAAGCTGGAGAGGGACTTTTTACAAGGTCATATAGTGATGAGAGAGAGTGGTTTCAAGTTGAAAGAGGGTAGATTAAATTGGATATTAGGAAGAAATTCTTTCCTGTGAGGGTGGTGAGACATTGGCACAGGTTGCCCAGAGAAGTGGTGGAGATGCTCCCTCCCTGGAAGTGTTCAAAGCCAGGTTGAATGGGGCTTTGAGCAACCTGGTCTAGTGGGAGATGTCCCTGCCCATGGTAGGGGGATTGGAACTGGATGATCATCGAGGTCCCTTTACAGTCCAAACCATTCTATGATTTTGATCTATGCCAGACCCTGCTAACTTGATAAACAAGAATGCAGCCATGACTGCGTTTCCCTATTCCCGCTCTGCATTACAGGAGCTGCTTTTGGCTTGAAGCAGGACTGGATCTGACCTAGCTGTGTGCCACTATCTGACTGTAATAAACCCTCTCAAAACACAGCCTGTTTGAAAAAGGGAGCACAGAATCCAGTGTGGTCCTTCGGGGACTAGAAAACATTGGGTCCTTTGCAGACTTTTCTAGTGTCCAGTGAGTAGTGTTTGGAATAGATTAGTTTATTGCCTACAGATAATTATGTGATTCCTACAATTGTGATGTATTTATGATACAGCATGCATACATTATACACCATACTGCACACAAAATTTTAAAGCTGATAGACATTAAAATCCTAAGGAACATCTTAAATTTTCCTCTTTATGGTCCTTCCCTGTGGCAGAGTCTTTGTTTCTCTGCTCCAAATCATTATTTTATTTTGATCCCCTTCCACCCTTAACCACCTTTCCTCATTCAGTACACAGGATGGAAGGGTGCAAAGGTGGGTAAAGTATAATCAGCATGCACAAACATGCAGTATTTTTCTTTATTCTTTCCTGGGAAAATGAAAAAGATAATTCATTTAAAGCTTTTTTACCTTTCCGGCAAATTTGAAGTTCTTGTGGAAAAACTGGCAGGTAGATGTTTTCCCTTTGATTTTTGTTTTATTTGTGTAAATCAGTATTTTTTTCTATCTGTGTTTCAACAACAACAGAACTATTGTGTCTGATGTTTTCTAAAACTATTCAGCCAAAGGAAGACACTTGTCACAGAAAATTTCACATACATGATTTACATTTGCAACATTATAAATCTCTATCTATCAGAATGTAGAATGTGCCAGACAATCTGATAGCCCTCCCCTACCCTTCATCCCTCTAACTGCTCTGTTTGTTTCTAGCTACTGTTGATGAAAACTTCAAGTGAATTTCCTTTCCCTTTTACTGTTTTTAAAGGGCTTCTCTATAAAGCAGAAAGAAAACTTAATTTTAAAAATATTTCCCTGGAAATGACTTTTTCTTTCCCATAGCCAGTTCCTCTTCCTGGATGAAGGTGCCTGGAAGCCTTGAGAGCCCTGGGCCAAGGATCAGAAGATAGATGCTGGAAGCCCAGGAATTCCCATCCCTTCCATATGGCAGAATTACTTGTGAAATGTGAAACCTGGAAATTCAGAATTCCTGAACATGATCTGACAAAAGAAATAGTTTTACTGGCAGAAATCCTAGCTGGCCCTATTTTCACTGGCAATTCAAAGCACTGGTCTGAACTGTCCAAGACAGCAGGTGACTGGAGATCATCTCTCCGGTCAAGACCCACAAAGCTGGCTATTCATGAGATTCAAACTGAAGAACAGGCCTGTATTTCTCTCCCTGGGAAAGAAAGCAGGTGTTTAAAGGTAGTCAACTGGAAATACAAGGCAAAGACAGGTAGCTGGACACACTCCTCCCTGGAGCTGAGCATCCCCTTCTGAAGACATGAATCTCAACTTTGGCAAACATCCTCTCAGTCCTAGATCACAGGCCTAATTTCTTTGAGTCTCAAGGGATTCGGCCTCAGAGCTCCTACTTCCCAGAATAGTACCTCTAGGCTATACTCAGGATTGCAGAGCAGGGACAGCTTCCAGTGACTGACATGAAAGGAATAAACATCGAGGTTAGGTGAGGAATGGTGGTGTTCCGCACAATGAATGGAAGGACAATGGTGGCTGCAACTCCTCGTGGCTACTGCCCAGTGTGAGTCTCCTGCCACTCCATCTTTTGATGCAGTCGATTCCTGCTGGGGCAGGTCAGAAAACCCCAGCTGTGTCTCCAAAGCTGACTAACTCCTGATACAATCTAACAGCCGGGGCTATTCTCATAAGGGTAAGATTTAGCTGAATTGAGTCCCAAAAGCAGATTTCAGTGCTACAATAGGACAAGATTTGCAAAAGGTGACTTCATTTTTTTATCTGGCTAGGATGTGAGTGCTACATGTGGGAACTGAAATGACTAGATCAAAGGACTAATCAAGGTAGGATTCTATATTCACTAAATAATAGGTTGGTGAAGCTAAAAGTCTCTAAACAAACCTGATAGATTGTCCTGGTTTGAGAGCACCAGGATAAAAATTTTCTGTTCTAATCAGAAATCTCCCAGCACACTTTCAGCTACTGCAGCCTGTTCATGTGGCAATTACAATGGTAGGGGGAGCAGCTGTGCCTGTGAGGAAGAGAGGATGGGTCAGGTGCTCAAATGACAGTGTTTCTGCCCATGGTGCTCAGAATAAAATGGCTTCTAAGAGAACCCTCTTCTGACTCCTGTGGCCAGATTGGGATTGCCTCTTATCACCCCTTCCTATGCTGCTGGTGTTCCTGCAGCCTCTTTTCTTGCTGAAGAAGAACATCATGCACTGAGATGGATTGCCTTCCTCTACCTCTTCAGGTAAGACCAGTGCAGCTGCTCCGAGATTTTTACGAACTGTCACTGGGACACTGGGCCCAGATACACCCATCTGCTGCTGAGTCCAGTTTGGGACTTTTCTGGCTGGGACATAATTATCATCTGGGAAGTAGGGGTTCCCTATTTGTATTTTAATTTATATATCTAAATATATTCACATCTTTGCATATAATAAACCATCTTTTTTATTATTATTTTCTGTTTCATTAAATCTATTCTAGTTTTTTTCCAGCTTCAAAGTCTCTCCTTTATTCCCCTGTTGTCTTCCCCTGGGAGGATGGTGGGGGGATAACAGAGAGCATCTGTCACCCGGTTATTGGCCAAACTTGTGACACAGATTTTCATATATTTCCACAAGGAGGAATTTTAACATGTGTGCCTAACTGGCTTCATCTTCGGTAACTCATGAAAAATGATAGGTGAATGGTCAGTGTTAGTGCCAGAATCAACATTCTTTCTTTTCCTAGAAGCTGAAGATTTAAAGATTTTCCCATCAGAAGGATTTATGGAAGGATTTATGAATCCTGAATAGGTTGGCTTAACCTGCATTATTTTTCTGTCTTTTGGAAATCTTATTTCTAACTAATTTTTTTTTAATATAAAAATAGTGAGCACTTCTTCATGAAGTCCATGAGATCACACTATAAGCCTGTTCATTATCTTTTCCTTTTATTTAACACTTTTTGCAGATTTGTTATCATAGTTATCACTGGAAAAGTTGCCAGTTGACAAAAAATGCAAAGAGTAATAATAATACTTTGATCACTAATGAAACCTGATTGCACTAAATCCACACATTCAGAGATCTGGAAATAGTCATTCAAATAAGTTTTTGCTTTCCCTCACCTTAGCAACAATGACCTGGTGAGCATGACTCTTGATTTATTCTGGTGTAAATGACATCAGAACTATGTCTTGATCTATGTATTTGTAAAAGGATTAAGTTTTCTTATCTCTTCTGAAACTTTTGAGAGTGAGATAAACACTATAAAAGCCTTAGGCATTGTGGTAGTAAGAAAATATGAGTCCACAACAGCATGGCTTTGTCATGCAAAGATTAACTGTGATCAGAAGTTTATCACAATTAATATTAGTAATAAAAAGAAAGGACTTGAAGATAAAATATGGGAAAAAAATAAGAAATACTCATACAACTAGGATATTGTCAAATCAGATGGCCCTGCTATATTTCACCTGAGGACACTTACAAAACTGACTGAAATTATTTCCAGGCTACTAGCGATTGTTTTTGAGAGCACACAAGGGAATAGTGAAGTTCTGAGAGCCTGGAAAATGGCAAATACAGAGCCTATCTTTAGAAATAGGAAAAAGAAAGTGTCAGGGACTTGCAGAGGAATCATCTTAACTTCAGTTCCTGGAAAAGTACTGGAACAATAATCAGCTAAACTATTTGTAAGCCCTTGGAAGATAACAGGGAGGTAAGTAAGAGCCAACATGGATTTGTTGAGAATAAACCTCTCCAAACTAGCTTCACTTCTATTTATGACGGAGTAGGAGGACTTGTGAACAGAAGAGAGTTCATAGATGCCAGGTATCTCTTGACCTTAGTCAGAATTTTGACAGTTTCTCACATAACATTCTCATAAGCAATTTTAAGAAATACGGTCTTGGTGGACTATAGTAAGACCAGTGCAAGACTGAAGTGTAATGGTAAGTAGAGTTTCTATTTGTATTAGAGCCAGTGTAGGGGTTTGTATAGAGAGTGATGTTATTCTTTTTATGGATAACAACAAATTAGGATGACCCTCAAGCACACTAGAAGGCAGTAGTAAAATCCTCACAAACTGGAAACATAGTCCAAAAAATAGGATATAGGTCAATAAATGTACTCAGGCATATCGAATAGTCTGTGTAAATAATCTAATCAACAGGTTGGGTATAAATTCTCCAGGAAAAGCTGAGAGGTTTATAATACATCACAAACTCTGCATGAGACAATATCATGTGGCTGGAGAATGAGTCAAATATCATTCTGAGATGCATAAACAGAAATTTAATCTGCAAGATACATCTACTCAATATGATAAGACTACAGCAGGAACACAATGCTATGTTTTCGAGATCTTTATTCAAGATATAGTCAAATATAGACTATTTGGGAAAAGTACAAGAAGAAGAATATTCAGAGATCTAGAATGTATGATCTATGGAAAAAAGTATGCCAAAGGAATTTGGAGTGTTTAGACTGGAGAAGGGGTGGCTGGAGGGGGTGATAACACTCTTTAAATATGTAAAAGGTAATAAATAGAACAAACAGTTCTGTCTTTAGCAGGCTGAGATTGTAGGCTCTGTAGTTCAGACTGAAGTGATGAAAGCCTGTCAGTGAGCAGAGCAAGAACTGGAACAGGCTGTCTGAGGATATTGTGGACTCTCTGTCACTGATATTCTGAAGACCAGCATTAGACAATCATCTGCCAAGAGTGGTTTGGATATAGCCAGACTTCTTGTTGAGAAGGATTCAGTGACTCCATGAGGTTTCTTCCACTATTTTTTCTATGGTCTATGATAAATATAATCTAACAATAAAACATTGTGTTTTGAACCTTTAGATTCAGTATGTGGACAGTTCTTCTGAAACAGGAAATTTTCATAGTATCATGTTGCTGAAGAGACCACATTTCAGGCAAGGAAAATGGAGCAGTTGAAAACTTCCAAAATGTCTTCAGTACCTGCTGTGTTACACTTACAAAGAAAACAAAATGTTCCCAAACACATAGTACAACACATAGTTCGGTTAGTTCATCTGGATGTGGCTTTCAATGAGAAATTACATACTACATTCTTAGTGGTAGTTTCTTATAAACTTCCGAGATTTTATTAACCATCAGCTATAATTGGACTATGTTGTTGACATAATGTCCTGTAGCAAGGATTCATCACCTCAAGATCATAAACCACCATAAAAGATGAGAAAGAATATTAATGGGAAAACTCTGGCTCATTTTTTCACTCAACTTTTAAAATACAATTTTATAGTTACCTCACTACACAACACAATTGTTAATGATTATTACATCTTTCATTGCCTTTGTAAAGTTTTACTGAATTTTACAGTGCAACACAACTCAGCAATTCAACTGCAGCATGAAGCCTCCAGAAGTTGGTCAGTGCCCTGGTATCAGGGGAGGTTCTGAGAGCTGTGTCCATGAAGCCTCTGAGCTGGTGGCATCTAAGCCCTACAGCAGCACTGGGAGGCAGCAGTGGGAGACTCCCTGCTGCAGGACAGAAGTTGCTGTCTTCCTACCTGACCTGCTGCCTAGGCAGCTGCATGCTGGGAGCTTGGATCAGGCATGTTTTGGAGAGGCTGTTGAGGCTTGTCCAGCTCTGCAACTGTTGTCCCCTGCTGCTGTTCCACAGAGGTAACGATTATATTTTCAGGGGAAACCTGGAGCCCACCAAGCCTGGTCGCATGACTCCAGCGGTGACAGTCAATTTTAAGGGGACATAGGTGGTGTCTTCTCAATTCAGCAAAAGATGGTGGATAACTTCAGGAGGACTCGATGGCTTCTGCAGATAAAGAGCTGGTTTCACTGCTGGTTTTAACAGCAAGGATTCAACTTTTACAACCATGGGATCTCCTTTGAGGACCAAGGACTCTTTGGAAGAGATGGGATCTATTTAAGCGAAGCAACAGACTGGCCACTTGGTGAGGAGATCTTTAAATGAGGAATGACGAGGGAAGGAGAAGGTGATCAACAATGCGTTGAAGAAGTGGTGGACTGCTTGGCAAGCAACTGGAGTGAGGTGATATGAACATGACAGGGCACAAGCAAGCCAAGGAGGTTTCTGGAGTGCATTGATGGCAGCTTCCTGACCCAGATGATCAAGGAACTAATGTGGGTGCGTGGTCTGCTGGAGATACTTTTAGACAAGAAAGAATACCTCTAAATGAATACTAAGTGGCTTTCTAGGATAAGTTGCAGATATGATGAAGTAAATTGTAGGTGCCTAAACTAGCAATTTGATGATCTGGAGAGGTTGTATTTTATTCACATCTGCCTTTGCGTTCAGTCTCAAGAATGAAACAGTTTTTCTCCTGATGAAGAGCATACAACAGTGTGCCAACGTGATCATCCCAATTGCAATGTGAACACAAGATCCTCCAGCAGTTAACTCTTTACGTGTGTGGTAGAAATCTGAGACTACTATCTGGCAGTAATTTCGTTTTCAGAAAAGATACTTGTCAGCACATGGTCCAGGAACTATAACAGACCACAGTAAATAAAACCCTCTTCATTTTCTCTGTGCTTTAGAAGCATCTAGTAAGTAAAATGCTAAAATCCATGTTTAAAATCCATGTTTACAAATATGTAAATGGTGAGGGTCAGGACGATAGAGCCAAGCTTTTTACAGTGACAACCAATGATAGGACAAGGGGCAATGGTTGTAAACTGGAGCATAGGAGGTTCCATGTGAATATCAGGAAAAACTTTTTCACTGTGCGAGTGACAGAGCACTGGAACAGGCTGCCCAGGGAGGTTGCGGAGTCTCCTTCACTGGAGACATTCAAAACCCGCCTGGATGCGTTCCTGTGTGATGTACTCTAGGTGACCCTGCTCTGGCAGGGGGGGTGGACTAGATGATTTTTCGAGGTCCCTTCCAACCCTAGAATTCTGTGATTCTGTGATTCTGTGATTCTGTAAAATGCATTTGGTCCTGGAACAAAGACCAGCTGGATTCACTATGTGCTGGGCTCTCCGACAGTCCTCAGAGACAGACTTCCTAAGGGACAAGGGGTATGGCATTGTCCTGTTTTTCTTTGACAATTAATATCTTTCTTATAATCCAGAATGCCATGTAAGATCTTTAATTTATTTCTCCTGGAGTCTTGTGATTTTTGTATATCAGCAGCAGTAGGTTGTATTATGTCATCAGTAAGTCACTGTTGTATTACTTACTGTGTTCAGTTTGGTAAATATGACTCACTGACTTATCAGTGACACCTCAGGATTTACAAACAATGCTTCTTATGAGATCAGAAAATATTTTCTGTGTCATCACAGCAGCACTATTTTAATCTGATGGATGATTGTAATTAACTTTATGTAAATTACCTCATTATTGTCTGATCATTTGCAAAGCAGATTTTCTGAAGGCTTTCAGGTCTGACTTCTAGTGAGAGCATACCTTTATTAATTTAAAAGCTTTTGTTTCCTGTCTTGAATTTGAAGTCACCCCTCTACAAGAAAATTCAACAAAGCATTTTCTTTTAATCTTTCTTATGTGACATCGGCAAATGATTTAACAAACCTCTTTGGAACCAGATTATGCAGAATAGATGGTTTTGTGCACACTTCTTTTTGCTTCTCCATGGTGTTACAGCACATCACTTCTCTTGGTCATCTTCAGTCTCCCTCCAATGACTCTTTGTACAACACAGTTACTGAAGATATGTGTGATTGGAATATGCAAAAACATGTAAACTTTTCAAAAAATCTCTCTAGTTTGAGTACTGGTATTTAAAGTACTGCTAATTGTGTTAGTCTGTACTTCGTTGTTTACTCAGATTAATACCTTCTTCAGTTAATTGGCACTATGCTATTCACCAAGTAAGTAAGTTCCAGTCTTGGAAGAGCAATATTTTCCCTTTTTATTTCCTTGCCATAGTTTGAGAACTGTTTAATATGCTCCTCCTGTTGATTCAGAGCCACAGTCCAAGCTGTGGCATCATTTCCATCTGCTATCATGTCTGCCATTTTCCTGTGGAACACTTACTTCTGATTCATCCAGATACCACAAGAAATGTTGTTGTTATCCAATAATATATCACATTTACTCATTAGTGATGTGAAAATATGTAAACATGAAAATTGGAAACACAGTGTTTCCAAAAGAAGGGTCAGAGTCTGACACCAGCTGAACAGAAGATAATGAGCTTAGTCACATAATGAAGCGTAACATTCTCCCTAGTGAGTATAAAATGTTTACAAGCTATATGAGTCCTTGGTTGATAAACTGAAGTATTGGCTTCCCTGTGTCCCTTAGAAGCATTATCATGTCTGATATGTGTCAAAGGCAGATCACAGCTTCTGCACAAATAAAGATATCCCTCAACAAGGGCTGAAAGTATCTCACAAGAGCTTTGATGCATGTTTAAATGGGAAAGAAGTCAGCAAGTGCAGAGGACACAGGAGATGTATTTACTGAAGAAAATGTGAAAGCAATTGCTAAGGAGTCTCCTTGAGATGCAATGTACTAAGACCATTTGTGGCACTGACACCAGGAAGACTTGCTGTGTAGTCAGAATATTTAAGAATTAGGACACTTAACCTTGATACCAGAATATAAATCTGGTCTTTGTTCAGTATTAATATCAAATCCTCATCTACTGAAGCTGCTTTAAAATGAATGACCACAGCCTCATTAAATTAGAACATGTAAGAATCTGGCAGAAAATATTTAAGCAGAATAAAGCAGTTATCACATTTTTCACACACGAATGACTGACAGTACCTAAATTCCCTTTTCTTGCTGTTTTTTGTTTTTGTTTTTAAAGACAAATGGAATTAGAACAGCTTTTACAGTTCTCTTAATAAGCTAGCACCATTTATCATTATGAGCTGCTGAAGTTATGGCTTGACTGGTGAACTTGTCAGTGACTGGCATCTTGTTTAATGCACTAGATGACCCTACCTGTCCTCACCAGTACTGTTTTCATGCAGCTGCACTGGTAGGATCTCTGGTTCCCTGTATTGATATGCTGAATCACTCTGCTGCTTTCCCAATGGACAGTGGGAGAAGTTGTTCTGTTCTGGAAATACGGGGAAAATGCTGGAGCTGTAGTATTTGCTTAATTTAGTACATCCACATAAAAACATGGAAGTACTACCAGTCTTGCCAAAACAGCAGCACTCAGCTTGGCCATTTTGCCTGGTCTGAGCTGAGATTTGTTTGTGCAGAAAAAGCAAGGCTGAGGAGTAGCTCTACATCAAGAGTGCAGGCTACTTCTGCCATGAAGGCATAAGCACAGAATCACAGAATCCTAGGGGTTGGAAGGGACCTTGAAAGATCATCTAGTCCACCCCCCCTGCCAGATCAGGGTCACCCAGAGTACATCACACAGGAACGCATCCAGGCGGGTTTTGAATATCTCCAGCGAAGGAGACTCCACAACCTCTCTGGGCAGCCTGTTCCAGTGCTCTGTCACTCTCACAGTATGAGTGTGAGTATCAAGTTTCTCCTGATATTCACATGGAACCTCCTATGCTCCAGTTTGCAACCATTGCCCCTTGTCCTATCATTGGTCATTACTGAAAAAAGCTTGGCGCCATCGTCCTGACACTCACCCTTTACATATTTGTAAACATGGATGAGGTCACCCCTCAGTCTCCTCTTCTCCAAGCTAAAGAGACCCAACTCCCTCAGCCTTTCCTCATAAGGGAGATGTTCCACTCCCTTAATCATCTTTGTGGCTCTACGCTGGACTCTCTCAAGCAGTTCCCTGTCCTTCTTGAACTGTGGGGCCCAGAACTGGACACAATA